>MU006235.1:487685-1010802 GCA_010093685.1 Ophiobolus disseminans | reverse complement strand
TGCTGCATCCCACCGCCCTTGATTCCAGTAAGTCGAGGCTAGATTGGCCATGCTGGTCAACGTGTCTGGATGGTCTGCTCCCAGCTTCTTCTTGCGAGTCTCCATCACTTGTCTTCTCAGTGTTTCAGCCTCGTCCCATCGTCCACCAAGTGAGTAGGCATCTGCCACTATTGCAATGCTCTGTATTGTGTCCTTGTGCTCATCACCCAGCATCTTCTTGCGCGCTTTCCATGCTTCCGTAGCTAGCGTTACAGCATCAGCAACAATCCCAGTGCTCTCTGCATACCATGCAGCACGGTAGAGTATTGTTGCCCAATCTGCAATCGATGAATCATCATGCGGCCGTTGTTCTAAAGCTGCCTTAGCATGCGCAAATAGTGCCTGACATGCTGCCCAGTTCTCGTACTTTCCAGTTGGAAATGCTGCGCAAAGATTGCTGACAAACTGCTGCTTCCATTGCTCAAGCTTGCTGTTTTCTTCAAGCCAAATGCGTGTTGTTGACTGCACTAGCGCGTGCATCTCAAAGCTTGTACCACTAGTGTTGACAGAGATGAAGCAGAAGTTATGTAGTGCTACTATGTCCTTTTCAAACTCGGCATTGCCCGTGTTAGACTGCGATGCGTTGTCTCCTTCATCGTGTTTCGGCTCTTTCTGGCTTCCCTGGGCGCCTGTTTGCGAGGCTCGTGTCTGAAGTAGGGCCTCTGGAATCCCTTGCCGATCAAAGAAGCTCATCAGCAAGAGCAGGTCGGCTGCTGATGACCGTGTCTGCTGTATATACTCAAACGAGATCTGCCATGCGATAATGATGGAGTTCTTTGCCTCCCAGTTGCAACGAATGTGTTCTTTGTTGTGGATAAGAAGGCTTGTCCGATTGCGCTCCCTCTTCCTGTACTCGTCTAGGTACTTAGGTACAGAGAATTGCGGCCCTCTCTCTAAGATATACGCAGCAGCCTGCACAATGGCAAGCGGCATGTACTCAAGCGCTGCTGCGAGCTTGGCAACATTGCTGTTATTCTCCTGCGGCCCTAACTTCTTCTCAAACAACGCTAGGCCTTCTGTCTTGTCCATTGGCTCTACACGAACAACATCGCGTTGCTCAACCAACTTCAGTGCGACCTCCTCATTCCGCGTCGTGAAGAGGATAGAGCCGCGCTTGCAGTGGGGAAGGTACTCGCGCAGCGGTTTCCGATTGACCTGTGCGTTAGTAGTCTGGCCTCGGCCGTCGCCGGTAGCCTGAACATCGAGTAGAAAGCGAGCATTGTCGACGTTGTCGAGCACAAGTAGCCACCGCTGTCTGCTATCGCATAGCCAGTTGTAAACTAGCTCGAAGATGTTCACTTGCGGATCTTGTCGTCCAGCAATCTTAACCCGGTTGGCGATATTGCGGTAGCTCTGCTCAAACCGGGCGGCATTGCTAGCATGCACCCAGAACACCCACGTCTCAGACGAATGCTTGTACGTGCGGTAGGCATGCTCGATAGCGAGCTGCGACTTGCTGCTCTACTGTTAGCGCGTGGTGCTGGTTAAGCAGGCGTCTGCTTACCCCACGCCGCCTAGGCCAACAAGCGCAGCCCGCGCGTCTGGCGCAGCGCATATTTGGTCAACCTGATCTAGTATCGTCCCTCGCTCGACAAAATCGGCATTGCGGGCGAAGGGTATCACGATGGATGGTAGTGGTGGAGTCTCTGGCAGCTCTTGAGGTTAGGTCTGTTAGTGCCTGTGCGGACCCGGCGGAGCTTGGGCGGTCTGCAACTCACCAGGTGGAAGGTGGAACGTAGTGTTCACCGGACCGTTAACAATGTCTGCTTGGAAACCGGCATTCGCATCGCCAAAAGAGATAGCAGAGCTCATGATACAGCAGTAGTAGCCTCAAGCGGTGGTGTCTGCAACCAAGTGTCAGTCAGAGCTCAGCTGGGCTCAGCCTGGCGGATCGCGCAGTAAGCTTACAAGCCTCTCGGCCACCCACCCTTCCTCGCTGCTCTGACACCACCACCCCAAACTGCTCAAGCCTATGGTTTACAAAAGATTGCCCCAAATCTGGCGGCTTCACAGCACCGGATGATTCACGACATGATCTTAAGTAACGAGCTCACTGCTGCACAGATGGCTGCAGTGTGCGCGCTGTCAAGGTTTCAACCGTGATTTCGAACACAGCCTCTCCTCATTCTCCAGAATAGTAGACGTGGGTGGGATTAAAATACTGATGCAGACAATCCATCCACTCTCACAACCCCGGCCTCCTGTTATCTGCAACCAATTTTCCGGGCGCTGCGAAGTTTTCCTCTCTCAACTGGGCCAAAAACTGCTCTTCAAACAGCCGTCTTTGCTCAGTCCCTTCCTGACTCCAGCCGCACCCGACTCGCCATTGAAATTTCTTGGTGTGCTTGTAACCGGCATCGATTCGCTGCTGCCGCGCTTCTACCGCGGCTTGCTCTGAAATTGGGGTGCCTTTGAAGCACAAAAGCTCCATTGCCCAATCTCCCTCACGTGTGTAACCAGGCCCTAACCGCCAATGACTAGTGTCGTGTAGATGTTGTTTCCATTGACTCCTCTCGGTAAATGTCGCATCGCAGTCCAGACGCGGACAGCGGATTACACCGTCAAGCGGATATCGGGCATATGTTTCTATCTTCAACCAGTCAAGCCCTCGCGTCTCGAGGTGCAGTGCATAGTTCATCCGAGTGAATGTCAAAAGATCTCTCAACGGAGAATCTGTAAACCTTCGTGGTGGGAGAAGGATACGTGTTGGGGTCCAGTGTTTGTTGACGACCTGCCATGTAGACTCCAAGCCACTAGTCACCTGCCATAAAGTATAGCTTCGCGACCGTGGCGAATTTCCACGGTCAAATGCGACATAGGCAGCTATATGGGGAAGAGCGCAATTCAGAACCGTCTCTATCATGGGGTACGCTATATCAAACTCGCCAGGTGGCGGGGGCAAAGCTCGTCGAGGTAACATGCCCGTCAACACCATCTTCTTAACCGCCGGAAATGCTCTTTCTACCTTACTCCAAAAGTCTTGCGCCTTTGTCGCAGTGCTTACGGCTGGTCTATACGGACCGTCGAGCTGTTCGCCTAATTCTGCGAAGAAGTGCTCGAGCCGTAGTAGATTGAGTTCTACCTTTTTGATACGTCGTGCAAACTCCGGACAGTGCCGAATGATGGGACATTGATGACTGCCGTAGTCGAATAAACAGTAGTCGCTGCTGTGGTACCAGTATGTTTCCAACGTGTTTGCCCAGAAGTACTTCGCTGCGGGGCCTCGTGTGCGCGAGCATGTCCGCATCAGCTGGAATAAGGTGGAGAGATCACAGCATTCGTAGACGATGAGTTGAAGATCCATGTGTAGGCGAAGGAAATGGAAGGGTTGGCATGGTGGTGTTCGAGAGAGCTGCAAAGTCGGCTCAACGAAGTAACGGAAAGGGACGAGAACCTTTTCGTTATGGTCCATACAGAGGCTAAGGTCCCATGCCATGATGTGCGAGTGCAGTGAGAAGAGTGGAAGGCTGAATGGAGCAGGTTGAAGATCATGTGGTTGATCGCGAGTTGCAGCTGTGCCGCATTGGTGAGGGTTGTGCCTAACCAAAAGATTTCTCCACGGGCACTCTTGGTCACCGTCCAAAGGAGCTCCCACTTAGTGATGCACCACCTAGCAAGTGCGCTCTCTGCCAGCAAGTCTGCATCTCCTCACAATACTATCAAGGCCTCCAGAAATCTTAATAAAGACCCGAGGGTAAACAGGCTAATATAAACCTAGGTACTAAGACAGCACGTTCTGTCATAGTTGCTCAAGCGATACCAATCTCCTGGAAGATATTTTGTATGTCCACATGGGCGCCTATTCACGCGCAAAGCGACTCTGAAAGGCCGACGTGCTCATGCGTTCCTTGGCCGTCTCCCAATCAGTAGTCCATTCCTCATAGTATGGCTGATACCTCCCTAATCCTCCTAGCTACTGACTGATTAAAGCCGTCATTGCCCGCGAAAGTATCAAACTGAACGGTAAAAGCTTTGGCAACGCGAGGCACGAGCCACCGCGATCGAATATCTGGAAATTGTTGGGCCTTTACACCACCCACGATGAACGAGCAGAATGGACTCACACAAAGTACTTGAATGACGCTGATACCGTCACCACCCAAAGCCAACTCCTGATCCATGTACTGATAATAATTCTCGTGTAATATCGCGTCTAGAATATACGCTCCATCGGCTCCAGGGCACTGAGCATGAACTTCGTATATGTACGATCATCAGATGAGCCAGAGTTGCTATCAGTCAGTCCAATCCAGACTGACAACGGACTTATATCCGTGCACGCATATATCCCATCATGAACAAGGATGAGTTGAAGATTTGAGCATAGCTATACTTGTGGTATCTGTACGCATGAGCCTTAGAGAGGCTTGTTATGATATTGCTATAGCAACACTAGCGTCCACGGCTTATGCACGGATATCAGTCCGTTGTCAGTCTGGATCGGACTGACTGATAGCAACTCTGGATGGAGGCAGTGGAATCACCCGATTTCTGCACCACAGAGGAACCTCCAATTCGCCATGGGATGGAGTAAGTCGAATACGTTCATCTTTTACGTCGACGTAGAGTTTCCCTTCGAGCATCTGGATGTATTCCACCTGCAAGTAGTGAAAATGCTGGGGCGGTTCCTGGGCACGCAGCTTTTGCATGTGGGGATGATGGTCATCGAATGTGACTTCGAGATTGAAGAGGCGGGTTGGGTGAGGGATATGTTGGACGATGATTGCCCCGTCGAATCTATGATGGTTAGTACAAGTAGAGTATGCATAGTCTGATACGCACACGACGATCGGGTTCTTGCCAGCGGTCGTAGTTTTGGGACGGACTGGACCCATGGTGGATGATCCTCTTTCAAGGTTTTGTGTGTTGATAGCAGATGCAGATGTTTCGTGACCTTGTTTCGGTCAGCTGCGAATGGGACTGCATTTTGTTGGCGCCATGCCGCAATGTTCAAAGATAGCGCGATGATGCCTGCGATAGCTGTGCCGCAATCATCCGACTTTGTCAAAACGAGGCAGGGTGGTGACATGGGATTTGCTAGCAGAAGATAGAAACGCAACTATTTAATGTGATGTATCGGCCTGCTAGTTTCAAATAGTATTTGAGCTTGTGTAACACTTTTGCGTTCGCTGATGAGTATGTCTCACGTGTGTGATATGGAAGGAGAATAAAGGACTGAGTTGATTGTATAGCTATGAATGAGGGAAGCTATATATATGTGTAGAATGAGAGAGCGTAGGGATAACCCTGGTAGCGTGCAACAGTATGAAACAGACCGAAGTCAGTCGTGGTCAGGGTATTAGTGTCCTATCAGAGCAGTACTAGTACTGTAGTGGAATGCGAAATAACTAGTAGGAAATCGCTGGTTGTTCATCAAAGTCTTACTCAAAATGCGGAAAGGGATGTCAGATTACTGAGATGGCTGAACATTGTGGGCATGCGGCACCGCGCGACCGATAGTCTCTATGATCTTCGGTTCATACCACTCCAGCTTCGCCCACTGGGTATCATCAAATGACCCCGTGATGATCAAATATGTCCGTCCAGTCTCCGTGTTGTTGGCGTCCAGATCCTCGTTGCCCATGTCAGAGATCGCATCACTTCCTGCCACCGACAGTTCATCTACGTCAGAATCTGGCACCTTAGCTTCGTAGTAATCAACAAAATCTGACATGCGTCGAAGAGCATCCTGTAGACCTGGAAGAGGCGGTCTTCCGCGTGGACGATAAACCTCATAGAAGGCCCTGAAGTCGGTAATAACCACGAGTCGTTTTGGAGGGAGATGGTGATCCCCAGTAAGATGGCTTCTGTAGTGTGTGATCCACATTCTCAGCCAATAGTGCAAACTAGAGAAGGGCGACGTGAAGACCATAGCTGGTATGACGACGATGGATTCGACGAAGCCGGTCTGCACCCATACTCGAGCCAGACGCGCGACAACGCTTCCCAAAGCGGTATCGTGCGCCTGGCTCCAGAGATAAATGGCGCGTTGGTTAGCTTCGGACTCGAGGCGATCTTCCAGGACCAGGTGCTCAATCTCTACGTGACTCAGTCGCGCTAGATTCTCGCCCTCGTGGAAGACCTTGCGCGGCATCCACAACCAGAGGGGACAATGCAAGCGCTGTACCCACCGAATCGAACCGTACCAGATGATGCTGGCGAGCGACGTGCTGAGGGAAAGGCAACGAATACCTCCGCCCGACAGCCGAAAGCAAGCAGATGCTGGCAAGTAGAAAGGTAACAAGGCAGACGTAAGGCCTAGTATAGCGGCCAGGCGTAAGCAGTAGGCTACGATCAAGCTCAGCGAAGCTGCGTGCATGTGGCGAGGCCAGAAATCGTTGGTAGTGACTCTTGTGATGCGGTGATAGCTCGTTGGTACAAGTGCATTGGCTAACTGCCGCCGGTCGGCACGAAGGGCTGCGCGGCCGTCAGCAGCGGCGCTCAGGAGGGATTGGCCATTGACGAGAAGTGCCTCGTAGAAGGCGGCATAGTAAATCTGGGCCGTGTTCTGGAGGACCTGAAAGCTCATGGCTGACACATGCGACGCGCCGTGGCTCAAGAAAAGGTGGCACATGTTGGCGAGCATGTCGCCCTGCGCGTACGAGGAGAGACAGGCGCTGAGGGCAACCTTGGTGATGCCGTATCTTTGCAGCAGCGCCGCCACCTCCACCACTCTAATGTCCCTCAGCGAGTCATCGGATCCCATGAGAGCTGTGATGGGTTCGTCAGTGACATAGAATTGGCGTAGGTCTTCCCTGTAGTGCTTCGCAAATCGCAGGTACGGCGTTGCCGATTTGTCGATTTTACCGTGCATGTCCAAATGAACAATGTCGTACGGTCTCCCCTTGTTCCTTTCGAGCTCGCACTTGAGCTCGCCGAATGTTCCTGGTCGAACAACATCGACGCGCACTCGGGGAAGATGGTCCCGTTGATTGCACCATGCGGCTATCTTGAGCAGAGGGCCTAGCACAACACCTGGGCGATAGTCGCAATATCTATCTTCCTGGCTCTGTCTGAACGACCGAGCTATGACAAGTAGAATGCGATACTCTGCTCCATGCGTTGGCAGCCGCGAAGACCGCCGTACTTGTTGTCCGAATAACCCGGCCTCAGCGGCATCGCATGTCCATGTGCGACAGAGCTTTACGCTCGTCAGCGCGCAATGCTGCCAGAAATTGACTCTCTCCAGCACTTCCCATAGTAGGCAGTATATGCTCGGTTCGCGTATCTCATTGCTCTTGCCTCTATTGCCTTTGTTGTCTTTGTTGAGCTCTTCGTGGATCGAGATCTGACGATGTGGGCGGCCCTGGCGTGCGACGCTCTCGAGGCCTAATTGCGACACAAGCTTATTGAAATAATCTTCTGCACTCTGTTACTCGAAAGTTTGTTAGACATCATCCACCATGCTTAGGTTATATGACTGAGGGGTGTGGATTTCTGCCTGCCATACCTTGGTGTCGAGAACAATTCCTGAGGCAGATTTAGTGCGACTGCTGTACTCGGCTTCGGTAAATGGATCTGTCAGTGTCTTTGGAACACCTTCCTCTTCGTTGACTGCGACAAGCACGGTCCAGATACGATGACCTCTAGGCCCCCTTCCATTGTATTTTATGCGGGTGATGCTGATTTTGTCTGCTGCGTTGACTCGACTGCTGTTTTGGAGGGGTTGAGGGGGGACGGCTTCAACGGGGCGGCGGAAGAGCATTCGTTGCGATTTCCGTGTCTAAAAGCTATGAGAGAACACAATACAATGGCAAGTGCAAAGAACTAACACATCTCGCATAGTATCCATCGAACGTCTGAACTGGTACTGTAGAGGTCGCAAACGTTGAGGACTCGACATACTGGGCGAGGCTGAGAAGCGCTGTTGCGCTTGCAGAGCGACGAGACATGTGGCGTTCTCGGCTGGGGGTAGGCGGGATGGTCTGGAAGCTCCAACCACCTCTTGATCCCGAGCGTGCAGCACCTCTCGGTAAATCGCGAAAGCCGGAAATCGATACACTATCCTGTCTGTGTCCAGAGATTTGTAGGAATTTAGAACAGCTTGTTTATACTAGATGTCGTCGTCAAGCTTGGCCTTTTCCGGCTTTCACCACTTACCAAGTGAGCACCTCCGTTGGGACGCGCATGTTCATACAATGTATCATCATGCAACGCAATGCGCCCTTTGATTGAACACGCTTGCGCATTTGCTGCGCAAGTAGTTCATCATTTATAGCACGTGCTGCACCTGCACACATGGCCACGAGAGTCATCGCGTTCAGTCTTTTGCCTAGGACTCGTGTCAACGTCCTGGACTTTCTGGCAACTTCTGTCAGTGCTTCTCACCTGCTTTTCACTGGTTGGAAGAAGGCTTGTCCGGGCTGTGACTGACTGCGGTCGTCTTTCGCCGCCAGCCACAAGGCACCAGGATGAGCCTCAGCCTGATACAAATGCCGACATTCTCTCTTCTCCAGCCCACACATAGTCAATCATCTTGTTTTCCTTGCTTTCAGAGCTTCTAGTTGTTGTTGGTTCCATCCGATTCAAATATCTCTACTTCCTTCCACGGAGAGGTCAGCGCATGATGTCGCCTCCAACGAAGTCATATTTTCTGCTCAATGAACCAGTCCCTGGCCACCGGATCTTTGACCTCCTTGGCCGAGCCGTGTACATTGAGGAAGACTCTTTGAAACATCCAACAGAGGCGATCATTAGGCCGCGCCTGCCATCGAAAGGACCCGACTTGAAGACTCTCGAGCCAAACCTTTACCCAAAACATGTCCAGGCTCAGAACGCGGAAGTTCTCCTCGCAAAGGCACACAGCGAAAGTGCGAAGGTGTCCATCAGCAAAGTCCTGGGCCTGTTCTACAAGCACCAGAAAACCAATATGAAGAAGGTCTCGATTCCGGCCTTTCGCCGCATTACCATGGAGGAACGAAACGACAATATCGAGACCTTGCTCAACAACCCGGAATATAACGAGCCGATCATCGAGTTATTCCAAAAATATCCCGAGGCTAGGTTTGGCATTATCGTCAGCATCATATCCTGCTTCGAGATGGAAGTCGGGAATAAAAGGTCCGAGGAGCGCGAAGGTGGTGGCCATGGTACTGTTCCTAGCGAGGCTACCGGAGGGGCTGGCAGCGTCACGTTGGAAGCGCAAGCTAGTGACAGCACCACCGTTGAGCTCTCTGGCACCTATCAGGACGAGGTAATCATGGCCTGCGCCTACGTGGAAATGAGATTGAAGAAGCCGGACAATGGGTGGCTCTTCTGGAAAACGCATAAACCGTCTCCACACGATATCACCTTCACGTCTCAGGCTGTCCATCCTATCACCATGACGGTTTCCGTTCCGCCGACACGCATGGAAGGCGATCAGGAACCATTGTTAGGTGGGATGGTTGAGGAAGATGATGAAATTGTCGTTAAGGCAGAAACCCCTGAGCCTGGTGGCCAGGAAGACGATGGGTTGAACTTTGTACTGTTTGCATAGGTAGCACGGATGTAGCAGCGCACAACCTGGCTCGAAACACATCAATATGACACGTCTTTTCCACCAACACTCTCCAACTCATACTTGTCCTCCATCTGTCTTGCCATGTTCCAACGTATATCGCCTTCTCGCAAGGTCAAATCCCCATTGATTGCTCGGACGAGTTGAATGGCAATCTTGTGTCTGGCTTGCATGGTGTATATTTCCGGGTGTGCTTCCATGCGATTCAACACATCGCTCAGCATTTGTTCGCCCTCTCTTGTATTTCCAAGCTGCATGCGATTTAGAGCCCAGTTACGTAGTAACCGCAAGACATCTGGGTGATCAGGGCCCTGCGTCCGGGAAAGAGCCTTGCTAGAGTCGACGAAGAGCGTCTCTGCCTCTTCATAACGCCCTTGGAGAGAATACACGAATGCAAGCTCTGACAAGCATCGTTGAGTTGATGGATGGTCTCGCCCGAGGCGCGCGTCGTAGTCGGAAATCGCGGCTTCGCACATCATCGCGGCATCATCCAGCCTGCCCAGCGATATGTACACTGAAGACAAACGCTCTGCTATGCGGGTTGCGCTCGGATGATGTGCACCATGCAACTTTTGGTAAGACATCAGGACGCGCCGCAGTCTAGCTTCTGCCTCTTCTAGTAGACCTTGATCAACTAGCCGATTAGAAATCTCTTCGAGAGATTCGAGAGTGGAAAGGCTCAAAGAGCCTGAACGCCTCTCCTGTGCTTCGATAATCATTCGTAGGACTTCTAGCTCTTGTGTAGGGTTTTGCTGCTCGCGATTGAGTGATCTGAGCTCCTGCATGGTGTGATCATCCGGGGCTGCTTTTACCGCCTGCCGAAACTGCGCGTCAAGGTTCTCGTCATCTGGACTACTTCCTAGTTCTGAATGGTCTCCTGTATTGCGACGAGTTATGGCTAGTCTCAGCTTTGTCCGTGAAACCATCGTCTCGGGACCTCTGTTCTTCCCCAGAAATAGCTCATAGTATTGCGTAGCCTCTGAGAACTTGCGATGCGCCTGGCAGAACTTTCCAAGCTCTTCTAGATTGACGTCCCATTCGAGTGATGATGGCCGATACGACTGGATGAAAGACAGGGCGTTGACACCAAGCTCGACCAACTCTTTCTCAAATTCGTGGGTACCACTGTATTTTGGTCTGGTTTGTTTGAGTGCAACTACGACGTATGACGCGGTCTCGCACAGCTCGCGGCAGGCATCCGATTGTATATCGGCTGGCAGCTCCTTTCGTCCATAGTTCCGTATCAGATGGTGAACTAATACATGGGTATGTGACGGTTGCTGCTTAATCAAAGCAGAAGTCTCCAGCACTTCCAGTGACTCCCGTAAAACTCCTAGAAAAGGTCAGCCACATCCCCGAGAAGCAATTCCAATATAGATCGAGCTTACGTTTTGAGCTGAAAGACTTGGAACCCTCTTCAAAAATCCACAGCGGGATTATTTCGAGAGAAAGCATGCAACACATGGACAAAAGCAACTCTGCTGGCATCCCCGAAATCCGTTCCATACCCTTCTGGATGGGTGTTCCAATGGTTCGGCTTGCTCGCGATTTCTTTGGAGGATGTTCATCTTGCTTCTGATGTAGATCTATGTACCTTCTGGGCGACACCTGTGTTTGCTGCATGAATTCAGCTCCTAGTCCCAGAGCAAGTGGATGACGTTCGAAGGCTTCCGACAGCATGTCTAACTCTGAATCTGAAATTGGTCAGGAAAACCCTCTGCCGCTGTGTGAGTGTACATACCGTTTGCATGCGTTGCATCAAGATATGTCCTCAGAAGCGCTCTTGATTCCTCCACTTTTAGAGTGTCTACCTCGTATGTCTTCGCGAAGGAGTAACGCAATGGTTCTCTCGAGGTGATGAGGACATGACCGTGGACACAGGTGGTACTTGGAATCAACTTCTCGACAACCTCCTCGGTACTACGACAGATGTCGTCAAATACGAGAAGCCAGTCTGTGTTGCGACTGCCTTTGAGCCACTCGAGCACGGAAAGGGCGATTTCGGTAGCCGAATCGCCACCCTCCGTCTCGTGGTTCAGTAACTTCAAAGTATGTGCGATCTCGACGAACTCGCGTTCAATTGAGGTACGCGTTCCACAAGGAATCCAAAGCATTGAACTGAAACGCTCGTTGAACCTGTAGGCAAATTCCAGCGCTATCTGAGTCTTTCCAATCCCGCCTTGCCCGTACAAGGCCACTGTGTGGCAGTTATTTGAGCAAGTCGAAGGGCAATCTACTAGAAGAGAGTCTTCTATCCATGATAGCGCGTCCTCCCTACCTGTGAAGCGCGCGGATCGGGATGGTAGTCGGGTTGGAACACGAAGACTTTCTCGATTAGTCTTATGGTTTCGACCCAACTTTGAGACTGAATGCTATACATTAGTGAACTGCCTTGAATATGGGGATGCGGGACCTCACCGCTGCCTTGTTGATCGTTTCCCGACTTTCGCTCCACGATAGAAGTGGCTTTGTCACAGAACTCCTGAATGATCGAGAGAACCAGAGTGTAGTTCTTGTCTTTAGGGCTCCTAAATCTCGCTAGGTCTGCGTGGTTTGAGTCCAATTTATAGTATCTGGTGCCTGGATTGGCTGTGGGAGGTGATACAATCTTCAATAATCAGATGCCTAGCTTCCGATAGTCGATCCTGGATTGACTCACAATACCGAAAGGCTTCGTACCCCGCTTTTCGAAAAAGGTTGCCGTAAGAATATCGCTACTTAAAACTTCGAATGGCTCTAAGTGACTTTGAAGTGCCATACTCTGATTATCGAGATGCCTCAAAACCTTTCGATCGAGACCATTAGCTCTAGCGATAGTTCGTAGAATGCTGTCAGGGGACGAAGCAAGGTGACCGTGTATTCTGTGTGGTGTGCCCAAAAAGACGATACCAGTGGTTGAGAGGGCAATCTCCCGAGCATGGAAGCTCTGACTGGATAAAATTAATCCACTTTTCACGACGATGCCACCAAGGCTGTGTGCTACAAAGATCAGTGGCCGTCTTGGGTGTTCTTTGCGTGCATCAGCGAGGCTTTCTACAAGATTTTGCGCTTGGTGGTATAAAGTCCGTCGAGCAAGGTATTCCGCAGTCGGAGCCACCGTACTGTACTTGTATAACAGAATGCGCGCGTTGGTTTGTTTCTGGAGATCTTCCGGCCACCAAAATTTGCGTTTACCTCCAAGGTCGGTAGACAACCATGTGCCCTCTGGGTCCTTGTTTAAGCCGTGGACGAAGCAGATACTACGTCGATATTAACACCGTTGTCTGTAATTAACCACCGAGAGATCGTACTCAGCTACTGGATTCTCTGGCTCATCGTCCAGGCTTTGAAGACCGAACAATGTTGATGGCGTATTTTCACTTCGCAAGCGCAAGGGACGAAGATAGGCTACTACTGAAGCAGCGAATGCTGCAGCTCCTACAATCGATAAGGGTTCCATGTGAGCTGGGAAATATTCCGTCTTTAGTATATAGACAGGTTCGTGCTCTGAGGAGACAGCCTAGAGCATATCTATCTCATGACCGAAGTTTGCGAGGTGACCTCCGCCCTAGTCACTAGCAATCACGTCCTGGAAAATATCGCAGTCGTTGCTTTGACTTTGCGATTACTAGAGGTATAAAGATAGGTAGGCACTCGTCGTATCTGAAGCGTTGGCATTTCTGTTGTTGGGTGGAGAAGCCTAACTCCACAGCCGCACTCTCCTCAGCGTTGCGCATGTGACGTGTGCTTACATGAGCAAGCGCTAGCCGAAAGCGTTTTAGAACGGCCTACGCCACCCCACCGAAATGCGTGCACCTTCTAAGGTTTCTCCATCCCAGCCACTACGACACACTCAGTCTCACAAAAACTGTGCGTAGCTATGGAGGCTCGTTTGTTTACCTAGGTAGCTTTGCTGTATGATGGAGAACGACAATGGGACTACCACAACATCACTTGGGCAAGGTAGGAGGGCATCGAAAGTGCGAACCCAGCGGAACCAGCGAATTATTTGACCAGACGGTTAAGTAGTGCTGAGATGAGGGAAGAGAGAGGGAAACGAGGCATTTGTCTGGCGCGCTGACATCAATGACAGACCCGAGTGGGATTTACGTATTCCGGTCACATCGGCTTGATTCCCCGCCTTCTCCAGTGCGAAGTCTCGGTGATGAACGTGTATCCCTATAGCTTCAAGGGTAATATAACGCCCTATGCCCTGCTCAATCTAGCTTCTAAAAGATGACGACGCCACATTCAAGAGTGTGGCACGGACCGGTAAACGCACGGGGCGAAAGCGGGCTCCTGTACAACACGTACGCCTCCGAATAATGTTCGTTATATGAACACACCTCAATCATACTCGATGATGGAAATGACGTGGCTGGGCGTTGTGACCGGAAGATCACCCGCGTTCACTGAACGCCGTGGAAACAGACCCGCTGATGGCCACTACAGTGCTGCATACGTTGTCAAGTACTTTGCTAACTTCGGTTATCGCATTTTCCAAGTCCTGGAGGTTTGTAACGACTACTGATCGTAAAAGAAATGGATCGGAGTTCTGTCCCGTCGTAACAGGTTTGAGAAAGCCATTCTCAAGGTGTCAACTGCGCAGTGAACCCGAATATCAACCGTTCGCCGATGATCAACATCGTGGGTCTTCGATATTGGCTGGATGCGTTGGATGTGTCGGCCTAGAACTTACAACGAGATCGATGCTCCGAACATAAGGCGAACAAGACGCAACTCAGTTCTAGCACCCGGACCGAATAACGCAAGGGTTCTTTCTTGCTCTCATTGTTGATAGGTGACTTTGACTTAATTCCCAGGCTATGCAGAAGCGTACGTGTCCCACAATGCCCGATATTTCCTGGTCACGGGGATTTCAAGGAACTCCAAATTCTGTTTGCGGTATGTTTCGCGGAACTTGTTGTAGAGTCGTATGCGATAGACTCAGGGTAATGCCAGTGAGTTATTAGTCAATACAAGACATCGAATATCCATATAAGGCAAATACATTGCCCTCTCCGGAAGTCCACCACAATCACAATCACAATCACAACTCTCTAGGTCTACTTTCATCATTTTCAGCATCCTTCACTTCCCTCCAGCAACGACTACCACCAACAACCAACCCAGCAAACTTCAATATGCAGTTCCGCGCCTTCGCTATTTTCGCTGCCGTGGTCATCGCCGTCACCGCGATGCCCGCCGATGTCATCGACCGTGACGTTGAAGACATTACCATAATTCCAGAGGCCGAGGTCGACGGCGACGTTGAGACGTCTGCCGTAAAAGGTGTAAGCAATGAAACCCATAGCGTCTTGACCGACTGACCCGGCTGATCATTCCCTTCTCTTATACAGGCGTGCAAGACGGCCGGTAACTTTTGCCAAGTCGGAGGAGGCAGGCGCTTTACTTGTGATCCACACCACCCTGTAAGCTAAGACATGACTTTTTCAACGAGATGAATGCGCTAATCATGTGGCTGTATTAGTGCAAGCGAAATGGCAACCGCTGCATCGTCGTCCATCCCCACCGCCTGGCTAGGTGCACGTAGATCATCTACTATCATCTCGGCCCGGATCGACTATGGAAGTAACTGCTGGAGTGTGGTGGATCGCGACTGCCGTGCGCCATGCAGTTACCAAAACGTAGAAAGGCATTGGGCGGTTAGAGCTGCAGGGTCGATGGTTACTCTCTTTTTTCTCCGTATATATCTTTTCAGCTGTTACCGGGTCGGTAACTAGCTTCCCACTCATTTAGTACTTTAGACGACAAAATACATGGTGCACCAACAGCTTTTATGAATAACTGTGATTCGCTGTTGCATTACAGGGGTTTCGCAACGGTGTTACTTGTAGTTGCACTGCACTTGCTAATGCAACCTTAACTCAATTGTCCCTCCCCTCGATATCATACTGGGAAGGCGGGGCGCGTTAGATAGTACGTTGAAAATATATGGAAAGGGTATGACTGGTATAGAGATCATGATAGAAGTGAAGATAGATGGGACTACAGATACGAACCGAATTGCGAATGTGCATACTCAAGACTGCAAGCAATCTAGAACACGAACCCCATCGCTTTCAGCGACCCCTGCCTTCCCCTGCCGCGCTTTCCTCAAAGAACTCAGCTCGACACAACGGACACCGATACCGACACTCATGCTGCGTATCCAACTGTGCACCAAGGCACTCCGCGCAGAACTCGTGCCCACAAGCCCAAAGCTTCCGCATCAGCCAAGGCTCTTCGCCACATATTCCACAAGTAAAGTCCTTCCGCACTGGTGCCACATCACTCACATTCTGCACCTGAGCGCGCTCAGGTCCCTTAAGAACATCTTGCAAGTCCATTTGCAGCTCGAATTCCCTGTGAAACCAGTCATCTTCCTCGTATCTCTCGAAATTTTGGGTTGCGACGTGCTCAGGCACTTTTTCTTGTTGTTCATCTTCGTCTTCATCTACCTGTATGGAGAACCATGCATCGGATGCATGCTCCCAACGCTCTAAATGTGCATACTCGTAGACCTCGGTAAGCTTGAGAAGCAAATGATCCAGAGGCCCCCAGTTGGAAAACATGTCTTGTGTGACGTAGGATTCGTCGTGAATTGCGGCTTCGATGATAATCTTGACGGTGCGAGAAATGAGCCCATGTACTGTGGAGCGGGAGCCGTGAACCATATTGATGCAGCCTGCCATCCCTTGCTTGTGCAGGTGGGACAGGATGACAAGTTCGGTGAAATAGGACGTTATCTCTATGCATTCGGTGATTGCTGTGGCTCGTGCGGAATCGTCTTGTAGCTCTTCGAGCTGTTCGAACATGATAATGATGAGGTAGATTGCGCGGTCTTTCATGTCATTTCTCCATTCGAGTGTGAGGGCCATGTTTGCGGAGGTAGTTGAAGCGGGTTTGGTGTCTGTAACGGTGTTTTGAAGAAAGGAGGTATTTGAAGTGGCTTCGGTATGTGTAGTGGTATTGTGAAGAGTGGAAGTAGTAGAGCTGAAGGTGTCCTCGGGAAGCAAATGATATAGACTTGGGAGGAAAAATTGGCATGCGTTAAATATCAATCATTGCCCATCCAGTGTTCCCTACCAGAGTTCACAATGCAAATGTGTCTACCATATTCATTACCCTAGTACCAACTTTGGTAGCATCTCTCAGCATATACCGCACTAGCATGGATTAGTTCCACTAGTGCCGCGACATGCAAGAAGCTGTCTGTATTCGACACGGGTTGCGCAAGATGTTTGAGAAGGCCAAATACCATGAGTCTATACAGGAAGCCTCATCAGAAAATTGCGTGCCACGGTGCTTTGCGGCCATATTGGCGGGTGGTTCCCTTCTGTCGCATTGCAAGTCTATAAAACCCTGTATCGTAAGTCGGCGGCGAACTTTGGTAGAGCTAGTGCTGTGTTGCGAGTTAATAGCGGATGTGCGAACTTCGGTGCGCGGGTTACTGATTTGCCGCTTTGTCAGCCGCTATACCGCTTCCGACGGGTTCACGTGCGCTAGATTACTCTCGATGCTGTTCCTATCGATAATGTTCCTATCGATAACAGCACCTGCCCATTCTGCCAACTCCGCATTAACATGAAGCAATTTTGGCTATTCTCCAAGCAGACCCTCATCTCAGTAGAGTCCTCACAACTACCAAGTGCGCAATTGCAACTACGCATTCTGTCCTTCAACATCCGATATGCAACCACGAGCCCTTTCACGAACGAGAAGCCATGGTCAGAGCGCTTTCCCCTGATCATGAACCAGCTGCATCATGAAACGCGATACATGAGCGGCGCATCCCTCAATACATCGCATTCATTAAGCTCGGTTATACCGGTACCGACCGCTGCGATCATCTGCTTACAAGAAGTCCTGCATTCGCAACTTACCGATATACTGCACTCACTAAATGGCTCGACGCCGACTGGCGATCCCATGCATGGCCCGATTTGGGCGCCTATTGGAGTGGGCCGCGACGATGGTTACACTAAAGGCGAATACAGCCCGATCATATACCCAATCGCGCTCTTCCACTTGCTGCATTCCGAAACAGTCTGGTTGAGCCCGACACCAGAAAAGCCGAGCATAGGATGGGATGCTGGCAGTATTCGCATCTTGACAATCGCGGTACTTGAATGCAAAGCGACCGGACGCCGTGTCCTAGCCTCGTGCACGCATCTCGACAACGCAGGCTCCGAGAGCCGGAAACACAGCGTTGAGATCATTCTGCGGACGTTGAAGAGGGTGGAGAAAGACTGGATGAACGACGGGACGTTGCCTATCTTCCTAGCTGGTGACTTCAATTCATTTCCGGAGCAGGAAGCTTACTTGCTCATGTCGCAGAGCGAGTACATGTACGACCTGAGGGAGTTCGTTCAAAGGCAGCGGCGTTACAACGATCCTATTACCTTCACGGGATTTGAGCCGGAGAAGGATAAAGACGAGCAAGGGAGGATCGACTTCGTCTGGCTCGGACCGAAAGACAGCGTGTGCGCACCTACAGAAATGGGAAAATCGCTGGAAGAACAGAAGAACTGTTCGTGGGCAGTAGATGGGTACGCCGTACTGCCTAACGTCTTTGATGATGGCATCTATCTTAGCGATCACCGGTGTGTAGTTGGCGACGTTTGTTTGCTTTGCTAAAGCGCGGCTAGGTGCTGACAATTGGTCAAACTCGCAATGTAAAACCTGACCTCCCCCGCGGATCTCTTTGTCGCAGTGACTGACGATATGCGGTTACGTGCAGATAAAGTTGGTTGGAAACAGGGGACTGCATGTATCATGGTTTATACGGCCCCACCTTCACCTCAAATTACGGTGCACCGCATGTAATGTATATATTTCACGTCGATCTCCTGCGATTCTTCATCTCTCGTACTTCACCTTTCCCAACTTCGAGCAGCAAATACAATCCACACATAACCGCAATTGCAACTGTCCAGCACAACCGGCTACCATGTTGCGCTTCTCCATGAAAGGCTTTGGCGGCGACATCTTCAGACTGTACCCCGACGATACCGCTGTCCAAGGCCCAACACTTCTAGAGCAGATCACGGTGCAGGACTTCAAGGATGGTCGCAACCGCCGCTGGGGCGCGACTAACCCGGAGAAGTTCGACATCGCCTTCTGGAACACCATGGTCAAGGGCAGCTACTCACCTCACACGGCTCGTCGCGTCTTCATCGATGGCGTGAGCGAGGCGGATCAAGCGAAGGAGCAGAAAGAGCAATCCAAGATGTCGGAAAAGGCCAGAATCGTCGAGATGGAGGATCTCAAGAAGCATATGGATGCCATGGATGTGAATGCTGAATCTGAGGAAACCAGGCCTTTAGAGTTCGCGTACGTCGAGTACGGCATCAACATTGAAAGTGGAGGTATCAGTGGCGGCTAAGATGCCGTCTTCTGGAGCAACCCGGTCTGGTGCCATAGCCGCGAGTTCTCCCAAATGGTACCGTGGTTGAGATCGGTGGAGAGCACGAGGACTCCTGCGACCCCGATTTTATGGTCTACAACGACGTCATCGTCTTCCACCCAGAGGCGGACGGCAAAATCAACTGCAGTTCGGGCAACTTCGACATTTACGGCTATCCCAAGGATGTCTTCCCGCCGACTGATGGTCACACCGCGACCTTCTGGCTCTCGCGCAACCAGATCATTATCGTTGGTAACATGAGCGCTCCCACGGCCGACGATGACAGCGCTGCCAACGGGGCAACTCCCATATACAGTACTAGTTCAAAAGTTTCTTCCGCGCGCTGATTTCCACACCAAGCCTCACCAAAAACGTCTGATCTTTGAGATAATACTAAGTCAGTAACCACAAATTCGAATTTGCTCAGATTCAAATCCAAGACACCAGATTAGGGAAACTACTATTGACATTCGTCTCGTGTAATAATAATCACAAGGTGCTCTATGGCGCAGGTGTGAAGTCAAAGTCGGCGTTTTTAGACCTGATTTTGCCGATTTCTCATACAAATTGAAGGAAAATCAAACTTGCCTCACTTTATACCTCTCTCACTTGAATAACTATTATTTAAATTACTAACGCTCTTGTATGTAGTGTCGCGACATATAGATACGTCTATAGTATTAATCTGAGGTGATTTAAATAAGTAGTTGTTGAGATAATTGACTGTGAAATGTGGGTGTTTTGGTGAGAATTCGCTTCGCGGAACAAACTTTTGACGAGGGACTGTATATCCTGGACGTCGATACTTGGAAGATCTCGCGCAAGGAGATG
Organism: Ophiobolus disseminans; assembly: GCA_010093685.1. Classification (NCBI taxonomy): domain Eukaryota; kingdom Fungi; phylum Ascomycota; class Dothideomycetes; order Pleosporales; family Phaeosphaeriaceae; genus Ophiobolus; species Ophiobolus disseminans. The sequence goes on along the minus strand of MU006235.1, from coordinate 991,045 downwards.
CCATGTGGCTGAGCTGCAGGGCAATGTCATACGCGTGAGTCGCAAGAACGAGGAGTTCTCTTTCGGCGAGACTTGGCGTACCACCATGGTGGGTGGGGCGAAGAAGATTGTCGATGTCAAGGACGATGAGGTTTGGGCTTTGGATTTGCAGACGCTGGTCTGGACGCACCAAAAGAGCGAGTGGCAGACGGTTCCGAAGAAGAAGCAGAAGAAGGGCCGTGGTCATCGTGCCGCTTAAGACTGGCAAAGAGAAGAAACATGATGATGAGAGAGTGAGAAATGGTCTTGGCTGGTCTGCTGTGTGACAATGACGATGGGCGGAAACGCCGATCGCTACTTCCCTTTACACATACGGATAGGCACAGGGTACACTAGAGCTTGAATAGAAGCTAAAGCAGTGGTATCCACCCAAATGATTCATGTGATGTTAGTGACAATTGTGGAATGCAGTGCTGTGGAGGTTGCGGTGAAGTCTAGCAGCCAAGCTTCAACGGCTTTGGGCAAGCGCGCTTGGCGTTTACCGGGATCATGGGTGTAGCGGCGGGTGGCAGGTGCCGAGCACGGAAACCTGGGAGTCTGACGTGCATGCACACGAACTCACTGCGAACGCCCCAGAAACCCCGCCAGACACGCGAGCACGTACACGATCGCTCAGACTGGTCGCTCTTCATTCACTGCGTCACTTTTCGACTCTCCGTCGCCGCTTCCTTAGCCAGTAACGGCTTCCGGGACTTCCGCTGCTCGCCGCATTTTTGGACCGCCCGGTCAAGTCGCCCTCGATGCCCACGCCCATGCACCGTCGCTACTAGCCCTGCTCTCAACTACGAAGCATGTCCAACAGGCCACCTCTCGTCACCCCACAGCACGCCGCGTGCGCACACCTGCAGTCATTACGGTAGCATTTCGGGCGGCCCATGGACGTGGGTTGAACTGCCATGGCCCTGCCCACGCTGCAATTCCTGGCGGGGCTCCTGCTCCTGCTGTACCTGCTTTCCTTTGTCATATTTGCCTTCATACGCGTCGTCACAGGCGTCTCCATCCAGCGGCTCGGATATTCGGGACTGCGGCGCATCGCCTTCACTCCCAAGGATGGCCTGCGCATCGAGATTCGCGGGCTCGGATTCTCCCTCCACCGTCCCACCTTCGCTCAGCCGACGTGGGTCAGCATCGTGCTGAAAGAGCTCAAGGTCACGGTAGACCTCAGAACGCTGGGAGAGAAGCCACGGAAGAAGTCGGGATGGGCGGCGTGGACCAATGGGTCGGCACACAACGACAAGAGCGGAACGAGCACACCAGAGCCGCCAAAGGAGGACGGAGAGGAGGAAGATGAAGAATTGCAGCGCACTCAGACGTGGAAACGGCTGACGGATGCGAAGGAAAAGATCAAGCGCATACACAGTAAGATCAACTGGATCAGACAGGTCGATCTGATCGCACATGGGACGACACTCGTCATAGCCGATGTAGGCTCTCTGCAAGTCGGTGGCCTCTCGCTGGCCGTCGACACCCGGCGCAAGACCGTCGACCGCAGTCGCCTCTTCAACCACCACAAGCCCAAGCCCGACCAAGAACAGCGGCCCGCCGAGTGGCTCTTTACCGCACGCAGCATCCTCTTCACCCTCGAAGGGCGAGAGTCTACCGAGATACTCGATCACTGCACGCTCAACGTCCATGGCTTCCTCAAGCAGGAGCTCGAAGGCTTACGCGATGCCTCGATAGCCCTCAAGCTCGGCCGCCTGAGTATTCCTTACGATGATGTCAAGCTGTGCATGGAGCGCGCAAAGCTACGTCGGACACATACTCTACGCAGGGGCGCACATCGTAGTCATTCGAGCATATCGCTTGCCGATGTCATCGATGAGCTGGACCACCCGAAAAGCCGCGAGAACAACATTGTCCGCACCGTGTCAGACTCCCGCGACTTTGCCAGCTCTATACTGCGCGGCATTCACGAATTCCAGTTTGCTGTCGGCTTCTTTGGAATGACTAAGCAGATTCACACTGGGCCTGGGCATGACTCGGTCCCACCAGTCTATCTCAACGTGTCCATGAAGGAGGTCGGTATGGACCTACTCCGCCTAGACCCTAAGAGTCCGGCCCATCTCATGTACTTTTCTCCGAACGACATTGCTCATCAGGCTCTCCTTGCTGCCATATCCATCTCGGTTGGTATCGATAACGGGCATGGTCACCCTGAGCGCCTTCTCTACATTCCTATGGCGACGACTACACTGAACACGACGCTCCCTTCAAAAACCCTACAATTTTCTAACGATCAGAAAAGCGCGGAGCGCAACACTAATATTTTCTTCGCCAACCTCGTCATTACTTCTCCATCGTTAGACCTCGATCCCAAACACGTACCTTTACTCATAGCCATGTTCAGAGAGTACGAAACACGTCGCAAACCTCCAAAGGCGCGCAATAGCAAGCGTTACCTTCTTCGCCGGCTCCTTCCCAAAGCAAACATCAAGATCTCCATTCATGAGCCTGTCATTCGAGTGACATTGCCACCCATGGACCCTGAGAAGAGACACACTGATGAGTTTGACTTGTTGATATCTTCATCGTCATCCGTGTCCCTAGACACGGAGTCTTCACACTCTGCAGACGGGGATCTCCACTACGCTCTCATCTCAACGTTCCGTGTAAACGCACAGCAGCTGTACTACCAAACTGCAGCCATCGAAAAACATAACTTGTTAGTCACAGACTACGTCGAGCTCAGGGCTCAAATGAGTGCAGCCCCCGAGCCTGTTGTCGAGCTGCGTGGAACGGCGCAGACGTTCTCGTTTTACCTCGTGCGTCCGGAAATTAGCGAAGGCCTACGGCAGATCGTGGCGCAAGTCCAGAACGACGTGCGACGAAGACCTGGAGTGTCAAAGAAAAAGGACCACGACTTTCTTCGCCGGTTGCCACCTTGGCTAGCTTATGTCCATTTGCAAGGATCTGACTTTAATCTTGAGGCTGCCGGTGTTGATCCGGCTGTTTCGAAGCAAAGTCGTGGTATTGCTTTACACCTAGAATCATGGACGGCTGAGTACAAACATAGTCGTGGGGATGACATCGAGCTGAAACCGTTAAGACGGCGTGCGCCCAGTAGGACTATCAACCGTGACGAGCATCTGCTGCGTCCATCGACTCCCACATCACCAAAGTCGCCCAGAAAACAGCCGAGTAACCCGACGGACGGAAGGCGCCTGGCTATGCACTTCCATGGCATTGAGGGGCTTGTCATCGAGGCTTCCGACGCATCAGAACAGGAACCTTTTTTGTCACTGCCTCGCATGGAAGTCGCCATCAGCACCCTATCTGATAAACAAGGCCCTATATTGCATGTTCACGCCTTTGCACAAAGTCTGTTTGCACACTACTCTCTTTATCGTCACTTTGCTATGTGCATGGCGGTACATGTACTACGAGAATCGTTCGATTGGTCTCCCGAGAAACCAGCACCCGCGGAGTCAACGCCACCGACTTCACCTCGCCACCTCGCAGTACCCTCTCTTGACCACGACAGTTTTGATACAGAAAATGGGCTCAAGCGCGAAATTGCTACCCTTGATGTTAAAGTCCAATTTCTGCAACTCAAGGCTGACATGCCTGCGGACCCACCCTTGATGCTGCAGGTCTACGGTCTTGAGACTGGTCGTCATCGGTGGACAAACCCTTTCCTCCGCTCACGCTTGGTACGCCTGTACGCCGAAAGTCCCAGTGTGAAACGTACCTGGAGTCGGGTAGTGAGTGTTAAAACTCTTCGCATGGACCACAGGCAGTCCAAACGGAGGTATGGTCATACTATCACTGATGAGAATTCATTTGATATTGCTACGGATGCTATTCGACTAGCGGTTCCTCATCAGCTGATTATGCACAAGATCTTCGACAATTTCGCCAATGTCATCAAGACTGTCAAGCAGATGAACTATCATTTCAAGACAGGGACTGATCACTACATCCTCGACAAAGCACCCGAAGGCCCCAAGCGTGTTCCGAAGATATCTCTGCGCAGCCGCGCAGTTCTTTTTGAACTAGAAGATAGCTCGTTTGAATGGAAACTGGGAACGATATATCGTATCGGACTTATGGAACAGAAGCAACGACTAGCTCGTGAGCAGGCCTTCACGTTGAAGGTGAGGAAGCTGCAGCAAGAAGACGAACAGCGCGGCAACAACCGCTTCCGAGCACGATCTGCTCACGAGTCTCGTGGACGGGGGAAATCCAAGAAGCGGGACAAAGAACTCAGGTTTCATCGCCGGAGCAAGAGCGCAGATTCCAGCGATCATGGGTCACCGACCAGAGGCCGATCAGACCATCCCATGCGATACAACAAGGATGGTTTCAGTGGGCTCAGTGCCACCTGTCACACATCTGTCGAAGATGCTCGCGAAAGGCTGAATCGCTTGAATGCTCAGACCTGGAAGAAACGAATCGATCATGCGTTGACAACGCAAAACCGCTCAATGACCGATATCCGTTCCATGTTCTGGGGCTTGGATGAGTTACCAGATGGCGTCGACCAGAAAGAAACTATACTTGCCATTCCTCAGCGGCCAGCACTGATGTCGCTTGCTGTTAGTGACCTAGATATCACTATCGACAAGCCATCGTTTCCTATATCTGAGTATCCAAGGTATCTTCACCGCATTGGTAAAGGCATGCCGCTCGATACCCAGTATGCACTTCTCATCCCAATGCATGTTCAAATCAACATGGGCGAAGCCAAGATACAACTCCGAGACTATCCTCTACCCCTGCTGCACTTCCCTGCGATAGGCAATATCCAGTCGTCAAGGCTTCCAAGTGTGTCAATGAAGACCGACTTTGTCATTGCCGAAGAGTTCAGGGACGTTGAGTCCTCACGTGTAAGCAGGGTAGTCGTGGTCCCCCAGGAGCGCACATCATCCGGAGAGCTTACAGGAGGCTTTGCAGTCGATGTTCGACGGACTGTTGCTCCCGTCAAGACCTACTCAGATATGGCCATTGACATCAATTCGGCGTACCCTACCCGAATCACTTGGGGTACTTCGTACCAGCCAGCTATCCAGGACATGATGCAGGTCATTGAGAACTTCACCAAGCCTGCAGTTGATCCTTCCGAAAGAGTAGGTTTCTGGGACAAGATACGGCTTACTTTCCATTCCCGCATCAGTGTCTCTTGGAGAGGTGATGGTGACGTCCATCTCATACTCAAGGGTAAATGCCCCTTGCTCACTCGTCTCAATCGACGCTAACAGCCCCTAGGCTCGCGAGATCCATACATGGTCACTGGCCATGGTGCCGGTTTTGTCATGTGTTGGCAAAATGATGTTCAGTTGAACATTGCCGAAGACGAAGACCCCAGAAACTTTATGGTGGTCACAAGTGGAAGTTACGTGCTAGCTATTCCAGATCTCAGTCATTATGCTCGCCACGAAGCCGATACTGAAGCAGCGCAACGTCCTGAGACGGCTTCCAGTGTCTCTAGTCGTAAACAACTTGCCGTTTTCAAGAAGACGGTCATGAAGCTGAACGGCAATGTACGCTGGGTGGCTGGTTTGGTGTTCGAACGGAACCTTGAAAGTGGCGGACGCTCCTTCAATTTCATTCCCCATTACAAGGTCTCACTCAAGAACCCGAAATATGCTAAGCCATCAGATGGCAGGGTAAGTAACCATAACATTAAGACATTGAATAGTGTGCTAACTCAATCAGGCCTACGACGCATTCCGAGGCTTCCGTAGCCACCACATTCATATGTCGATTGCCATTGCTGCGCCCTACGATCGGGAGTGGTCTGTCGCTAATTTGGAACCTTCAAAGACATACAACAGCGTTCATCTTACACCTCGGTTCTTCACCCATTTTTACAGTTGGTGGGCCATGTTCTCCGGAGCTATGTCACTTCCAATACGACAAGGCAAGCTTTGGCCAGGGGTTGAGAAGTCAAGCAAGAAATTCGGACGCCATCTTGCGACGATCAAGTATAACCTGCTCCTATCCCCACTGTACATGAGCCACATCTACAAGCACAAAGATGCGGAGGACTATGGAGCGGGTGTTGTCTCTGCTACAGGTCTCAAAGCCCGCGTGGACAGCTTCATGTTCGATCTCCATCAAAGGCGCGAAGATTTTCGGACTCTTGTTCAAGCGCCAAAGGGCCAAGAAGACAGCAAGCAGAATCACACCACTGGTATGCGTATCAACCAGGTACAACTGGACCTCATCAAAACCGATGTTCGCGCTGTTTCCGCAAGTATTGCTGGCACAAACTCTGAAGATGTGGACAACGCAACCGAAGAGGATGTGGCCAGCTACAACCAGGAGTCTCTGACGGCGGACCTCTCCACGTTTACTATACCGGACAACGACTGGGGATGGGTGGATATGGATGACTTCATTGAACTAGGCTGGATTCTGCCATCCACCCGCAGCCCTGAGACACAGATTCTGCCACTTGCCTTCGCACCTCGTTTCACATACTTCCGACAGACGGACCATGCCGACAACATATCTGGTGACGTCAATCGCCGGAGTGCATTTGGTAACGAGCTGACCCACCACTGTGTCATGTCGCAACGCAATGACCCACGACGGGTTCAATGTAGGCTGATTGCACAGCGCATTGAGCGCGTCAAGGAGCAAGTTGCGCACAACCATCGCGCCATTGGAGACGCAGAACTCAAGGTTGTGCGCGAGATTGATGCTACAGACGAGCGACAGCAGCGCCTAGATACTCTCAAAAGCCACGCCCAGTTCCTACAAAGAAAGTTGGAATTCCTTTCGTCCATGCATGAGAGCTTGCTGGAGCGAGTCGAAACCAACGAACGTAGTGCAGCCCCAGACGGTGGCGAGACCGATGGCGAAGATGAGTATTTTGAAGCGCGCGATGGCTCCGATACACCAGATACTGATACCAAAGGCATGGACTCGGCTCCCAACGCGGACTTTATCAGCGACTTCAACAACCGCTTCATCATCCACAACATCCACTTCAAGTGGAGTAACTCGTTGCGGAACATCATACTCCGATACATACACCAAGTCAGTCAGCGTCGTGGGTTTGTGTACTACATGTCGCGGAGAGCTGTCAAGTTCATCCTCGACGTTGTCGAGGACCAGAACAAGTCGCGCGGACCATCGACATCGAGTCCTGATGATGATGCCACGCCCATGTGCACCCATGACGACGTTAGTCTGAGCATTGATGAGACTGTACAGCAACTGCTTCAAGATGGTCGAAAGTTTGTCGAAGCGGACGACGCGGAACGAACCGCCAGCAGCAACTCGGAAAAAGCGCATCAGTCCAAGGCTGATGAAGACGTGGCAGAAGATTACATTGCTCAAAATGCTTATATTGTTCGTCTGATTGCGCCCCAAATCCAGCTGCAAAGCGAGAGAAACACAAAGGCAGCGATCTTGGTCACTGCGAAAGGTATGCAGCTCAAAGTGCTCCAAATCATGGACAAAGAACGAGTCATGGACGAGGTCTCCGGTTTGGTACAGAGACGCTTCACGGCTGCCATGGACAGCTTGCAGATCTTTGTTACGAACTCAAAGATCTTCAGTAGTATGGACGACATCCACATGTACTCTGGAAGCACTTACGGAGCACCAGCTGGCTCAGCTTGGCCACCTTGGGTACCATTCGAAGTCATGTTCGAGTTCAACAGTCATCCATATGGCTTTCAGCGAGTCGTACAGCGGACGTCAGCCAGTATGCGATACGACAAACACAACACACTCCGACTAAAGTACAACGACGATGTCTCAAAGGCTGATGCTGCCTCCACTGCACTGAACATGGAGAGCCGTATTGATCACTTGTGGGTGGATTTTCCTCACGTGCGAGCTCTCTGCGACTCAAGGCAGTACTATGCCATGTACGTCATCGTCCTGGATTTGTTACTGTACCGTGAGCCTTTGGAGAAGACGCGCAACGAGCGCCTTGAAAAGATCATGCTCGCATCCGACTTCAGTGACCTTGCTGGCGCTCCTGCCCTAGTTATGGGTTTACAAGAACGTATTCGCCAATTGGAAGAGATCAAGACTGTCTTCCAGATCAATGAGAAGTATCTTGATAAGCAGGGATGGGAAGACCGCGTAGAAGTCGAGAAAGATCTAGCTGTGTACGAGGACGAGCTGTTCTTCGTAATGAAAGCCATCACCACTGCACAACGAAAACAGGACGATCGCGCACAAGCTCAACAGTCGACCGGCTTAGTACGGTGGTACATTACCGCATCCGAGATTGTCTGGCACTTGCTGCGCGAGGGTCAAGAGTCTTTAGCTGAGTTTCAGCTGAAGGGGGTACTTTTCGATCGCACCGACAACAACGATGGCTCAAACTTCAATTCGCTGGAAATTGAGCAAGTCCGGGGTCTGAACCTGCTATCTAATGCGCTCTATCCCGAGATGATACAGCCGTACTTGGAGAACAACCAGCCTCTACCTGCGAACTCCAAGTGCCTAAAGGTGCAATTCGTCATGCTTGAAGCCATCGCAGGTATCCCGGTGATGGAACACTTTGAAGTGAATTTGTATCCGCTGAAGGTACAATTGGAGTGGGAGATTGGCAAAAAGCTGTTCGAATACATCTTCCCAGCCATGAAGAATAAGGGTACTGAGAATGGCAATTTCTCCCCTTTTTTGATCAAGCACACCCTGCCAACCCAGGACGAAGAAGACGAGGATGGGTCTAGCATTCTTACAAGCTCCATTGGCAGTGTGAATCAATCGATTTTACAAGAAGAAGCTGCGGTGGACGCACTCAAGATGCGTCTCACGCCCACTCTACAGCTTCCGGACCCTTCGCAGAAGTCCGATCTTAAGAAGAAGGCTACTTCTGACAAGCGTCCAAGCGCTCACCACTTCCGATTCTTCCGAGACAACCCATCTCGCAGCGGCACTGAGCTGCGCAGAACCTTACATCCAAGCTCTGCCATGATGGCATCGTCAGGCGTAAGCTCGAACACACCATCACGACCTGTCTCGGTCCGTTCCAGCTCCAATGCCTCAGGCTCCGTGACTACTGCCGAGTCCGACCGCACTGCAAAACGCTTTGCTCTCTACCGCACTGGCTCCAATCGCCCCGGTACCGGCGACCGCAAAGTGAGCAAGAAGGAAAGGTCTGACGACCTCACACAGATGATGGATCGCGCGTCCAACTACATGACCCTTGCCTACGTCAAAATTCCATCCATGGTACTCTGTCTCAGCTACAAAGGTAAAGGCCAACGTAACTTTGAAGACGTGCATGACCTCGTGTTCAAAATGCCCACACTTGAGTACCGCAACAAGACTTGGTCCAACCTCGATCTCGCACTCCAACTAAAAAAAGACGTCATTCGCGCACTCATCTCACACGCCGGTGCCATAGTCGGCAACAAATTTTCGCGCGCCGGCCGCCCAGGTCGAAAAGAACAATCCAGACTCCGCATGATCGCAAACAGCAGCGCACGCCTCAACGCCTCTCCCGACCTCTCAGGCACAGACTCAAACAGCATACGCGATCACTCGCCCAACGGTTCCGCTCAGTCAGACACCGAAACACCGCGCCGCAGCTTCACTTCTACCGGTCGTCAAGGCAGCACCATCAGCACCGTCTCCGAAGAATCGTCCTTCATATCTCAACATCGTCCCGCATCCGCCCGTGCCACTTCTACGCACGGCAGCATCATGGGCTACAACCACAACGCGTTGGGTATCGATGAAATGGAAAACGGACGCACGTTTGCCGACGAATTGTCTAGAGTCGACAACACGGAGCCTCAACATGCGAATCTCATTCATAGCTTGAGTAAGCACTTCACGCAGGTCGGGCCTTTTAGTGGGCATAGTCGCGGGCGGGCGGCGAGTGGTGCGGGGATGAGTGAGCGCGGGAGTGTGACGGGCAATGGAGAGGAGGTGGAGCCTGATGGGCCGAAGAAGAAGGCTAAGGCGTTGGGGAAGAAGTTACTTGGACGGGGGAGCTAATAGCTACCTATACTGTGTGATTCCTTTGGTTTGTTTCCATGCGGCATTTCCCGGCGTTGTCCTTGGAAGGACTTGTTGTTGATATTGTTTCTTCCTTCAGTGTAGATAGTTGTCTGTCGCTGGAGCATCGTTCTGTACTTTCATAGCGTGGTAGGACTTGTGTGCTGATTACAGAAGATTACTTGATGCGATATCAATACGTATCAATTGGCTCTCGTTCGCAACTTCTCAATCATCTGACTGAGTTTGCTATAATATGCTTTGCACTCGCGTGTTGCTAGAGCTATCTATGTTAGCGTGGCAGTTTCGCGTTCTAGAGGCTTGGCAGGAGACCGCACGTGGACGAACTTCGACCAAGATACCTGTGCTTCGAACCACCACATGAAGGCGCGTGTAAATCGCAAAGTAATGGCCGGTTATCGTTCTTTCACAGATCTACCACCTATCATTATAAGCGACGATGAAGATGATGCGGAAAGTGAGGTACCACAGGACGAACGACATTCAAATGTTTCGGTGCCATCACCGGACGGGTTTAGGAAACGTTTACGTGAATATCTAGACAGTTCGCACCATGACGGCAGCTTCTCTACCTTCTGCAACACCAATGAGTAATCAATCCAGGTCTGGATGTCAACGTCATTGGCACGGTGGGGCTTCCGTTGTCCCTGCGGGATGCTCAAGCTATTGCATCAATTGCCAAGAGATCACCATTTGGCAAAGGGGTTGAAACTGTCATCGATGAGAGTGTGCGAAAGACATGGGAATTAGACGCAGCTGAGTTTCATTGTCGCAATCCCGCATGGAACGGCTATCTGGACACCCTGGCGAAGCAAGCATTGAAAGGTCTCGGCGTGGAACTCCTTTCAAACGTGCAGCCATATAAATCACTGCTCTATGGGCCAGGTGCTTTCTTCAAAGTGCACCGCGACATGGAAAAGATACCTGGAATGTTCGGAACTTTAGTGGTATATCTCTCCAGCACACTGGTGGTGAGGTGCACCTGATACACGGCAAAACTACCCAAGTGTTGGCCACCGCTCCGAGCTCAGCCTACGGTTTGGCTGCATTGGCATGGTACGCTGATGTACAGCACGAGATCATCGTCTTCTTCATAATCAGATTCGCATTCGTCAGATTGCCACTGATACCTGGTACCATAAGCATGGGAAGGGCTTATCTCGTGATACATGGGCGATCGACGCTAGCGAACACACTAAAACGCGAATCTGTCGCACCATCGTAAAAGACATTAACAACTCTGCACACGCTGAAAACTTTCGAGCAACGACAGTGTCATGCTATATCATACAACACGGAAGCATAGACAAATGCGGATCAATGCACGTCATTCAAAGTCCTGCTTTTTACCCCAATAAGTTGTGGGAATGGAGCAGAGACGAAGGAGAAGGTTGTTGTATTGAGGGAGCTACAGAGAGCGATTATATACACAAGAGAGCTGAGTAAGCAAGCAATTGAGGGTCACGTGAGTAGAGCATACATAAGTCACCTTGAATCCCATCTAATTCTCCCTCAATATTTCCTTCCATGTATTGCATAACGCTATTCCTACTCTTTAAACTTCGTTCGAACAGCGTCGCGAATGTGCTGGAGGTTTGGCTTCACCACGCTCCTCACCAAAATATTTATATCTTGCACTTCCGCATCCGAAAGTCGCTCCACACACTCCGCAGGCGTCCCTCCAACGTCCCACAAAACGCTGTTCAAAGTATCGTGTTGCCTCTGATTGCACTCTCTCTGGAAGTTGTCGAGGACATCGCAGCCAGTGCTGCCCGCCTCATCCATCGCCAGACTCGCTATATCCGAAACAAGGAGTTTGAACTCAGCGGTGTCGCGCTCGATCATCCTCGTGACATCGTGGATAGAGCATAGTTTTGCCGCGTCAAAGTCGATTATACGAATAGTCGGGAGTCCGCTGTACTCCGAGTTGTCGAAGCCGACAAGGACATTAAGGTCGTGCAAATCCAGGTGTGCGATTGGTGGATCGCACTCGTCATGCAGAAATTGAAAGGCCCTACTTATTTCCAGGAAAAAGAACCAAACGAGCTGGTACGGCAACTGTGTTTTCAATTCTTTCACTTTGTCGCAGAATGCTTGGAGCGTGCAGAAAGCTGGCAGTGTTGAAAGTATGAGCCACTTCGGGAACTCGTGGGTGCGATCGTAGTTTAGGATTTGTGCGATGTTGAGTCCGCCATTGACTGAGGTTGTGCCCGTTTTGATAGCGAGGAGGATGTCGCGTTCCCTTGCTTCTTTGTTGCCTTCCGTGTACTCCTTGACTGCCACAAGTTGCGACATTTTGGCAGATACGGCGGCAGTCTCCCCTTTGCCCTCGGCAAGAAGGCGCTGACTTTCGCGAAAATTGCTCTCTGGGGCGTAGAGGCATACGCTGGCTGAGGCTCTCGTCAACTTCGCAGATCTTGGTGTAGTCACTCATGTTAGCCCGTAGGGTCCGAGGGCTATGCCCGAGGCTCCTCTTCATCTGATCTCAGCTTGCCCATGCGCTAGTCCTACAAAGGCTTAGCACGCGACCTCACTTAGATAGATTTCTCTCCCCTCAGCAGCACAATCCACACGATACTCCTACCTCATGTTCTTTCACCCAGTGATCCCTATGCGCCACTGACAACTCAGTGAAGTGGCTTGGCTCGACATTGTGATCTTGCGCTCTGGTGATCGAGCGAAGTTATTGGTCGAGTATAGAGGTACGGAGAAGATTTGAGGAAGAGGGAGTCTAGCGTGGTCAGGAGGAGGAGAATTGGTGCACTTTTTGTAGCAACGGCAACGCAAAGCAAACAGTCTCTAAGTTTCCGAGTTCTCAAGGGGTTCTGATTACCCATTGGAAAAGAAATCGGGGTATCAATTCTTTTTCATATACGTTTGTCATTGCTTGTTTGCTCCTGATCGCACAATGACTTATAGGAACTCATGACCACAAAAAACAATCGGGGGATGTATTTTCACAACTTGGTTGAAGAGCCTTTAATTGTACACAACTGCTTATTCTAGTCTTTGAAAGTACGCGTCGCGTGCCGCACGTCGCAATCCATAGCGACCGCAATGTTTGTAAGCCGTGTAAATTACACCCAATGTTCAGCGGCCGAGCTTATGTAGGCCCCACCTGGAGCACACACGCGTCATCTTCTCTTGTAATTCGCGTAACCTCTCAGTTCTTTCCAATCAAGAGCCCTTGGATCTTGCCACGTACTTGTTGCAACTTAGGGGCCACTAACTTCCTTACCAGTACGTTCAGCTCCTCTCTCTCCTTATCAGAAAGTCCCTCCACGCAAGCCCTCGCAGCCGGTCCAAAGTCCTTTCCCACCGTATCCAAGTCCGTTTACTTGTCCTATCATGCACCCTCAAATACCTATCCAGATCTTCACACCCCGAGCCGGTTCCTTTCTTGTCAGTGGATTCCTGACCAACACCCACGATCATTTTGTTGAAGGCCCGCGTATCCCAGCCTACGTCCGAATTTGGAGGTGTGGCTGTTCCGGCGTTACCTAAATCGACGGTCAAGAATACGATCGGTCCCTGCATACTCGCATCCTTGAAGCCCACGAGTATGTTTCCGCTACATAGATCGTCGTGGATGATGGGTGGATGGCAGGACTGCTGCATCAACTTGAGCATGGGATACAGTTCTAAGAAGAGGAGCCATGCGAACTGATACGGCAGGTCTGGGGTGGCGATGAAGAAATCGCGAAGTGTACAGCATGCTGGCAAGATTGACAACATGAGCCACCGAGGAGTGCTGGTGGCCTGGTCATAGGCGGGTGTCTGCACAATGCGGTTACCACCGTTTTCGTCAGTGGTTTGGCGGCGGATGTCGAGGAACGTGTTTCGCTCTGATACGGGGATCTCTTCCTCGGACTTGTACATTTTCACTGCCCGGGCGTTGGAGATAAGCTGGTCAAAGAGGACATTCTCCTTGTCTTTAACAAGACAGTCTCTGGCAGTATAGAGGAGAGATGTCTGGACACATAGGTTTACGTGTGCGCAAACCCCGCTATCGAATTCACAGATTACGGTGTAGTCGGCCAAAGAGGTGATCATGACTGGGACATCGTCGTGTATAGATCCTGGAGTTGAGTCGTTGAGATGGGTGACGAGAAATAGCGATAAAGAGAGTCATGATTTGAGAAGGTCCTTTCATAGAGGAGGGGGTGCACCAAAATTCTCCGGGTAGACGCAAGGGGTACTGCTAAAATCGTGAATTCGGTGTGAATGTTGTACCGGTTCTTCCAGCGCTGTCAGGGCGACCAATTTGATTTCTCCTAATACCTGGGTACTTCCAGGCTCGAAAAACCTTTAGAACAATGAAAGTGGGAGCCTCTTAGCCGCAACTATCCACAAATCAGCACTGTTTCCGCACAATGTAACTTTCACAGTAGACACTTTACACAATACCATTGAGCCCGCTCCATTTAAATCTCCTTTGAGCTGTTCTCTTACTTCTTCTCTCTCAACCCGCTATCTTTCTACCCTTATCATCGTTCAGTCCGCAATTGCAAGACCCTCGATCAATTGCTCGCAACTTACACATAATGGCTGCCCTAGGCGCCAACAACGTTAACGATACAAATAGCACTACTAGCGCTACCAACACTACCATGTCGATCGCACGGCCAGATCCCACTGCTGCCCTTCGCTCGCAGGCCGAGTTCTTTATGAGCGGCGTCGTGCCCGTCGGCGCTCAGCTCGGCGACTGCAGCGTATGCACCGAGTCTCTGAACTCCGACGTCGTCACGATTCTGGCGTGCAACCATAGTTTCCACATGACGTGTATACTGCAGTGGTTCCAATCAGACCCTGTACGCAGAGGATCTTGTCCCAACTGTCGTCGTGAATTGTTCGAACCGGAACGCTTGCGCGCACCAACAACAGAGGGCGTGCTCACGGATGCATTCAACAATGCGCGTGATGAGGCAAGAGATGCCCGTGTGGCTACAATGCGGCGTGCACGCGCTGAATTTCATGAAGCAATGGAAATCGACCTTGGTCGCGCTACTGCTCCGAATACCAATGCGAGTGGGCATGTGCGACACGATCCCCCTGTCTCTAGTCTCCCGGGTCATCCACGTCGTATCCCGGAGCATGGACGTTACAACCCTTCTGCATATCATAATCAGGAGCATGTAAGTTACGGTCGTTCTACCCCACGTGTTCATATGCCTTCCCAATTTATGGCTCTGCGGGAGCATGGGCAACACGATCCTTCTGGCTCTCGTAACCAGTTGCATAGGGATTACAATCCTTTTCCTCCTCCGCCGCAGCCTATGCGTCTTGATCCGTCTGGGCATAGTAACCGTAGGCCTTCGGACTCAATGGCTGTGCAGGAGCATGAGCGGCATTACGGTCCTTCTGCCCCTCGTGTTCAAATGCCTTTGACCCGGTCAGCGGGTGTGCTACCAAGCCGTAATACACCCCGCTAAATTTTGGTTATAGCCACTGGCTTCATTGCCCAAGTTCCCAGCGGCATTGCAGTTCATAATTTGTTCACTGCAGTACACGAGCTCAGTGAAAGTCTTGTCGACTTTGCTAGGGTATGAACATCACGCTGAAAGATGTAAGGTCTTCGAACCAGCTGCATCAAATAGTTAGCCAATCTATCATTGCCATAGGGTATCTCACTATAATAGTACATCACATACAACCATCATCTGTTCCCGTTTCACCTCTTGATCACCCATTCATGTTCCTTCTCCTGTACATCTTTAACATCCAGCTCACCACCCAGCCATTTGGCATCGCTCAACGGCAACATAACCGCCAGAACCTTCCCCGTCACCAATCCCAACGGCACCGGCCCAAACAACCTGCTATCCCGACTCCACTCCAGATTATCCCCTGCGACCCAGCAATGCCCCTCAGGCACCTGCACAACCTGCTGTCCCAGACTAGCCCATCTCCCATCTACATCCACCGCCTCAATATCCTCGTCCCGCCGCCCGGGTGTTACGACTGACACAAAATCCCCCGGCATGCCGACAATGCGCTTACATCCTTGACTACTGGCAACTACGGGGCTCTTGTAGGTGATTACGTCGCCGACTTTGACGCCGCGGCCGCGCCGGTGTAAGCTCGAGTAGAGGATGTAGGGCCGCTTGTGGTAGTGGACGGGTATGGTTGGGACCATGGACATGCCGGCTGTGGGGCTGATGCCGCCGATGTAGCGCTGGAAGATGTGGACGACGAGGGCGACTTTGCTGAGGTTGAAAGCAATGCCTAGTGGTTGTTAGCTCCGTGACTCTCCATATGTGTAGCTCGGATATGCTTACGACTCCATTCGTGGGGGTTTGCGAGACGGGGCGCCATTATGAGGAAGACGTATGTTGTGTTATCGCTCGAACATGTTTTGTTATGTGTTGTCGCAACTGCACGAGTCTTGGAGTAAGAGTTCGGTAAAGTTTGGATGAAGTGTGGTGGAGTGAGGTGACTGAGCTCGAACTTCGAGATCTAATCTCCGCGCCAAGGCTTCTAAACCCGCTGCTACTCCACCATTGCTCGAGCTTTGCACAACCATCACATGCACATCAATTAAACTCCAAACATGAAGTCAGTAGATGGTAAAGTAGTAGGACTCGAGGATGAGGATCTGGCCAATACATTGTGAGAATTGGTCGATCTCTATTTCATGACTGAAAACATGCTGATTCACAACAAGGCCTGCTCCAACTGGACTCGAAGGCGAAGGAACAGTGCAAGATGCTGTAAGAGGTGCCTTTTTTTCCTTTCTCATATCGCGCTTGAGCTGTTTCTCCGATCATTTACATAATTTATATATTTTAAACGTCTCTTCACTCAATTCCCTGACTTCAGATTATTTTCGTTCAATTTTTCCATACCTCCTATCTTTTCATACCATACAAAGCCATTCCCTGACTCCTATAGACCTGATAACAACCTACCACGACCTCAACCCCACCACAATAACCACCCTCAACGCCTCCCCCTCCCCCCTCGAATTCATGCGCTACGTCGCCCGCAACCAACCCTTCGTCATAAAAAACGGCGCCCAAGACTGGACAGCCCGCAAAACTTGGTCCGCCACACACCTCCGCACCGTCCTAACCGACACACACGTCAACGTAGCAATCACGCCCCACGGCAACGCCGACTCCATCATCCGCCTGCCCTCCGGCGGCAGCATATTCGTCAAGCCGCACGAAACATCCGAGCCATTCGCCGACGTTATAGATGCGATTCAGCGCCAGGAACTTGGAGAATCATCAGACACCCCAACGCGCTATGCTCAAACGCAAAACGACAACCTCCGCAACGAATACGCAACCCTCTTCGCCGACGTCCCCCCATCCATACCCTTCGCCCGCATCGCCCTCGACGCCGCCCCCGACGCCATAAACTTCTGGCTCGGAAACTCGCACTCCAGCACCGCACTCCACAAAGACAACTACGAAAACATCTACGTGCAGATCCTGGGCCAGAAACACTTCACGCTCCTCCCGCCCATTGAAAGCGCGTGCGTGAACGAACGGAGCGTGTTGGCGGGTACATACGCACCTTCAACCACATCGTCAACCCTCCAGCATATACACGACTTGCACATCGCAATCGACGCACCGCGCACGTACACGCCGTTCGCGACGTGGGACCCGGACGAGCCGCTCGTAAACACCACACCGTATTCGCAGTACTCGCAGCCGCTCAGAGTGACGCTGGGGGAAGGAGATATGTTATATTTGCCTGCGCTGTGGTACCATAAAGTGCGGCAGAGCTGTAATGCCGAGGGGGTGTGTTGTGCGGTGAATTATTGGTATGATTTAGATTTCGGGGGTGGGTTTTGGAGTATGGCGGGTTTTGTGAGGGGGGTGGGGTTGTTGAGTATGGGGGAGGGGAAGAAGAGTGACGGGGAAGATGAGAGGGGTGAAGACATATCGACACAGATGAAAGACTATGATTAGGGGTATCTCAGAGATCTATGAACGGGGCCCAAACACCAGGAAATGCAAACACAACGAAGCCAATTCATCCCCTTACTTTGATCTTGACACCAAGGCTCCTTGCGCTTGTCCACACGCTTTCGCTGACTTTGACCGGGAGTTTTCTGCCTTTGAGACGTTGATCGATCATCCATAGTCCCACGACGAACTCGTCTCTCTTCAGCCGCCCCACTGCTCGACTGTCTACTAAATCCCATACTTCTTCAAGCACATGGACGGGCAAGCGACTCCTGAGCCAAATATCTTGAGCCACGAGGTTGAGTACATCCTGCGATGCATCGTTTTCGGCGAGAGCACGACTCGGGGATACGGATGCTGTGGGCAGGTGTAGACCCTTGTTCGCAGCCCAAACACCTTCATAGCGTTTGCGCTCTCGATCAGTAATCTGGTCGCGCCATCTCTTTCTCGTACCCTCGTGGTGCTTGTTTGGGTGCTTGCGATGCTTGATGCCGAGGATCCTAGATCCCTTCTTCTTGTACTTCTCGACGTCATCTTCGTCATCGGACGATGAGGGCTCCTTGCGCATGGTGGTGCGTAGCTTGCCAGCAGACTTTGGTGGTGACTGTTTTGGCGGCGATGGAGAGCGATGGAAGGGCGTGTGATGGTGCTGCTTGCGGGGCGGGAAGAGGGGCTCGATGGGTATTGGATGTGCAGGGGCGGGCGATGCGTTACGAGAAGAGGCCAGGGCTGCACCCATGATTGCGCTCGATAGAGACTCACCGGTCATGTGCTTGGTGATCTGCCTCACCGAGTCGCGTTGGTATGGGTTGTGGTACACCGAAGCGGGTGATGTGCCGGAAGTAGATGTAGGTCGTCGTGGTGGAGACAACCGGGTAGGCGAGTGCACAGGAGTGGACAATTGATCTTGCTTCCGAGGTGCGAATGGTACCGGTGCCGCTGATCGTGCCCTACTGACATCAGGAGCTGTGTCCAGCTTCCGGGTGTTCGAACGACGAGGCGGAGGCACAGCCGGTTTCGGCTTTTCGTCCTGCTCTTCTTGTATCTCTTTAGCCGACTTGAACGAAGCTGGAGACTCCGGATCCTTCTCGCTGTGCATCGAGGTCGACACTCTTTTTATGGATGCCGAGCGCTTGATGTCTTCCGACTTGGGTCGTGCCTGACGTGTTCCTCGCTGCGGTGGCGGCTTCGGTGGTGGAGTGCTGGTCCTTAAGGCGGCCAGCTGAACGGGCTTCTGCTTAATCGGCGGTGACTTCATAGGATCCTTCTGTGGGGTGTGGAAGTAGGGGGTGCCATCAAGGAACTGCGATGGCGGTAGCTCGATCCTGTGTTGCGGTTTGGGCCTGATTGGAGGCGGTGTTCGCGTACGCTGCCTCGTGAGAGGTGCATCGTCTATGGGCTCGGGAGGCAGCTTGAATGTCCGCTGCGGCTTTGGCGACCGGACAGGAGGCGGGGAGTGTTGGGCGGTGGTCAGGGGCACGGGTGCAAATTTGGTGGGAGTCGAGGATCGGTTCTGCTCGAACATCTTGACCAAAGAAGTCGTCGGTGGGATCGGAGTGTCGTCGGTAGGTTTATGGTGGTTGAAAGGAGGTCGGGCCGAAGGCTTCGCTGACTGCGACTCCAGGCTGTCCCTTCTCTTGCGAGGCTGCTGGCTGGGCTTCGCCGTCTCCAGCCTCGCCAGCACGCTTCCCACGCTGCCGGACGGGGGCAGTATGTCCCGCTCATTTGCATGGCGCTCGCTCATCACGGATGGTGTGGCCTGAGGCGTGGGCCGCAGGGGGCTATAACGAGCAGCTGCTAGCCTAGCCGCGATGTTGGAGGGCGAGGAGCCGCGGTCGACGTGATCATCAGGTACCCCCAGCGACTGGGAGCTGTTGGACCTGCTGCCAGCCTGCATAGGGGACGCTCTCGGTCTGGTCCGCAGGCTCCCGCCCGTCCAGTCAGCCGTCAATGACGCTGGGCTGCCTGCAGGCGCGCCATGCTGCGGGTTGCCAACTTTGGTCGCCGCCAGCAGCGCGCCGTTGCCCCCGCCAGTGTATGTGTTTACTATGGGCTTCGGCTTGGGCGGCGGCTTCGAGAACGCCAAGGATGCGCCGTGGAGTGCAGCGTCTCTGACATTGTGTTGCGTGTCGGCGGAACGCTGCGGAGCCACTTTATGCTTGTTTACAGAGGTCATGGAGCCATCGGTATGACGTAGATTGGGCTAGAATCAGAACAGGTCAAAGATATAGGAAGAGTTCAGAGCATGGAAAGGTCGTGTGAACGAAGGACTAGAAGAGAAACGAGTGAAGGGTCATGGTGTCAAACAAAGCGCCGCACAGCCTTCGAGTCCCAAGAGTGAAGCACGACCTCCCGGCCAGATCGAGCGCTAGGCCTATTTTAATCTGACGGCCACGTGACGACGCGACTGCCCGATCGCGACTTCCTGGTGGTTGCCTGCTGCGACGGACAAACACAAAACACCACCACATCTCAACATTCTTCTCCAATGCACCCATCATGGCAGAGGACACCGAGATGCCAGACGCCGATGCAGCGCGCGAAAACACGCATATGTACGGCCATGATCCCGGACTCGACGAGAAATATCCAACGCGACCAATGAATCTGCACAAGTCACCACCCTTCCACACGCTGTTCACTGAGCTGTTTGATCCGCTCATGGACACACAGAAGAAGGGACGCCAACCTCCAGGGCCGCGGCGGAAAGCTGGACCGCACGGCCAGTCCAACCTCTCGCCTCACGAAGCCAAGCGGAACATCATTCAGAGGTTCATCGCAGGTTGGCGGAAGAATGTGGGCAATGACTTCTATCCGGCAATGCGCCTCATCATCCCCGATAAGGACCGCGATCGCGCCATGTATGGCCTGAAAGAGAAGGCCATCGCCAAAGTCTTGATCAAACTCACCAAGATTAGCAAAGACTCGGATGATGCGAAGCATATGCTAAGCTGGAAACTGCCCGGTCAGTTGTACAAAGCCTCGGCCTCGACCGCCGGTGATTTCGCTGGACGGTGCTACGAGGTCTTGTCGTCGCGGCAGCTGCGCACCGAGCTGAGTGACATGAGCGTCGCTGAAGTCAATGTTGCCCTGGATAAGCTCTCGCAGTTAGGTGCTGAAGATGAGCAAGTCAAAATCTTCCAGAGGTTCTATCGAAGGATGAATGCCGAGGAGATAACTTGGCTCATTCGCATCATTCTTCGCCAGATGAAGATCGGGGCAACGGAGAAGACCTTTCTCGACATCTGGCATCCGGATGCTGAAACCCTATTCAACATCTCGTCCAATCTTCGTCGCGTATGTTGGGAGCTCTGGGACCCAGAGGTTCGACTAGAGGGTGAAGACACGGGTCTCAGCTTGATGCAGTGTTTTCAGCCTCAACTTGCTGCTTTCCAGGATAAGGGTGGGTCATTCGAGAAGATGGTGACACGTATGAAAGCTGGCTCTGACGAAGACTCATTCTGGATTGAGGAGAAGTTGGACGGAGAACGAATGCAACTCCATATGATAGAGGACCCTGACTCACCAGGTGGAAAACTATTCGGCTTCTGGTCGCGCAAAGCCAAGGACTATGCCTACCTCTATGGCAAACATCTCCAAGGCGATGATGCTGGTGCTCTGACTAGGTTTATAAAGGATGCTTTCGGCAAGAACGTAAGGAACATCATACTCGACGGCGAGATGATTACATGGGATATGGACGTCGATCACATTGTTGGTTTCGGTACCCTCAAAACTGCGGCCATCTCAGAAAAGGAGAATAAAAGCGACAAGAATACTGGACAGCGACCGCTCTTCCGCGTGTTCGATTGCGTGTACCTAAACGATAAGCTTTTGACGCCCTACACTTTGCGCGATCGACGTCGTGCTCTTGAGAGCGCAGTCAAAGATGTGCATCGGCGGTTGGAGATCCATCCCTACATGGAGGCACACTCACCCACAGAAATTGAACCCGCGCTACGCAAAGTAGTTGCTGAGTCCTCTGAAGGCCTGGTGCTCAAGAACCCACGCTCAATGTACCGTCTTAACGACAGGAATGCCGACTGGATGAAAGTGAAACCTGAGTACATGTCGGAGTTTGGCGAGTCACTGGACTGCGTTGTAGTTGGTGGCTACTTTGGATCAGGTCACCGTGGTGGTGCTCACTCTTCCTTTCTCTGCGCACTGCTGGTGAACAAGAATGCAAAGCCGGGAGATGATGACTACGAAAAGTGCTGGTCATTCTTCAAAGTCGGTGGTGGCTTCAGTCGTGATGACTATGCGGCTGTCAGAGGGCGGACTGAAGGCAAATGGCACGACTGGGATCCTCGACGGCCGCCGCCTTTCATCGAGCTCGGTGGGCATGAACAGAATCGCCAACACGAGAGACCAGACCAATGGATTCGGCCTAGCGACTCAGTCGTCTTAGAATGTAAAGCAGCAACTGTGGAAGGCAGCGACAAGTTCAGGTTCAACCTCACCCTCCGCTTCCCTCGCTTCAAGTTCCTCCGCGTAGACAAGCGATGGGACCAAGCCCTCTCAACCGAAGAATTCTACGAGCTCAAGGCAAACGTAGAAGACAAACACAAGGAAAAGGAGAAGGAATTCGAACTCGAAAAGAACCGCCGGAAACGCACGCGAACCTCTAAGAAGCCCCTCACCGTAGTGGGCAACGACACAATAACGACACCGTACGCCGGCCCCGAATCAAAACTCTTCCACGGCCTCAGCTTCTACATCATGACCGAACAAACCCACCCTACTAAGAAATCCAAAACCGAGCTCGAAAACCTCGTCAAAGCCAACGGCGGAAAGATCGTCCAGCGCTACTCCACCGACGCGGATCTCGTCGTCATCGCTGAAAAACGCCTCATCAAAGTTGCATCCCTCGAAAAGCGCGAGACGAATAACATTGTCAAACCCGTCTGGATCACAGACTGTATACGCCAAAACGAAGTCGACGTCGGCACATTCCCGTATTTACTTCCGTTCGAGCCAAATAGACATATGTTTTACCTCCTCGATGCCAATCAGCTCGAATACGAGGAGAATGTCGATGAACTTGGGGATGCGTATGCCAGGGACGTCGCGGACGTGCATGAAATGAGGAGTTTGTTGCAACAAATGGATAAACCTAAGTCAACGGCGGGTTTTGATTGTGAGAAGTTTCTAGAGCAATTGGAGGATCATGGCGAGAGTTTTGCGCAGTTGAAGTCGCATATGTTTGCGCATACAAAGGTTGCTTTTCAGGCCAGTGAGGATCCGTTGTGGGCGTTGCAAGCACAATTGGCGAGGAATTATATACGCTTTGGAGGTGGGGAAGTTGTTGAGGATATGGATGAAGAGGGCGTTACGCATGTCGTTGTCCCGCAAGGAGCGGCAGTTTCTGGAAAGGGTACTTCGGGGCTTGCGAGGACTGTGGGCGTTGCATGGGTAGAAAAATGTTGGGCCGAAGGGACGAGAGTTGATGAGGAGAGGTTTCAATGGGGATAATTCCCACAAATACACACGAACATGCATACCTCCCCATGTCTAACTATCGCATTTCAAACAGAGCGTGAATATACTCAATGCCTACTGCTCTATCGATCTTCCACACTACACTACCCCGAAGGTCACCAGGAATAGTCAAAGTACCCCTACTCTCTGCGTGATAATGTCCCGAGTCCATCCCCCCTTCCTCCAAATTCCACGCCATCCTCCACGCCGAACCATTCCCAAATCTCAGAAAGCGACTGAGCGGTTGGAATCCAACAAACCCACCCCGTCCAGTGCAAATGCATCCACCACAGCATCAGACTCGCTCGACGAACGCTTCTAGCAGCTGCAGATTAAGCACAAGAGGGTTTCAAAGAAGACATCAGAGGCTGAGAAGGAAGATGACGATGTAGAGGGGGTTGTGGAATTAGGTGGGAGATGTAAGTAAGTGGTGAAGATGGTGGACAAAGCTAAGCATGGGGAGGAAGATAATGTTTTGGGGGTGGAACAGGGCTGAAGAGCGAGGCCGTGGCGGAGTATGGGGATAGGGAGGTATGCAATGTGTTTATACGTGGTGTTGGAGATGTGTATAGTGTATTGAAGGGGGTCGGGTTAGTGGATTGTGAGTGCGTTGTGCGGTGGTGGAGGGATTGGGATTTTCTAGTCTTGGGGTTTAATATTTCTTGACACTATGCTGTCCCAGTGGAATGACTCGAAACAGTGATGAAATAAAGTGTTTAACACAGTACCATGTTAATTGACTTTGCGGTCTATAAGGCTTCGTGCTCTAGACTTGGAGGCGATTGCAGTCTTGTCGAGTGCTGTTAGGTGGACTCGATGAAGTCCTAAATAGCATACAGAGTTAGCTTTGTCGCATAATGAGATTTCTCTGCGTCGTCCCTTGCGCTTTCGTAGTTTTGCTAGGCAATGTATTGGGTTGAACAGCTTGTCAACTGGTAGCTGCTGGGCTTTTGGTACGTGGCCTTCTGTGAAATGACGACAAAAAAAATAGACAGCATTCGTCGGTCCCAAGGTACTCCAGTGTCATTTTCGTGTAAATGCATGGCGCGGTAAATGGGCGTTGAGTGACATCCACCCGAGTTGTTTCTCTTACGTTTCCGAGCGCCTCTCATGGCGCCTTAGTGTTGTTTATTAGTTAGCCTACACGACCCATCCGAGTGCGGAGGGGCAGATGGAGGGGCATTTTAAAGACAGCATCGTCATAGCGATCCTCAAGGCCATCGCGAATCTCGCATATGCAGCGCATGCAATGTGTCGTGTGAGCAGGCCGGCGGGCGTTCCGAGGCAGATGGGACGATCGCCAAGGCCGCGAGCGGCGGCAAGGGGTCGCGTGTTGTGCATGTGTGCATGGGCGGAGGAATCGGCGGGGAGATAAGCTCTTATCTTGCACTCAATCGCATCCCACCCACAAGTCACACCTGCTCGAATCAGTCCGCCATGGCTAGCCTCTCCGTGAAATGGGGCGCTTATGGTCGTATCGGGTCATCCGAGCCCGTCGGAGGATCGTCGCGCGTGTGGAGGGCTGTCGCGGCGGCCACTGATGCCGGCCTTGATGACTCTTGATGGCCGTGAGCGCACTTGTTGTTGCATCCGATAGCACTTCTTTCTCTCTACACTCTTCTCTGAGCTTATCCGTCTTTTTTTGCTTTTGTTCCCTTTGTGGTAGGCAGCTTTGTGAGCTTCTATCACGAGTCCTTCAGACCACGAACCACCGACGTCCGCGTGCCGAGGACGTGAACAACGAAATTTGGACAGTCTAATCAGATTCACAAGGCAGACAAGCACACTCGAGTCACTGCAACATATTGTTGAAGCTCGAGCTCTTGTGATCAGCCATAAGAGGTTGCGGCTGTGCGGTGGTGGCTGTAACGTATCATCCACCTGAGCACGACACATGATAGCGCAGCCTCCGTAATCACGGAATAGCGCGATTCATAGATAAGAAGGGGGAAAGACACAAGCGTGTGGCGGACCGTGGAATAAACACTTCACGTACAGGTGGCAGGTGTGAAGCTTAACAACCACATCTACTGCGCTTTCCGCGCCTGCTTTCTACAGGCCATGCCGCCCTACCTATCGCCTCTACGCATAGCCGAACCCTCATTGCCAACGAGCTGCGAACCTGCGAACGACTTCCTATACCATTTATCCGCGACTCTACATACCTGCATACCCACAAACCTCGCCCTCATCTCCACGCTCCTCGGAACGTGCAGCATCATATCATGGCTGTTCGCACAGCTGCCACAAATATACAAGAACCACAAGCTGAAGTCAACGTCTGGGCTCAGCGCATTCTTCCTCACAGAATGGCTGCTGGGAGACGTGACGAACCTGCTGGGCTGCTTGTTCACAGGCCAGGCGTCGTGGCAGGTCATAATCGCTTCTTACTACGTTTTTGTGGACTGCTGCCTGTGTGGGCAGTGGGTCTGGTATGAAATGCTACACCACGGGAGGCCATTACGGCCGATATGGGGACGCTGGAGCTCTGGCAACAGCAGTCCAGGAAAGGGCACGTCTAGCATGCACCAGGTCACAACAAAGTCACCAGATACTACAAGCGATGCAAAAGACGCGTCTCCCAAAGACCAAAAGACCAGGAAATCGAGTCCCATGAACGCGTTTCGGATACCCAACTTCGCGCGCTCACCTGCACCAGACTCCTGGCTGAACACTCCACCCGCCGGAACGTCGCCAAACCCGCAAGTCCGCCGAATCGCAGCGTCCAGCTCGCCCATGCCCTCCCCAAAGACCGTCCTATACATCTCACTCATCTTCGCCATCCTATCTCAGTCCACCACCGCAACGCCCGTCAGCCCCTTCGCCCCGGCACCGTACACACGCTCCCTACCACTCTACTCCACAGTCTCCGACGCATCCCCCACACCTACCGAAATTGCCGGCAAAGTTTTCTCCTGGATGTCCACATTCCTCTACCTCGGCTCCCGCCTGCCCCAACTCTACATGAACCAAGTCCGAAAATCAACCGCCGGCCTATCTCCCGCGCTCTTCGCAGCAGCTTTCTTCGGCAACCTGTTCTACTCCACATCCCTCCTCACAAACCCCTGCGCGTGGTTCGACTTCGCGCCCGGCGAGGGCGGCGGCTGGGTCGATTTAGACGGAAGCAACAGAGAAGGCTGGATCCTGCGCGCAATGCCGTTTTTCCTCGGCGCTGCGGGCGTGCTGATCATGGATGCGGCTGTCGGATTACAATTCGTGTACTTCGGGGACAACGAGCCACGTGGGCGGAGCACGAATCCGCATGATGAGGAAGTCATTATTACGATTGATGACCATGGGAAACTTAAGAGGCAGCGCTTGCATTGGCGACGAGTGAGCGGGTGGATGCGTGGATGGGCACCGGCCGTTAGTGTTGCGGCGACGCCAAGTGTGAGCCGTGCTACCACACCGGCAGATACACCAAGAGATGTGGGAAGTCCGGAGGGGAGTAATGCGGGGAGCAGTAAGAGCATCCCAATTAGGGGGCAGAAGGGGGATGCATTGGACGAGGCAAGGGCGTTGTTGGGCACGAGCAGACATGCTAGTCCGAGGAGTTACGGGGGGATTGGCAGTCCGAGATGATACGGGTAAGGAGAATGTATGAAGATGAGCATTTGGTTTACTTTTGTCGGCATCAGCATTTCAGGAAATCTTTCGGCATGTTATGGTGTTTGGTGCATTTACAGAGCATTTTACACATTAGGGGCTTTCGAGTCAATCCGTTTATGATTTAACGAGCATGAACGCCCTCTGAGTTATACACGAAACCAATAACATTCTCTTCAGATTATCACACTGTTCGCCAACGATTGAAAACTGAGGGCGCCTATTGCGGCACAGAGCGCTAACGTGACGCACGGTTGCAGATTTGTGACCTCAGGCATGGGGCGAGGATCACGTTCACCCACCCCCGACCCTACATCCACAACTATCAGCTATTAAAGACCGCCGCTATGCCATCTCACTGCTCATCAATATATTCACTTGAACCGGCCCGTGCGTGACTTCGCCCACCCACACAGCACCTCTGCGATGTGCGACACGGCGATAGCCTCACTGGGCGCCATCCCGCAAGAGATCATGGATGGCATTCTTGTCTTCCTTCCAGATCGTGGCGATGGATCACGATTGTCACAGATATCGAGACAGATTCGGGAAAAGTCTCTCGAGAGTGTGTTCCAAAACATTCGAATGGTTTGGCAGGGCGATGCTGATACAACATACCCGTCAAACGTTGTACGACATTATGTTCGCCACGAGTCGATCTTCCACTACGGACTGTTCTCGAAGCACCACGATGTTCGACGTTTATTCAGCATATGGAGCTAGAGGGTGTCGGCTTCCGTCAACGCAGAGGCCACTGGTTTCGCCCTTCCCTTCTTAGCCTCCCCCAGCCGGACTTAGCTGACCTCGCGCTACTTACCTTAAAAGTTCATGATGTTCTCGACAACTAGAATCTTCTCGATGCAATTAAGGCGAATGAATTAGATGCTGTGGTCGCGTTGCTTCTGTTGCGTTGCACGAATCTATGTTCCCTTACCCTCGGCATCGATCTCATCCGCGATAACAAATACCTTCCAGAAGTACTGGCCCATGCCTTCTTGTCCTCCAAGCCTGACCAGGTCTTCCGACGTCTACGATCAGTTCGCCTCGGAGCTTGGACTAATGATTCGGATGATAATCTCGCCATAAATCGAGTACGCCGTCTACCGCGCGACCTTGACCGGCGGACCTATCACTCTTTCTCCCAGTGTGGTTCTCTCGAGGAGATTTCGTTGAATCTATTGGAGCCATTAGTTCAAGAGAATCTCAGTCAAATGCGCGCAACAATTCAAATCACAAATCTGACTACTCTTCGATTGCGAGAGTCGTCAGTTACACCAGCAACCCTTGCAAAGCTACTGGTATGGACACCGCCTCTGGCGCGCCTCGAATACGATTACTATTTCCATTACGACCGCCGGCCAGACTGTGAAGATCTAAACGCAGCTCTCCGTCATGTGAAAGACACGCTTGAATACCTCAGATTCACGTGCCACATTTATTCTGGCGAATGCGCCTTTCCAGAAGACGTTGAGGACGCATACGTAACTGGTCACTGCGAAGTGGCAGAGATGCTAGTGCTGAAAGACCTACACATATCTCCATGTGTTCTACTCGGTTGGGAGAGCGGTCTTGCGAATTCTCTTGGTCGCATTCTTCCCAGCACATTGCAGCATATATGCTTCCATGACGAGTTCAATCTCTTCGAGATGTTCGAGTGGATAGCTCTAGCTCTACACACTTATCTTGCTAAATCTTGGGATGGCAACGCCTCAGACACTCCACGACCACTGACAAGTTTCGCCATTGTTAACACTGGAAAATGGGTTTGGGATGATGCCAAAGTTGCCTTAGAGAGGCTTTGTGAGCAGAGAAGACTCGGTTGCGACGTGATAAGCTCACCAGCGGCGAAATGTTTACAAGGATAATTTATACGGACCAATTCAATAGTCTTTGAACGCATAAGTGCACAGACAAACTCGAAAACCTGGATTTGAGCGAGATTCATAGCTTATTAGTGACTAACTTGCGCTCCGCTTTCGAGCTTGTCATTCCATAGCCTGGGCCTATGGCACCACAAGCCGACACGCACACAACCAAACATAAAGCAGTAAAATACTATGTTGGCACGGGGCTTGCTATGTCTAAAGGGAACGGCGGCTCTCTGCAATGCGACTACACATCTAAAACCTCCTCTTCTCGTGCTGCACTCTGGGCTCGTTGTCTGCATCCTCTGGAACTCTCATGAGGGCGTAAACGAGGGCGTTGGGGTAGGGCTAGTGATACTGCCTAGTTCCTTATCGTTGTCTGGACACCGAAAAGGTGCATGAGCGGTGGACATCTCTTCCGTTCTCGTGGGTAAATCGATATCCGTGAAATCGGGCTTGTTGGTACATTCGTTCCCTTCAAGCGGTATGATATTCAGCTTCCTGGTAAGTTCAGCACAGCCCCAAGACACTGGTTTCGCGGAGTCAATAAATTCGGTGTTGCAAGGGTCCAAGATTTCTATGCTAATATAGGGTAGTTCAATCTTCAACGCCTCTGTTGCGCCGTTTGGATCGCGTTGTGAGCTGAACGCCGTATTCTGTACTGTCACAATACGACTTCCATCGAGTTTGCATTTCCCAGTCTCTCGGTATCTCGCGGCTTCCTCGGGATGGTCTTAGAAATACATGTATAGTGCCATGGGTTCTCTCTTCGGTTGGCTGTTAGTGTATGCCAGACGGAATACAAGGACGGCTCACACAATTCGCAAAGGTTCGATGTATGAACTAACTGCGATTGGTTCCCGGAGGCTTCTTTCCTAGTTCGAGATCGGGGTAGACTTGCTGGATGGCTATCTGACACTTCGCCAGTGCGACTCGGACCCTTAAACAGGTCAGCGAGGAAACTATAAACATATGGTCGCCACCCATGGATTGTTCTCGTTCTCTGCTGAATTGAGGAACGAGCCACCTTTCAGCGAAGACGATAAGTATATCTCATTTCCCACTGCAAGCGCAGTCATAACTTGGGGCCGAATAGAAACGCTAACCTCGTCCCGGATCCAGGCTTTGTTCATCTGCCAAGATGCGTTCTTCGCGACTTGCGCTAATTTGCCATCGTTTTCGCCAACAAACCCTTCCACACATCTTCTTCCCTGTGTAACGTTAACTTGCTTGAGTACAAGGTCAACTGGACCACTCTTTGTTTGTTGATGGCCCTGTCTCTTTCTCTTCCGTTGGGATTATCGATCATAATGCCGAGATCGGGCTCGTTGCTATTAGCAAGAGCCTGGAACGAAACCGAAAGCGCAATGAAGACTCCAAAAAGTGAAACGCGCATGATCAAATTGATACAAAGAATGGATATGGCATGGAAAGCCTTGGTCTCCTCGTTCATCTTATACTTTCGAAGTTGGACTACCCTCTGGGGGCATCAAATCGTGGCAGTGAGGCCTCGAACCTGTGCTGCATCCCGTATTGATTGTTCAGATCCAGAAGACTGAGGTGTAGGTCAACGCCTTCCCACCTGTCCTCTCCACCACCGTGCCTCCCTCATATGGTTTCAATATCCAAAGTGCAGGCGCGTAATGATCACATTTATGACACGAGACGTTGGTACCTGCGCTCTACAATCTTAGCACTAAGAATTCACTGAATAAATGATACCGGTACGAACCCGAGGCGCAGTAACCAAGTTGGGAAATGAGTAGGTCGTTTTCCGCCTTGGATTCGATTACAATTTATACGTACCATCACAATAAAAGGAAATTCTTCGTCTTGAAGGATGAAGCCAAATGCTACGTCTGGTCGCATGAGACTTCGCACGGCGAGGCTTACGCGACCCGGTAAGACATTGCCAAGAACTACGCCGCAAATGCGAGACCAAGCCACTTGATAATGTGAAGAACAGATGTTTGCATTAACGAGCGTTACGCTTGAGTATTTTTGAACTGGGAGTATCGCCCCATATTTTGTGTTTGGACCGGCTGTCATACGCGGCACGGTCCGCGGCGCATCGAACGCGGGCTTCAAATCAGCCTCGTCGGAACCTGAGAAGAAGGCTCGTTGGTGGTCGCGCGCGCTTCGAGCCGAAAGAAGACTGCAATTACTGAATGAAATAGGCACAGTGACTCAAGCGTGAGGATGGAAGCCGCTTGAACGGGGCTGAGCTTCCGAGGTGCCAAAGAGAAATCATAGGTTGGACTTCGAAGTCATCTCGAGTGCCATTGACCGTGGTTATATATCGAAGGCTACCTTTCTTCTAACTCTTCAAAGAATCAGTTTCTGCCTGAGCTGTTTCCGCCTGAGCTGTTTCCGTCCACACCTCACAGGATGTGGTCAATCAGTGTTTGCTTGTGGGCCTTTTGGGCAACACACACCATAGCCGTCCCAATGTTCTCAAACTCAAATTCCCTACGATCTTTCAAGCAAAGAGATCAAGAATACAGCTTAATGAAGATAGCAGCAATTGGTGACTCGTACTCAGCGGGCATCGGTGCTGGTTCTCGGCTTGGGCTGATGTTCTCCGAGACTGACTCTCCCTTTGACGACTGGAAATTTATGGTTTCGATCCTGTCAGACTTTCTCTGCTTACATGTATACAAGCAGC
Source organism: Ophiobolus disseminans (assembly GCA_010093685.1). NCBI lineage: Eukaryota > Fungi > Ascomycota > Dothideomycetes > Pleosporales > Phaeosphaeriaceae > Ophiobolus > Ophiobolus disseminans. Next base: position 959,537 of record MU006235.1, on the reverse strand, counting down.
CGATACAACCATAGGTACCCCTACTTGGTCGCGACAGCCTTGCTCGGTGATGAGAAGAAGGACAACTTCCAATTCCGATCGTGTTCCGGCGCCGTTACGCAACAGATAATAGATCATCAAGTGGACACCATCAACACAGATCAAACTTGATTCTCGTCAGCGCTGGTATGTATCCAAGTATCAAGAAAGCGGGCATATTCCTAACAGTTTGTTCAAGGTGGCAACGATGCCGAATTTGCGTCTTTCAACTGTTTTCGCCAACTGCAGCATACGCTGATGCTGTACAGGATACACTAGTTGAACTTGCAGCTGCGCGACCGGCGATCTTTGGTCCTATCTTGGCCACGTTCAAGTCTTTATGAGAGGGAAATCAATCCGTATATGTGAAGAACAGTTGAAAGCCGGTGGGGATTTAATCAACTCCTCGAAATTCAGAGATCAAATACATACCATTGTTGAAAAGGCCGCGAGTAAGCTGAAGAAAGACTCGGGTGTGTTATTCTACACTGGGTGAGATGTTCTATTCTAAAGGGGTTCAGGACTATACCGACATATCAATGAGATATGCGAAGTTGTTTGACGATGCCATGGAAGACGGAGACTACTGCTCGAAACCAGAAAATTCATGGTCAATATGGAGCTCACTACCAGTAAGAACACGCGATACCTCATTATTCTCTAGAATTTCACCTGACATTTGAGTAGACTGTGCCTATACGACCGGTGGATCTTCTACACGACTCTGTAGTCATGACCACCGACCTTCGCAAGAAGTTCAACTCCGTTGTGCAGTTGATGAACTCCAAGATCAAGGAAGCCGTTGAAAACTTCAAGAATTAACGCATAGCCTTTGTTGATTTCGACAGATACTTCAGAGATGTCGAAAGGCGGTTCTGTACTCGTAGGGTCAGCAAGGGCGAAGACGCACGACTCGAAGACTTGACCTTCTACCCACTGAATCTCACAGACCCTTTTGGCACAAACCCCATGAAACGAGACAATTTTACCCAAGGCTATGTCACGAACGGAACATTTGAGGGCGATCTCAACTTCTTCGCCACTCTTGCAGCAGTTATGGACATTCCTTACAAAGCACACATCAAGCGACTCAGCAAAAACGACATCGAGAATTCTGTGGAATGGATCAAGAATAAAGCTAGTCAGATCAGCGTTGTCCCGGATGGCATCGGTCGCATGTTCCTGTCAGATTTGATGAGGTATGAGGATCTGATGATTGATGAGATGAATTGATGATTATTCATGTTGTTCCCCGCTTCAGTGCAGAGTTTTACCTCGTGTCGGATCTAGTACTAGTGTGCCAAGGTGCCTGTGCCAACCACTCCTGTTTCATCTGGTGTTATGACCTCACAGCACCCCTGATATCTAACAGTTCCCCCCCACAATGATGGCCCATCAGATCCTCGCCAACGACATCATGTGGCATCTAAGAGAAAATGAAGCGAAGAAAGCGAACGAGGACCTCGGATCGGAAACCTCACCCTGGCGTGATATATGCCCTTTGGTGCCTCCACTCGAATGCTCAAAAGAGGATGACACGAGTGGTCTCCCATCCAGTCTATTCTGGAAGTACGACGCAGGCTCGTTTGCGGGCAAAGGCATGTTTGACAACTTTTGTAAAGACATGGACTCTGGATAGCTTGACCGGCAGAACAACCAGGAGTATACAGTCAATGCGCAGGGAGAAACACAACACATTCTACAGAAGGCAAAAGCTCTCGCTGCTGACGTTTCACCATCTCTACATCGCAGAGCACCACCTATCGATGCACAGAAAGTGACTCAAAACATCGCACTTTGCTGGGTACCCAACAAAGACAACTGCGAATGTAGCATGCAGTGCTCACATGCATTCCAAGAAATTCGACAGGGGAACTGCGGTGGCAAGGGTGCAAAGAGAGACGAAATGAGTAAGGCCGCAACTCAAGATGTACACTGCGGCAAGTTCTCTTACGAAGTAATAAAGAAGGAAGTCTCTCTTGAGCAAGAGCCTACAATATGCCTCGAAGGAAGATGGGGTGCTCCACGCGGACACTGTACAAGAAGGCTCACCACCCTACGACGACCACGGCGTGAAATACCCACCAGGAGAAGAAATACTATTACCAGAAGGTCGCGTTAACGCCCCCCGCTGCTCCAGGCCTCTGTCCGATAGTAGAGTTCCCAAAGTCGCCGACTTGGAAAAAGCAATCGACGAATACTGCGGCAACGGCCAGGGGTTCGACTTCATAGAGGACTATAAAAGGGCTGGCAAACCTCCACCAAAGACATCGTCATCACAATGATAGGAACCGTGTGGAATAAGTCGCATCTGCCGAAAAAGGCAAAGACTTTCAAACCGGCGAAGGACATGCAGTGGTGCGAGTAAGTCATTGAGACAGAGCCTCATAGTGCACGAAGAACTGACAAAAGTAGCAATGGCTTTGACTGGAAAAAGCATAAAAAGGACTGCGTTTTCGCCATGCGTAAAGCTATGCATGAATGTAAGTAACACGCTTTACAAACGCTTACGCTCGTTGCTGATCAAATTCTAGGTAACCCCAACCTCAATCGTGAGGACTCAGCCTTCAACCTGTCACAGTTTACATATCGCTGCGCTGAATGGATGATTTCAGCGAGTTGAGATAATGTTCCTTTCGGCGATACAGCAACGGAGACGCAGAGGAAAAGGAAAGAAAGAACCACATGGAAAAGCTCCGTAGTTGCGCATACTCAATGAAATAAAATATCTCGACAAACAAGATCGAATATCATTACAAGCCAATACTGCCGACGTCGTTCCGTTCATTCCAGTTCTTACCACAGCGTAGCATCCTTATCGAAGCGAACCAACTCCTTCCCAGCATCTTCCACATCTTTCCTCGCCTTCATCCGCATGTAGAAGATCGGGCAATCTCTCGACTCGCAGATGACTTCACAGTGTACACTGCCCTGGCATCGCTGACATTGCGTCCACAGTCGCGCGAAGCGAACCTCCAGCTCGCTCACCTTCGTCAACGTCTTCGTGTATAACTCGCCGATACGTGGGCGGCAGTTCTCGCATAAGGCTCCGTCCTTCTCGTGTGCTCCGACGAGCGGTTTCTTGCAGCCCATACAGGTCGATGTCTTCTTCGTGAACTTCATCAGGCCACCCATAGTAGGCGCAGCGACAGTGATGGAACGCGTATGTTCGCCAGTGAGTAATGAATTGGCCTTCTTCTCACCGAGGATGGGCTCGAAGATCCTGCCCAGTGGTTTCGCGAGTTGGTTGTCAAGGTAGTACTTTGTGTCGATGGGCAAGTTGTTCTCCAGCACCCACATCGGATCTTCGGACTTCTCGAAGTTCCTAGCACCGCTGGCGGCCTTGACCATCACATATGCAACACGGTCACCTAGCGCTGGCGCAGAACCTGCGTCTCGCTTCTTCATTCGTTCTGCAAGCTCGACGTGTGCTTGCTTATTGGCGTAACCACCCTTGCCGTCTTTGTCTTCCTGTTTCGTGAGCGCCTTGGTGATGACAAGATTGGACATATCGATCTTGTTCTGCAGTAGATCCGAGATGGTCTCTTTGACGAAACTGTGGATGTCAGTAAGCGCAATTAGTAGGGCTGACGACAGGACTCACTGCTGGGCGCCCTCCGGATCTTGATCGATGAGCAACATACGCAGCGAGGTTTCGATGACTGTTTGGACAAGGCGGCAATTGTCACGACGGACAGTCTCGATACCCTTTGTGTCCATCTTGTCCCACTTATCAGGGTTCGTCCAGTACAGACCAGCGTATCGCTTCTTGTTGATGAGCAGGTAGGGGAAGTAGACCTTCTCAAACTCGAGCTTGATGGGTTTGACGAACTTCGATGACACATAGTCGGCGGCTTCCTCGCCAAGTCTCATGGCCTCTTTCAGCTCCGAGGTGCCGAACTTCACCATGACCGAATCGGTATCACCGTAGATGACTTCGGCGTCGTGAGCATACCCGTTTGCGATGCAGTACTTTGCTTCGACTTCGGCTTTCGTCTTCTCGATCATTTGGCGACCGAAACTGGTGGTACTACTGGCAATCGCCAGACAAGGGAGCTTGCCGTTGGTAGCACCGGTGAGACCATAGACGGAGTTGGCGCTGACTTTCAAAGCCAGTTGACGGCCGTTGAGCACGGCCTTCCTGAACGGGTCGGTCTCTACGGCTAGCGCTTTCTTCGCCCTCTTACGCGCTCCCAGCAGCTCTTCCAGGATCTGCGACAAGAGACCCTTTCGTGTCTTAGCAGTACAGAACATGTCGCCATTTGGTGTGACAATGTAGTCCTCATCCTTCTTCATCTTCAGCTTCTCGACCGTCGGTCGGTCAAGCCAGGTTGTATAGCATAAATTGTGCGCTTGCATTATACTGGGGTAAAGAGAAGCAAAATCGAGGGTAGCGACAGGTTGCTTGTAGTATCCACGCTTCGGTTCGATGACTGTCGCACCCTCGTACTGGTCTTCACTGCTGCCTTGATTTGGGATGTCCGGTACGATGAGCTGGTGGTCGAGGGCTTTCCGGAACAGCTGGCTGATAAACCTGACTTGCTGTCCTCTTGCTAGGAGGTAATTGAACGGTACACCTGTGACCCTAGCCATTTCCGTATAGTTGACGAGACACATGAGCTTGTCTAGCAGACGTTGTGGCAAGTAGGCATCCTTGAGACAGTAAACTGCCAGTCGTCGGCGTGAATTTGAATCACCGTTGTAAAGTTCAGTGATCATGCTGTGATGGACGTCCTCCTTCTGCTCTTTGAGGAAATGCGCGCACACAGAATTGAGGGTGTAGCTACGGAGCTGATGGTCTCGCTGGATAAGTTGAAGCAGATCGAGTTGCAGCCGGCCATTCGTGTTGGTGGTCTTGGTATCTCGGTTGCCAAGTTGCTTACTGGAGAAGTTGGAGCTTTCTACCTTGGACTGCATTGACTTGAGACGTGTCCAGTAGGGGAATTTGGGCAACTTGAGATGCTTCGCGCGGTCTAGGAGATACGGAAAGTCGAAGTTGGAAGTGTTGTAACCTATGATGACGTCTGGATCAACTTCCTCGAGGAAGTCCCGCCACTTCATAAGCATGTCGCCCTCGTTGCTGAACGATAGAATTTGAGTGGCAACGATGGGGCTGACCGTGTCCATACAGAAGACATTCCGAACAAACGGCTTGTCCTCGCCGTATCTCGTGACGACATTGGCGATCTGGATGACAGGATCCACGTTGGCCTCTGGGAAGATACCTTTGCGACCAGCGCATTCGATATCGAAGGAGAGGATTCGGAGGGGGGCAATCTTCGCATACTCGCCATCGGAAGAGTGCGCAATGAGATCGGTGTAATGCATCTGTGCCTCGATTTGGCAGTTCGAGTGCTGGTCTCGCTGTTCGAGAAGCTTGTATTTCCCTGCGGGCACCTCGACCCAGCACATGCCGGAGACCTATGCAGTCAGCCACGTTGCCTGGATTTGTTGCTGCTATGCTTACCTTAGTGTCGATCATGAATCTCAGCACGTAGGCAATGTTGTCAAATGTGAGGATGCCGTCTTCTGTGCGAGGCCACAAGCCTTTCCAGTTGGTAGTCCTGTTTTTCTGCACCATTGTCCGTATGCGACCGATCATCTTGGGGTCGTTGACCGTGATCTTTAAGTATGGACTCTTTTGATTGCCCTGGTAGCGCAGTATGTTCTCCCTCATGGTCATCTGGACCGAGTTTATGACGGCAGAGTGCTGGTTGAAGGCTTTCTGGCACTCGGTCTCGAGGAAGACTTTGTAAGCGTCGCAGTCGGTTTGTTGAAAGCCTACCGGTGCGGCCACATAGAAGTAGTGCATGAAGCCTGTCACGTGAAGAAGTACAGAGTGGCCGCCCTGCATGCCGGTGTTAGTTCGGATGGAGACATTAGAGGGGTCTTCATACCTCCGTGACACCAAACAGCTTGACGGTTGCCCTGCCGCCGTTAAGCGCGCCCTCTTCGGCCTCGATCTGCTGGAACACCAAGTTCTGTGTTATCTCGTTGAAGTCTTCAGATAGCGCTGGGCGCCGCCATTGCTGGTCCCTCTCCGTGTTGCTCTCCTTTAGAGTCTCCAAATCCTGTGTCATCTTCTCCAGTGTCTCCTCGAACTGGCTTGGCGCCGGCTGACTGGATTTGAAGGAGCCATTGACCTTCTTGATGGGCGGTCCAATCCTGCCTTTGCCATTGTCGAGCTTCAACTTCTTTGCAGAGCGGGGCGATGCTTGCACGTTTGCGCGGTTGTTCGAAGCTTCGGCGAGGGCGCGCTTCGCCGGTGTCCTTGTCACTGTGCCTACCATTCTGGCTGGGGTTGGGCAAATGACGTTGAGCGAAAAGGTGTGTTGTATATGTGAAGACGGATGGGTGTTGTTGACGTGCACTCGAGATGGGGAAAGTGCACTCGCGTGAGCGCGGAAGTCGCGAACGGACGCGTCATGGTCCAAGCGACCCCTGTTCGTGATTAATGGGCACCAGCCACAGCCTCGCACTCCCACCCCGTTCCGCCACACCTGCTCCAACACTATCAGACTGACATCCTCGACGTGTTATGCTCACTGCTATATCTGAAAATTCACGGTCCATCTTCTAGCCGAGACATATTGGGCCACCCCCACCAGGTGCTGCTCTAACTTGCGTCTCTCCAAGGGACTACGCTCTTCTGTGTTAACGCAGCCTGGACGTTCTGAATATCTTTTGAACTTCCCATACAGTGTACAAATGCTTTTGAGAATAAACAGGCTGTTCGAATCACATCACGTTGTCCCGCAACACCAGATGTTTCGCTAGATTACCTTGTAATATGCTTGCTTGCCGTCAAAGCTCGCTCAATTAACCTTTCAACACATCTCTCGCGCTTCGCAGTTCCGTTATACCTAATCTGGAAACGTCTCGTCACGCCATCATGCCAGTATCTAGTACTTACGGCCGAACACGGTCCATCTCGATGCATCCACAGTCTAAGCGCATGCATGCTTACGTAAGAACATTGATAACCTTATGTGAACGCTGACACTGTTGACGCGTACCTAAAACTCCGTCTACAACAATATTCCAGAGTTTAGCACCAGAATTCATCATGGCTACTACTCAAGACTCAATCATCATCACGCCCGTGGAGACCGAGCAAGATCTCTACCAGGCCAACTACTGCGTCTCTGAAGCCTTTGGTCGCCAAGCGAAAGATGCGGTCTGGATGATGATGAACCCGGGCTGGGATTCAGAGGTCGGACAAGCTCTCAACGCCCAGAACTTGATCAAGCGGTGGAAGTCGACAACCACGAACAAGGATGGCAAGCCGAATACCATCTTCCTGAAAGCCACCGTACCTGATGCCGATCGAGACGGCAAGCGGACAGTTGTTGGCATGGCGATATGGACACAGCTGTCATACGTGGAAGGGTATGGAGAGCCTTTCAACGGCGACATGGCAGAAGCGCTCGCAAATCTTGACGATACGAACAAGCGTTTCGCCGACCAAATGTTCCGTTCCTTGTGGAAACGACGTATCGAGTACATTCGCCACGTATCAGAGTCCGATCGCAACCCGCCAGCGATATTTGTACTGGATATGTGCGCAGTAGACCCAGCTTTCCAGCGTCGCGGTATCGCAGGCAAGCTGACACAGTGGGGGTTGGATGAGGCGAAGCAGAGGGGCGATCTAGAGTGCACAACTGAAGGCAGTGCCATGGGACGAGGGGTCTACAGAAAGCTAGGATTCAAGGATGAGGGGGTAGGCGACATTGTATTCGAAGTGGAAGATGAGTTCCAAACCTGGGACAAGCCGCCAAACGTGTTTTTGAGGACTGGCGCTTGAATTCAGACGATGAACGTTGGAAACAGAATAGTCGTACATTTGAAATAGAATGTCGTGAGCCACATTTCATATTTAAGCGTAAACTTATCATTTATAACAGTCGTTGACATTAAATCCACTGTTATCGGCCGAAACGGCCAACTCCGTGGACTTTCAATTTCATGACCCATCGTTCTTTACTGCTTGAGGAAGGTGGGATGGTTAGGCTGGTGGAGTGGGGCAGCCGCGTCTGAAGCTACCCCGCCATAATGGAAAGAGTCGCGATAACATCACTTTCACCGTGCACCGGACAGCACCTCCAGTCTATAAAGAAAGCTGCGAGGGAAATAAATTCCGACCAGAGAATACGCATATACGACTGCCATTCATCCTTCACGATCAGGGCGCGCCAACAACCGTCACAATGCCTATCGTCGACATCCATACCCATGTCTATCCTCCAAAGTATATGGAGCTTCTGCGTTCAAGAGACACCGTTCCTTACGTGCGTACCTTTCCCGACGCACCGGATTCTGCACGTCTGATCATCCTTCCCGGCGAAGATGATCCATCAACACCGTCAACGTCACGTGGCCGCCCCATTGGCTCAGAATACTACGAGATCAAAGAAAAGATAGCATTCATGGATTTGCACAAGATTGACAAGTCGGTAATCTCATTAGCAAACCCTTGGCTGGATTTCCTTCCTAAGGAAGAGGCAGGAGAGGCGGCGCAAAAGATCAACGACGATGTGAACGACCAGTGCTCCCAGTACCCTGGACGACTCTACTTCTTCGGTACACTCCCTCTTTCGGCATCAACAGATACTATCAATGCCGAAATCGAAAGACTGAGTACGCTGAAGTATGCTCGCGGTGTCATTATGGGCACTTCAGGACTTGGGCAAGGTCTCGACGATGAGAAGCTCGACCCTGTATACGCCGCGCTAGAAAAGAATCAGCAACTCATCTTCCTTCATCCCCACTATGGTCTCCCGGCTTCTGTTTACGGACCCCGAGCCAGCGAGTATGGCCACGTGCTGCCTCTCGCACTTGGCTTCCCCTTGGAAACAACTATTGCGGTCAGCAGGATGCTATTAAGTGGGGTCTGGGATCGCTTTACGAAACTCAGTGTTCTTCTCGCGCATTCTGGCGGCACACTTCCTTTCCTCGCTGGTCGGATAGAGTCGTGCATCTTGCATGACGGTCACTTGAAGAAGCACGGGAAGACCGAGAAGCGCAGAGATGTTTGGGACATTCTCAAGACGAACATCTATCTCGACGCGGTCATCTACTCTAAAGTTGGCCTGAAGGCTGCACTAGACGCATCGGGGTCAGATCGACTATTGTTCGGTATGTTGTTCTGACCACATGAAAGCATGCTGAACTAATAACGCGCAGGTACCGATCACCCCTTCTTCCCTCCGCTTGAGGAAGAAACAAAGGAGTGGCACAGTGTGAATGCAAACTACGGGGCGATAGCCAAAACTTTCTCAACTGATGATAAGAAAGCACAGGACGTGCTTGGTGGTAATGCAGTGCGAATATTACGACTCGACTAGCAGCTTCAGGGCTGTCAATGATAGGATATTCTGGAGGTTGACGTATCGTTTGAGACCACTGTACAACTTCGTGCAAGATAGCGGGGACGTCTACGCCCATCTGTCGCTCATGACGCGTCCTAGACATCACACAATGAAGACACCCACATGCTTTCATCATCACAAAAGCTTCAAATCCGAATACTTCTTATCACTCTAGTATTCTTGCGCGCAGTTAGATCACCTTCACCAGCCTCCCCGCAATGGTCTAATCTCATGCTAGCTACGATAGAAGCGCACGAAAGGCCTGTCGTGCTCGTTTGTGTTAGCGCCTTGGCAGCCTCATAAAGTCTTGTTCACCGTGCCTGCCCATCTTCCCTTCTCCACGACACATTTTACTCAACCCGGACTTCTCCATTTGGGAACTTTTAAGAACACAAGCGCATGAACACGGCGAGAGTAAAGAACATGCGGAGCAAACTTTATGGCGTATTCGTGATCCCGATTGTTTGTCGTATTGTTCACCCCCGGATCCGCCCACACAAACTGGACCACCGCGAGCTGGTACCAGAACCGACCCGCGACTGGCTCCGGCAGCTGCGCGAAAGGCTTCCGGTGTGTCGATACCCGTTGAGGTCGGTAGACGACGAGTTCGTTACACTGACGCATACTCGACAACCCTCGGCTTTGACGACTACAACTTGTTGTGACCTTCATGCTTGTTTCGATCAAAGTCAAGTCCCGATGCGCAACCTCGGTGAAAGGCTTACAAGATGCTTGTCATCCCGGTCGCCTTCATCCCAAGGTCAGACAATCGCAAACTTCAAGACATATTCTGTCAGCCTGGCACCTCAGTTCACATGGTACACTGTGGACTGTATCTCCACGTGACTCTTAGTCACTTGCTTACTCATCTTGGTTGTGTATATAATCGCTCTCCGTAGCTCTTTCAATACAACAACCTTCTTCCTCTTTTTACTGTCTCCTACATCTGACATATTCGTTAGACCGGTTGTTCTGTATTCGATTGTGACTCTGTGTCCCATGGCGTGTCATTTATCCTGTGGTTGATAGAAGAGTTGACAGCCTGGCGGGAGCAGCTGGAATCTATGGCTTGACCGTCACACCCAGCTGCACATGCGATTAACGAGATCTTCGTGTTGCATGAACTAGGGAGCGTATGCCTGGCCATTCAGTTCATACGTTAGACTGTGTCGGCAGTCTGTTCACAATTTTTCGTTGACTTCCCGGCCTTGCTGCTTGGTGTTGAAGAAGAAGAAGAAGAAGAAGAAGAAGAAGGAAGATGATTTTTGAGCATTTGTATTCTCGAAAGGTATGTGGAATTTGTGCTGCGACATGTTCTACTCTACCCATGTAGCTAGCGGGGCCCATAAGGCATACGCCTATGCCACACTTCATCTAATCGCACAATCTTCAGTTCCTCGCCCATCGTCATCTACGTACGCCATGCACGAGTGCTATCGTCACTCTAATCTACGACCATCGCTTTGCATTCTCCGAGTGTCACCATGTTCCCCTTCATAGCCTCGACCATGTCAATCTTCCTCCGCAGCTCTCTTGCCTCTGCCTCGAGCTCCAAGTTATCCAGCCTCCATAATTCGCTGTACGCGTCGAAGTAGCGATGAAGCAGGTTGCTTAAGGGCAAGGTGTGGGCTTGGCGGGCCATTAACTCAGCTATGAGACGGTGGGATTCCTCCAGCGGGGCGGTGTTGAGGCCCTTCTCGATGATCGATTTTTCGGCGTCGAAGCGGTCGAGGTCACTGCGCACTTTGGCCTTGAGGAGGGTGATGACAAGCTTGAGCTTTTGCGCGCGGCCAGTGTACGCGGATGTGTGAAATGGTTCTTCGTGATCGATGGCACCATCGAATGGCGTAGTTGTGGAGGTATACGCCGTAGTGTGTGCGTTACCAGTTGTTGACTCGCGGGGGTGAGGTGAGGTTGTTGTAGTAGTGAGAAGAAAAAGGAGCCGCAGAAATCAAAATTTGCGGGAGTTGAAGACTTCGTTAGTGCAAAGGCATGAGAGCGTTCGTCGGTGACTCCATTCCAATTGTGCGAAGTCCCACTTGCGTGGTCACTCTAGTCACAGATCTGAATATGAAGTCTTGTAAACGCCACGAAGGCTGATGAGAGAATAAACTTTCACGTTTGGAATCATTCTAGCTCTCCAGAAATACCGGATGAGCTATCGCTACTGAACGAGATGCTGGTCACTTTGCCTTCGCAGACCGTCCTTAATTCTCCAAAACCAGATCTGCGTCCATTTCATACACGCATTTGCCCCAAATCGTTTCTGCAGACACTATTGGATGTTAGAATATATATCGAGGGACATAGGCTCATAAGCTCACCACTGTCGCGCTATAAAGGTGTTTAGTATGCATGATGTCGGATGTGAGAGACAGGGCAAAAAGGAGGGAGAAGGTTGTTGTATTAAGAGAGCTACGGAGAGCGATTATATACACAACCAGAATGAGTAAGCAGGTTACTAAGAGTCATATGAGGATGCATTTCACATATACCTTGTGAAATGGGGTGCCATGCTGACACTAGGTATGCTTTCACGTGTTTTCAACCTTGGAACGCTGGATGGTAGCATCCATAGATCTTGAGGACCAAAACGCCGTTGCCGCTAACGTTTGGAGCTACATTTGATGCACTGCAGCTGTACTTAATGGAATTAGCCGTATATTGAACAGGTGTACGAATAATGAACAATGATCACGTGAATTTGCTATTCACTGTACCCCAAGACTACACGACCGGGAGAAGGGTTGATAGTGAGCACGGTGATATATTTTACTGTAATCTGTGACACAGCCTACACGCAACATGCAGTTCCGTTATCATTGCTGCAAACATTTTCCATTATCCGGAAAGGGAGTCGCCCAAAGCTGTGCAGACATCTTGAAAGAATCTTACCTACAAAAATGAGTGTTGCTATTTAGCTCAACTACTGTATAGACCCACTAGCCTGGCAAAACGCATCACATCAAAATATTCCGCAACATATTCTTTCCGTAAGCTAGAGCTCTACAGCGTGGTAATCATCAAAGATACTTCTGATTTTATGAGTATAGGAGATTTCCAGACATCGCTTTTCCCAGAGAGACTTTCTGGGCCAGTCCATTTGTATATCTCCTCGACTACGCAATATTCTGCCTCACCTTACTCTCCTCCTTAGACCATCCAAGGCTGTGCATGGCACGAGCCGTCTTGGATTTTTCCTAACATCGAGCCATGATGTTGACCATATACCTCGAATTTCGTCTCATGATTCTTCATGCGTGTATTACCCAGTTAACACCTACCAGACATCAACTGCGCAAGGCTTATTTGGACGAACGTAGCTGTCTTTGAAGAACTTTACCTTAACAACAACTTCCTGATAGTTGTTCTAGACAGGATACAAAGTTCTATAGTCATAAAGGATTGTAGCCATTTTAGCGACGTAAGCCTCTACGTCGGTGCTCTATTCTTGTTTTTGTGCCTTACCTCTTTAATTCTTTTATACGGATGTTTAAAGGGTACGCTCGGGTCTTCTTGATGTCGCATTTGGCTGCACGCACTGCGTATCAACACAAGTTTGGCACATAACCTTTCCACATTATGCCCAAATGTGTGAAAAGTGTATGGTCAGGGGCAAATTGGATTGTAAGGATTTGCAATCTGGGGGCGATGATGCAGAATAGTAAGGAAGTATTGCGGCTTGCGCTTCGTGAATAGATCGCGTTGACTAACTACCCGTTTAAACCTTGTACATCCATATCACCATCCAAACATGCGTGCGAGCTTGGGATGCGAAAGCAGGATATCCGAGTAACTCATACCAAATCAAAAGTATCCATACCAGACTCGCCGAACAACCGTGAAAGAAGATGCGATCGCTGCTCTAGTTGGCGCTGGTCGTAGACAGCTGTCACAACCCAAATCCCTAACCTAGAAAATCTCCGTCTTCCATTGTGACTCGGGTCTTCAACCAGAATTAGTCCAGCTAGGTCGGGACACCTCCCCCCAGAAGACTCAGTCAAGAGCAGGGTAACTTCACAGACGAATCGACTATCCACCAATTCGGGTATGGTATCCAATATCGCGTCGCCAATTTGTGTCTCTGCAAGCTTGGTGAACAGTTTACCTTTCCATGCAAATGAACCATGGATTTGGCATTCCGCCGTAATCATGCGACCTTTGGTAGTGATTGTAGCACTCTTCACATCCCCGAATGGTGCATTGGCGTCTCTAAGCTTGAATGCATAGTCGATAGGCTCTATGACACTTCGTCGCTGGTGATATACCATGTAGATGCATATCACTTGACACTCTACCGATGTCCAAGCCCAGGTCGGATACCGCCGCGTTTGTTGCTGATCTTTCACCTCATTGGGACCTTCACGAGCCCACATTAGGTTATGAGGGTCGGAAGAGATCCAATGGCCTACGATATAGGTGCCACATGACTTGCTCTCATCCATGGCCGCCAATCGCTGAGCTATGCCTGAAATGGCCAATGTCCGGTCAGTTGGGAAAGTCAAGTCCCTTTTAGTGAACATCTCAATCAAAGAGTACCACATGTGCCTGAAGTGTTCGGTGGTTGGAATCTTCCAACCTAGTAGTGTCTCGGGATGATGGTTGTTGCTGCTCCCAAGAGGTTTAAATTGTCGACGGGGGAGCCAGTCCTGTTTCCAGCCATCACTTCGACTTTTGTCATACTGGCCAGTTGACGGGCACAGGTAATGAACTTGATTGCGTCGGAACTCCAGGATACGAGTTGAAAGCAATCGCTCTTGCAAACTCCTGGACGTTGAATCGCGAGATCAGCATATTGGACCGGCAGCGGAAAGATCAGAGGCCTTACCAAGCACGCGTAGCCAATGGCTCTACAACGAAGTTTTTATGATCATACGGGTAGGCATGAACAATATCGCTGACTAGACCCTCCGACCGCCTGAGTCGAATCCGTATCGCGTGTTCGGTGTAATAATCATGGTCGTTCAGAAAGCCTCGCCCACAATTCGCAGGAGAGGAAGCGGCGATGGTACAAACAGCATTGCTGTAGATTTCGGGCATCTTTGCTATCTCGGTGGTCCGGTCCAATTCATTGTCTTGTATAATGCAGACGCTGTCGACCCACAGAAAACCATATCCTAGATTGACAGTTACGGTGATAGCATCCTGGATTGTTTTCGGCAACTGCATGATGTCTATCTTCCCTTCGGTATCTGACAAACTCTTCTCGGTTGTCTTGTGCGTTTGGTCCCCCCCCCAACAATACGACAGCGTCAGATAGGCATGGACTCCATGTTCTGATGTGGCGACTATGCGAGCACTGACGTGTCCATCACTGGATGAACCTACTTTAAGTAGCCGGGCTGGCATTTGATTGGACTCGTACACTTGATCGTGACAATGGGTATCCAAGCAGGTTTTCAGCCAGGAACGATGTAGCTGGAATGATTCTGGCGAACCTGGAAAATTCGCGATAGGCCGAGTACTAATTCTGTCTGCGAAGGCACTCCCTGGGAGACTAGCATTAGCGAAAGAAGTGACAGGAACCGCCCACTGTCTGACTTTCTTTTTGTTGATTTAGAAGCTGCAGTATAACGTACCAAGAGGGGCAGCAAGCTCTAAGGTAAGTCTCCTGCACGTTTCACCATCATGTCGTTTTGGTGATTTTCTATCACTCCGCGTCATACACCTCTGCAACATACCCTCCCCCTTCGTATTGGCAAGACAATAAATATAGAGCTCTAGATGCGGCTCTATAGCCGGTGGTAGTTCGGCCGTTCCGAGTTGTGATATAGAGATGTTTTTAGGCTCAGTTTTGTCGCTGAAGCGTGTGCTCTTGGTGCTTGGAGTATGTTGCTCTTGTCCACGCGTGTTGGACTCGTCAATACAATTGGAGTGTTGTTTAGGAATTTTTCCATCCTCACGTGCGCTGTTTGAAGCCTGTTTCCTTTCGCCGTCTGAGTTACTACCCTTGTATGCTCCATGTAGAGCTTCAATACAGTCGTCTAGATATGGTCCCTCGACGTCCGCTCTCAGAAGGTCCAAGTCTACTTGAAGAGCCCAGCAGAAGAATTTACACCCGTCTCGGACCGCGCTTTTGACTACCTCCACTTCAAATGATATCGTGCATACTGACCAATCAGCATAAGGGGGGTCGAAGTCCACAACAACTTGGTCGCAATGGTGGCATGAGTGCGGCTGCAACTTCAAATAATGGCTTACTGGCTGTGTCATTGAATCGTGTGAGAGCTTGAGAGCTGACAGGTGGCGGGGAAACACCTGCCCAGGTGTGCTTACCTACCACAAAGCTGTCTAACCACTTAGAGTCTAGTCTCCAAATAACCTCACAGCGATATCGACGAGCCTCGCAATGTAGCAAATACATTAACCCAGGAGCCGAAAGTTAACGTCCTAATGGTAGGTCAGGCTGTAAACAAAGATCCAAAAGCATGTTATGTATCTCACCGATACATACCTCACTAAAGTCCCGAGGTCGCAACATACATACGAATCAAAACAAACCTCTCCACTTGAGTGGAAACTTCACGTATCTATTTCCGCCTTCAACAGAACATCTGTACTCTATAGACACAGCTCAAGCAACAAAGCCCGGCCCAGTTCTTTTGTCTCTATGTCGCAACCCCATGATCGCTCGCATCTTCGCCTATACGGAAACATGTCTGCTAGGTCCTGGCATACCGACTACCACAAAAGTACAACTACACCCCCTACACGACACTGAATCTCTCTTCAAAAGAACCATTTTGATCGGTTCTTCTCGCTCATTACCATCGGGCAAACATCACAAATCACGCACTCTTCGCAACCAACCGCACTCATGGTATATTACTCTCACATCATTGAAATCCTCCCACCCCGACTTTTACATCCCTACACCCCCTCCCCACCCTCCTCAACGACCTTCAAAATCTCCTCAAAGCAGCCCTTCATCCACTTCTCCTCACTCGCCAGTGTCGCACTAACAACCCGAATAACATACTTCCCACAAACAACTGTGCTCGTCAGAAAGTACTCTCCCCGCGCATTAACCCTTTCGTAAACCTCTTTCGTGCGGCGGTTCACGTCCTCCGAGTACTGCGCTTGGGCGTCGGGAGCGAAGGCGTTGGTATGTTCTGCAGCTGTAGGGGAAGGGGTTGGGGGCTGGATTTGGAACGTAACAAGCCCGAATGCCGGAGCGGTGGTGATGCTGAAAACATCCGGCCTCGACTCCAACAACTCGGCAAAGTACTCCCCTAACTTAACATGCCCCCTAATAAACCCCCTCAACCCCTTAACCCCAAACGTCCTCAGAACAAACCACACCTTCAAGCTCCTAAACCTGCGTCCGAGCGGAATCTGCCAATCGCGATAATCCGTCACAAGCCCGCTCTCCGTATACTCATTGCGCAAATAGCTGGGCGTAATGCTATACGTATCGATCAGGTCTTGCCGGCGCTTGATGAAGAAAGCCGAGCAGTCGAAGTTCACGAGCAGCCATTTGTGCAGGTTGAAATTGAAGCTGTCGAACGACGCAATGGGCGGGCAGAGGTATTGGTACTCGGGGCATATCAGTGCGGACCCGGCGTATGCGGCGTCGACGTGGATCCAGATATCCGGATGCGAGGATGCAAGGGCGGCGATGCCGGGGAGGTCGTCGACGGCGCATGTTCCAGTGCTGCCGAGTGTGGCGGTGAAGTAGAAAGGTTCTAAGCCTTTCGCCCTACACTCTTCAATGGTTTGCTTGAGGGCCGCGGCAGTGACGCTATAATTTGCCGATGCGGGAGCAGGGACGGTGCGGAAGCGAGTTCCGGCGATGATGGCTGCTTTCTGGGTGCTGGAGTGTGCGTGTTCGGAGCCGAGGGCGACGAGCTTGCCGCGCATTTCGGCGGCGCGGTCGAGCTTTTCTTCGCCGTCGGGCAGGTGGGATAGTCTGCGGCGGATGAGGCGTTCGCGGGCGGCGACGACGGCAGTCACGATGACTTCGCTTGCTGTGCCTTGGATGATGCCGCCGCCGCCGTTGGCGCTTGTGCTTAAGAAGCAGCTTGGTAGGCTGAGTAGGTTGCATACCCAGTCCATTACGATGGTTTCGAGTTCTGTAATGGCGGGCGAGCAGATCCAATTGAACGCCGCGGCATTGAAAGCACCACTGTACATGTCGCCTATCATGGCTGGGAAGGAAGAGTTGCAGGGGAAGAAGGCCATGAACTTGGGCGACTGCCAGTGCGTGAGACCAGGCATGATGACACGATCAATGTCTGCTTGTATCTTGTCCCATGATTCCCCTTCCTCTGGTGGGCCATCTGGAAGGAGAGGGCGAAGGTATCCCGGCTTCACAGATGGTAGTACGGGTCTATCTTCTAGAGTATCGTAGTAGTCGGCGACTAATATACAGTTAGAACGAACCATGTAACACTTAGATGGAAAAAGGCTGTGTACTCTCGTCAATGGCTCCTTTTGCCGCACTGCGAAATTGTGATGAATCCATTGCGGGGTAAGAAATGTAGAGAGTGCAAAACGATGACACTGAATGCAAGGCTTGAAAAAATGGAGTATTCAAGCTTGCAATTGGAGCAACGGAGGAAGACAATATGTTAGACAATATGTTGTACAACAAATGAGTGACAAGATGTGACGTTCAAATAGGAAATTTAGAGCCCACTAATTCCGCACTATTGCCGCTTCTGCTCTAGACTACCACGAAGCGGAATTGCGATGTCGCTTAAACATACATGTAGGGCGTACTCCCTACGACCCGTCCGTCTAGAAAGTTCTTTGGTGATTTCAAGGTGATGATGGAATTCAATGTACATGCGTACTAGCTGAAAAAATGGCCTGAGCTTATCAGGTGGTCGGTGTTGTGTGCGAAGCTTATCCCTCAACGTTTATTCAGAATGATTATGGGTATACGCACATGAACTAATAGTACAGTTGATGACGTCCAACAGCGATTCCATCAATACCTCCTGCCGACCTCCACACCCAGGTTCTCGTCCGGATTGGCAAAGCCTCTTGCCCTTGGAGTGGACTTGCCCGCGACATCTTGAGGAGCCTCGCCCTTGTATTCCCAGCCTCCGTCCTGCGCGAAGAAGTCGACTTCGTCAATGATGTCCCAGACAATGTCCTCGGCGATCTGCTCCTTGAAGCGATCGCCTATCGCGCGCAACTTGCGACCTTCTAGGACCTCCTTTTCGATGTTGTCGCTGCCAGCCATTTGCGTATCCTTTTCACGCTGTTTGATAATCTCCTCTGGCGGGCACCAGAAGTCAGGACCGAAATTGACCTGGGCGACAGCGCCGTTGAACACCGAGATCGCAGGCAAGTAACCCACCATACCATCATCGAAGCCTGTGCGCGCACCAGCCTTAACTGCTTCGGCTGACGGTACACTCGCTGGAGGTAGGAAGGCTAGTAGATTCTCGAAAGCAAAGCCGACCTCGACCCCATTCTTGAACACTTTGATGTGCGAGTGAGGCAGAGACCGTACGCTAACATCCTCGTGGTTTGGCGACGGGTAGATCTTGGGCACCGGACCTCGGTCATGGTAAGCTTCGACCATTTTCGTCACTTGGTAGTCTAGCTGCTCGAAGTAGAAGTTGCCCTTGTAGGGGACCGGTATCCGATCGCGAATAATGTCGACAGGTTTATCAAGCGGATCTTGAGGGTTGGTCACGTCAAAGCCATCCCCGATATCCACTGCCGGGTTGTAGATGCCCTCGATGACCTTGCGATGTAAGGACAAGGCAGGCAGCTGTATCTCCAAGCCAATAACGTCGCCTTCCTGGATGTGCTGGTCCGTGACGTATTCGACAGGTACTGGCTTTCCGTGTGGCGGCCTTGCCTTCATGTGCTTACCCTTGGCACCTTTCGGGAGCGGTTTGAAGATCTTGGATGCGCGCGATCGGTGTTGGGCCTCGAAGCGTGCGTCGGTGATGCCATAACTATAGCCATCGAAGCCTACAGGTCCGTCAAGTGGAGCTTCCCTTCTCGCCCAGCCCATGCGGATGTGTGGTCCTGGCTTAGTCTCGCCTGTCTTGGGGTCGATGGGGTCCTTGGGCCCGTTCACAGGTATGCCCCGCAGGATCTTGACCTCGTAGTAGGCCCTGCCCTCTCGTGCGATGACATTACCCCTTCCCATGCGCCAGCCCTTCTCTTGTGTGACGATGGTCGCGCTGTCGTCGAAGTGGAACCACTTGTCTGAGTCCTCGTGGCTCATTCTCGGTCCATACGGCCTGGAGTCGCTCTGCCGGTAGTACTGCTTGTGCCGAAAGAGCGGGTCTGCCACACAGTGCGTGTACTTGTATCCCTTCTTGTTCCATGCCTGGTCGTGCGGCTTCTTGAGCTCCGTGGTGCCGTCTGGCGCGTAGATGGGCGTGGGTTCGTGCGAGAGGAAGATGCCGTCCTTGGGCGGCTCGTAGTCGGTTGCTCGGGGCTCAGGAATTGAGTAGCGCATTGGCGAGTCAGCTGACAGCCGCTCTTTCTTCACCGTCTTCGCATTCGGGGTGCTTGCGCGCGTATTGGCCGAGGCCTCGCGCTTCTTCAGCGTCTCGCGCTTTTCTCGCTGCTCGCGCTCACGCGGCGGAGCTTTGGGCCGAGCACGCGCCGCAGCATCTGGGTTTGGGTTCAGTGGAGAGGAAATGGCAGGCGCATGGTCTTCTTCGAGCGGCCGTCGCATTGGGAGCGCGAGTGCGGGCGTATTGGACCGCGAATTGGACTGTGATTCGGCCATGGTGAGTGTTGATGTTGTGGTTCAACGATGGCGCGATGTTAATGGCAGTCGCGACCAGGGTATTTGCTACGGTAGGCTGTTTGTACGCGAAAGTTGGCGGAACATGAACCCCACACTAACTTTTTATCCTCCGCCCTTCAACATTTGCGCATGCGCTCCACGTCCTGAACCACACCCGAGCAATAAATTTCACACACTTCCTGCCATCACGAGATCACGCTACGACTCCCTGCAGGATCTCAACCTCGAGACCTGCGTCTCACATACCACAATGCCGAAAGCACCCAAGTCACCCGGCGCAGGGATTCAGCGACACAACCCTCTCTCGGAGGAGTATGCACCCTCAGATCCATGGAAGCAAAAGCCCGCAAAGCGCCAAAAGCGCAACAAGGAGGACAAAGACGAGGAACAGAATTTCGTGGACTCGAAAAGTTCGCGCAAGATCTTGGATATTGGTCGAGAACTGGAAGAAGAGGACGAGCGCGAGAGGAAAGCACGACGACCAGAAGGAGCCAACCCCGCGTTTGCCTTTGAGACTCGCTTAGGCGAGGACGAGGTAGAAGGCTTTGTGGAGGGAGAGGGCCAAGTGGAAGACGACGACGAGGCGTGGGGCGAGGATGATGAGGAGGTAGAAGAGGTAGAGATCGATGCAAACGATCTGGCGGCGTGGAACAAGTTCATACCCACAGACGACAATCCCATCGTATGGCCTGGACAAGAAGCGCAGTCCTCAGGACCCGGCACAGATCTGGCAGCACTCATACTGGAGAAGATTGCGGCACACGAAGCTGGAGACGGAGCAGTGAAGCAGCCAGAGATCATGGGCGGCGGCGCTCCAGAAGACGCCGTCGAACTACCCGCAAAGGTCGTTGAAGGTACGCTCAAGTCCGCCCACACACTCAATACATCACTAACACCCTCCAGTCTACTCCAAAATCGGCCTCATAATGTCGCGCTACAAGTCCGGCAAGCTCCCCAAGCCCTTCAAGATCCTCCCCTCCATCCCCGCCTGGGAAACCCTCCTCTCCATAACGCGCCCCGAGAACTGGACGCCCAACGCCATGTTCGCCGCAACCCGCATCTTCATCTCCACCAAACCGCACATTGCGCAAATCTTCCTAAACACAGTCCTCCTCCCCGCTGTCCAGGAAAACATCCACGAAACAAACAAACTCAACGTCCATCTCTTCAGCGCCCTGAAAAAAGCCCTCTACAAACCCAGCGCATTCTTCAAGGGCGTCGTATTCCCTATGCTCATGGGCTCCTGCACACAGCGCGAAGCCACCATCGTCGCATCAGTCGTACGCATGGTATCCGTTCCCGTCCTGCACTCCGCCGCGGCCCTACACCGCCTCTGTGAAATCGCCGCCGAGCAAATGTCGTCGGACCCCGAAGCCGCGGGGCCCTGCAACATCTTCATCAAAACTTTACTCGAGAAGAAATACGCGCTCCCCTTCAAAGTCGTGGATGCGCTCGTATTCCACTTCCTGCGCTTCCGCACACTACACTCCGCGACGAACCCGGATGCAATGGACACGGCGGGCGATCTGGCGCACGCGGGACGCTTGCCGGTGATTTGGCATCAGTGCTTGTTGGCGTTTGCGCAGAGGTATAGGAATGATATCACGGAGGATCAGCGCGAGGCGTTGCTGGATTTGCTGCTGAGTCGGGGGCATAAGAGTATTAGTCCGGAGGTGAGGAGGGAGTTGCTGGAGGGGAGGGGCAGGGGGGTTGTGGTGGAGGTGCAGGAGGGCGTGGATGGGGATGATACGATGGTTATGTGAGGAGCGGGAATACGTGGAGAGGTATGTGCATGTAACGGCGTCTTCCATTCTACAATTTCTACAATTCCCACCGCATCTACCCACTCTCATGTACTCACTCACTCCTAACATCCGCCTTCCCCTTATAAAACGCCACATAACCCTTAATCCTGCTCATACTCTCCAGCGGCTCAGGATAATACCACGCCGCGTCCTTGACCTCGGTTTTGTTCGCCGTCACCGTGTAGTACGAGGCGTCGCCTTTGTATGGGCAGTGCGTGGAGGTGGACGTCGGGCTGAAGTGCGATTGCGTGATGCTTGAGGGGGGGAACTATGGAAGGTTAGAATGTGGGAGGATTATGGAGGGAGGGAGACGGGGACGGGGAGGGGGAAAGAGAAGGGAGTGGGTGGAGGGAGGGAGGGTGCATTGGAGAGACGCACGTATATATTCCCATCGACGACTTCCCACGTGTCTGTTTCGGCGACGAGGACGCCGTTTACGGTTGCTGTTGCGCGGGGCATGTTGGAGTATTACCTTGAGGTGATGAGGACGTAATCGAGAGTGTCGAGTGGATTGAAGAGTGTCTTGTACGATGTGTTGGTCGCTTATGAGAGCATTGAGTGCGGCGGAGTGCGGAGTAGCTGCTTATCGATAAGAGCTCTGCGGTGAATTGGATGGAGGGCGTCATCTTGCAGGTTGATGACTATTCCAACATTGATCGGCTTGTTGATTACAGTGCTGCCATTTGACCACAAAGATGAGAGGAGTGTATTGAAAGCGAAAATGAACGAGCTGTGAGATTGAGCGAATGAGACTGAAATTGAAACAGACGACACCGCCACAAAGTTGGAGATCGGTAACAGAGAGCAGACTATAGACGCATGACTTGACACTGAAATTTTGCGATGCATCCTCGGGTTCTAAATACCAGTAGCGGTGACCTTTGGAAGAAGCCTGGCACTCATTGGATTTCCCTATCAAAATATCGGTCACCAGTCATGCCCCTTCAGCAAGCACATGTTAGCCAAATGTCAAAGGCACAAGGCTAGAAACATGTCTCCTAGCTGCTTACGATATGCGCGGATTATGCTGTCGTGTGCTCGTCTCGAGCGGTGTGTCTTGGTACGCAGGGCTGGAGACCACGTGGGATGCAATTGCGTGTTACATGGTCAAACGAGATGCTTCGGCGCACCAAATGTATGCATAATTCTGAGCCTCAGGTCTTGGTAGCTGTTAGACGGGTAAAGGGGATGCGCCAAAGCCACCCTTTTATCCTTCGGCTGTGCCTGGAGTGCGTTGAGGCTCCGCACCGGCGTCGGTACCGAGTCAGCTAGGACGCGTTCGGCAGGACTGAGTAAAGTGTGCAGAAAAGAAATATGGAAAGGGAATTGAGGTCAGACGTGACTTGAAGAGTTTGACGGCGTGGAGGCAGCAGCAGCTTCATATAATTGACGCGTGGGATGGCCAAGCAGCGGCGTAGAGCAACAGCATCTCGCTTGAAGGGCAAACATTGTGTGGTCGCGCGGGAGCGGCAGGCGGTGCTCTAATTGGAAAAGGCTTATCTTCCGGGCAGAAGCAAAGACCCCTGTCAGGACTCGGTAGCTTTGTTCGTCATCGGCGCGCGAAAAAGTTGATCGGATCCGCTGTCTCGACCTCCTCAACACCTTCTGTCCGCCTCGCCATCGCCCATATCTACCCATTGTCCCTGCGCTGCCTCCCCGCAGCCTCACACACCGCAATGCCTCCCAACATGCGGCCTTTTGCCGCCCCCAGCATGCTATCGCAGGTGCAGCTCGCCGGCCGCCGCGCCTACACCACACAGCGCCCGTCTCTTATCGCCAACAGGGCGCGATGGACCCCGCGGCCCGTCCAGCACCAGATTGCCCTGCGCCAGTCTGTGAGGAACGCATCAAATGACACGATCCCGCCAAAGGTCAAGAAGCGCGGCTTCCGCTTCCTGCGCTGGACATGGCGGCTCACGTACCTCTCGGCGATTGCAGGCCTGGGCTACGTGGGCTATGGCATCTACGAGATGCGCAACCCAGAGGACCAGCCCGACCCGCACCCGAGCAAGAAGACGCTCGTCGTCCTCGGTTAGTAGATATGCGTCGTCCCGGGGAATTCACGTCTGACACGCGGCAGGTACCGGCTGGGGCGCTGTCTCCCTGCTGAAGAAGCTGGACACGGAGAACTACAATGTCATCGTCGTCTCGCCCCGCAACTACTTCCTCTTCACCCCGCTCCTTCCGTCATGCACCGTCGGCACCATTGAGCACCGCTCCATCATGGAGCCCATCCGCAACTTTCTGCGCCACAAGAAGGCCGCCGTCAAGTTCTACGAAGCCGAGGCTACCAAGATCGACTACGAGAACAGGGTCGTCTACATCGACGACGACTCTGAGATCAAGGGCGACAGCTCCAAGACCCAGGTTCCCTTCGACATGCTCGTCGTCGGCGTGGGTGCCGAGAACGCTACTTTCGGTGCGTCAAATTCGGAGCTTGTGAAGCTTGGCACTGCTAACAATCCACAGGCATCCCCGGTGTCCGCGAAAACGGTCTCTTCTTGAAGGAGGTCGGCGATGCGCAGCGCATCCGTGCCCGTATCATGGATTGCTGCGAGACTGCGACTTTCAAGGACCAGTCAGAAGAGGAGAAGAAGCGCCTGCTGCACATGGTCGTGGTAGGAGGTGGACCCACCGGTGTCGAGTTCGCTGGCGAGCTCCAGGACTTCTTCCACTCCGATCTGAAGAAGTGGCTCCCCGAGATCAAGGACAACTTCCACGTCACCCTCGTGGAGGCGCTGCCCAATGTCCTTCCCATGTTCTCCAAGCAGCTCATCGATTACACCGAGCAGACGTTCAAGGAGGAGACCATCACCATCCGCACAAAGACTATGGTCAAGAACGTGACGGACAAGTACATCGAGGCCGAGTCCAACGGACCCGATGGCAAGAAGGTGCTCGAGAGGATCCCGTTCGGTCTGCTGGTCTGGGCCACCGGTAACGCGCTCCGGCCGATTGTCAAGGACCTCATCAACCAGATCCCCGCGCAAAAGGACTCTCGCCGTGGTCTCGCCGTAAACGAGTACCTTGTCGTCAAGGGAACCGAGAATGTCTGGGCCGTCGGTGACTGCGCAGTCGCCAACTACGCCCCTACCGCCCAGGTAGCCGCCCAGGAAGGTGCCTTCCTTGCCCGCATGTTCAACAACATGGCCAAGACACAGGAGATTGATTCCCAACTTGCCGAGCTTTCCATTGCTCAGGAGAAGGCACCCGGCAAGGAAGCCCGGGACCAGATCTTCATGGAAATCAAGGAGCTCCAGAAGAGGCTGCGACGCGTCAAGCAGATCGGACCTTTCGAGTACTCTCACCAGGGTTCGCTCGCTTACATTGGATCCGAGAAGGCCGTTGCCGACATCTCGTGGTTCTCCGGAAACATTGCTTCCGGCGGTACCGTGACCTACATTTTCTGGCGAAGCGCCTACCTCAGCATGTGCTTCAGCACACGTAACAGGGTGCTCGTCATCATGGACTGGGTCAAGGCCAAGGTCTTTGGTCGCGATGTGTCCCGTGTCTAGACGACTTTTTTCCCTTGGCATTCTCCTAAAAGTCACTTCCACAGTACATATCATGTCAGTTCCTCCCGGCTTTCTGTGCGACTACTTCTGTACTATGTGAAATACCTGGGTCGGTCTGGATTGTCCTTGTCTTTTCTGGTTAGAACTTGGCGTTCAGCGAGCTGCTTCAGCGGGCTTGCGTTTTGGTAGATTTTGCTTTAAATGTACGCTTGAAAGATGTAGAAATGTAGCGGGCGGTAGATGGCTCGATTGCAATATATCACATCACATCCGCTGAACCAAACAATGACAGTAATTACATGCCGATACAACTTTCGAGACCGAGCGAACTCAACTCCAACCACGATGGCAAATGCATCGAAGCGACATGCACCACGCTACCCCTTGGCTGCGTATTAAGCCAAACACCCGCGAAGGCAAGTCCCCACCGCCGAGGAAGTCCTTCCTCGCAAGCACTTCCAGACCCGCCACTCGTCGCCCCAAGCTTTGCGCCAATGTCACAAGCCCTAGAGCATACGCCTCTTCCCCAAACCCCAAAACTGCGACACCACTCATCCCTCACCCCAAATCTTCACACCACCCCCCGCCGTCGAAATATCCGTCGCAGCAACTATTTCTCATCAGCCGTAACCCCTATCTGAAAGAAGTGAGAGGAAACCTACATTCCTCCGCCCCATCCTCATCTGCGACAGCGCCGTCGTTTGCCGCTTCAACCGCATATCTGCGCGCCGCATGTGTGTGTGGAGGGTGCTTTGTAGGGAACTCGAATTGGAATTTTGATTTTGGCTCGCGAGGTGTGAATGGGAGGAGGTGGATGGGTTTGGCATGTTTGGCATGGTGACAGCCTGCAAGGAAGGAACAACGCAGTTGTGAGGGAGCATGTAAAGAACCATGTAGCCAAGCTCATCCAAGAAGGTTGTGTAGTGATGAGCAGTGATTTATATAGTAACTCGTGCCGTCTACACGCACGAGGCACGACGCAAAGTGTTATATGCATTGCGTACATCAATGCGTTTCAAACTCTTTATATCCCATGCCCAAACCAGACAAAGAAATTTGGTGTCGTGTTGCGTGGAGTGAGATACTCAGCCCCGTGGGGACGCGGCGGGATGACCGGATCCGCGCAATGTCAGACTCGGAGCGGAGCGCAGCGGAGCAGCGGAGATGGATTTACTACGCTGTGCTGGGAAGGAAATGGGTATTGTGGGGTTAGTCTTGGGACTGTGCGGGGATTGGATGGTGAGTCTTTGTGCTGTGTGTGTGTGGGTAAGTGAGGGAAGGAGAAGAGGGGAGTGTTGGGTTGATGCGACGGATGGTGAGATGGAAAATGGCTATTGAAACATGCAATGCAACCATTAGGGTTGCTCGTGTGATAGTTTTTAATTCGTTTTTGATGCTTTGTGATCGCTAGTCTCATGTTGCTGATTGTTTTGGCGTCGTCCTCGCGAAATTGTTAGGATCAACGTAGCGACCGAAATAGTCTCGAATTGTTTGATTCGTTAGGGTTTGTTCATGCAAATTCAGTGTACCTCCATAACAACCTCATTTGTCGTAAATTTCTTGCCACTGAACGGACTGTCGTTGTATGCGTTCTTGTCATCCTCCGTCACGTCTCCGCCATACTTGTCCCACACGCCCAAAAAGCTTCCTTCAGCCTTGACCTTGTACTTCGCGGGCTTCTCCTCTGGCATCCATGGCTTGTTAAACACGACTGAGAGCTCCTCTTCCGTACCCGGTGCCAACGTAACAAGCTCTTCCTGCTCCGGCGGCATCTTGCGGTTGATCTTCAGGACAAATTGCTGGACCTCGTCGCCGGAGTCGGAATCAACAATCTTGAAGACGCCAGTATTCAGAGCGGCGGAGTCGAGTGGCGTACCCCATTTCAGCAGCGTGTAGGGCGTGTCAGGGCTGTTGTTCTTGAGCGTAACGAGGAGGCTCGGCGGATTCCGTGAGTCTTGATTGAGCTTGAATTCTAGACCTGGGATGCCATCGGATGAAGTTGATTTGGACATTGTGTAGGAGATTGAGGTGGGCGACTGGTAAACGTAGAAGGCACCAAGAAGCGTGATGGAGATGCCGGTTATTACTGCGGTTCGACTGGTCCAGAAATTCGCCATGAGTAGTTTTTGGCGTGCAAGAGAAAGGGAGAAAAAGTCAGAGATAGTGTAGTTGGACTTATCCGCACGTGCTGTGCTGTTGTGTGGTGCGATAGTTCTGGGCAGCGGGGAGCGTTAGGCCGGTAAGGGAAGGAGCACTGTACTTGTCGCTACGCCGGTGTTTGGAGTCGATAAACTTGCTTTCAGGGTAAAAATGCGCCTTGGGCTGTATGGCTATGTCAGTCTGCGATGAAACTGTTGACCGTTGCGAAGACTGTGATTGAAGGACGACGATGACGTTGCGCCGTGGCTGGAGGCCACATGTCCGCATCTCAACGCCATACAGCCAGCCAGTCTTGACATGTAATCGGTACACTGCCGAATGGGATTCAGTGCTACTACGCAAGGTATATAATTAACACTCGAATCAAGGCAACTGAAAGTTCCCTCGCGGCCGGTTGTGGCATGGGCTATGCTGCCTCGGCTGCGTGGAGTAGGGGCGAAGCCTGCGGGGGCCTGTTAATATAGATTAAAACGCATAGGGAAAAACAAAGCGCAGACAATGCCATTCGCCCAGAAGAAGAAGGTGTGAAACACGCCCCTTGTTGATGATGGTATCCCTCGGAGGTTGCGAGGCGATGAAAGGATGGTGTCTGGTTCCCGCTTCACTCCCGTGCCGCTTTACTACGTGTGACGCTAGCGTGCACGTACCGTCTGCCACGATGTGTCCACGCCAATCCTCCGACAACCTTCTTTCGACGCCCTTGGGTCCAATGCTAGCCTTTCCCCCGACTACTCGTTCTCGTCGCTTATAGCGATGTACAACAAGCAAAACTAGGTCCCTTGGCACTATTAACCGAATGTCTTGATGCAAAGGTTATGTGCGTCAACTTTCAATCTAGCAGATGAAGCCCAAGCAGCCGAAACGACTGCACAAGACATTCGATCACCGTCACGGATGCACTGCGGCCTTGGGACGGTCAGCGATGCGGTCGAGGCTAAAATATGGCATCATGATTTGGCTGGTACAAACTCATCCACGGACGAAACAACAAGCATTTCCTTCCGCGCCACCTGTCTTGGACGCTCCGAAATATTGCCTGATCTTATCAAACTGCCGACAAATTGCAAGCCAGGACGCATGTTTCATGCCCGTGCAAAACCCCGCCTCCACAACAGCTACTACAGCGCCAACACTAACATTTATGCCTTAATCTAAGCCTGGGACGATCGACGCCCGCTGATGCACCATACAGATTGACGATGGACGTTTCACTGCACCGACCCCATACACAAGCTTGTGCCTTATCATCACGTATCTGAGAGCAGCCTTCTCGGCCTCCCACATCCACTCTGTGTCCCGCCCGCTGTCTTTGCCACCATGGACCCCAAAACCGGGACAGCCAATCAGTTCCTTTGCTTTAGCCTTCCTCTCCATCGCTTTGGGAATGTTTCATAGCATGGCCCCACCACCTTTGCCTGCAATCATCTGCAAACACCCAGGTTTATGCCCAGATAGTAAGGTGCACCGGGTAGTACTAGAGAACGGATAGCAAGCACGAGCCTCAGTACTACCCGGTCGGCGTTGCATCGAATGAGATCCGCAAAGTCTCGCCAGACTGTGATATACACAGCCCTGTAATAGCCTTCTGCGTTGGACATGTCCCTTGGGCAAGAGTTGCCAACTCCAGGTATAAAGACATGAGCGCCCAACGCCATTCCTTCTCATCCACCGATCACTAGTTCTTTCGTTCATCTCCTCAGCCCATATATCAAGACCTCCTCACCTTGAGTTGTAGTTCCTCGTTATCTATCCGCAATGAAGGTCTTCAGTCAATTATCAGTCGCTGCATTGGCCTCATACGCCACCGCTGCTTCCGTGGATGTCTTCAAGCGCGAGACTCCTCTGAAGGTCGAGCTCTCTGCTGCGGGCAACTCTCAAGTCAAGGTTGTCGTGACCAATAATGGCGACAAGGCTCTGAACCTTCTCAGCAAAGGTACCTTCTTGGATGAGGAGAACCCTATCGAGAAGGTCACGATGTACGCCAACAAAGGAAGTAAGTCGAGCCACTTAGTCTTCTAAAACACTTGCATTACCCCTATTGAACTATTTCATGGTGGAAACAAGTCAGCTGCACGACCGGTCATTGGCACTTGTCCCATCGGCCTTCCTCAAATCTTATGCAAGAAACAAGTCCATTCACAGCAGTCTACTGATATCCGCCAGATACCAAGGTTCCTTTCGAAGGCATCAAGATTCGTCTCTTGACGAGCGGGCTCAGCTCAGATGACTTCCTCACCCTGGCAGCTGGAGAGACGAAAGAGCTAACCGTCGAGACCGCTGCTCTCCACACCCTTGATGACGGCGGCGACTTCGACGTCTTTGCCAAGGGTCTTCTCCCCTTTGCCGACGCGGAATCGACAGAACTTGCAGGCACTCTCAACTACGAGTCCAACAAGCTCAGCATGAACATTGACGGTGCCGAGGCCGCCACGGTTGTCAAAACCATCAATAAGCGAACTGTCGTCGGTTCAAGCTGTACTGGAACTAAGCTAACGGCCATCCGCACCGCTCTGTCGAACTGCCAGAGACTCGCATCTGCCGCTGCGACCGCCGCTGCTGCCGGCACAAAGCTTGACACGTATTTCAAATCCACCTCGACAAGCACCAAGAACACCGTCTCCGCACGCCTACGAGCAGTCGCTTCAGACTGCGGTGGCTCGGGCTCGGCTACATCCACCAACTGCAACGACCCTTACCAAGGCTGCTCGTCCAACGTCCTCGCCTACACTGTCCCATCGCAGAACTTCATCACTTACTGCCCGCTCTTCTTCAACCAGCTTCCTGCTCTATCGTCGACTTGCCACGCTCAGGATCAGGCGACTACTGTGTTGCATGAGGAGACGCATGCTCCTGGTGTTTATAACCCGGGTACCGATGATCTCGGATACGGATTTGCGGCTGCGTCGAGGTTGTCGACGAGTCAGGCGCTGAATAATGCTGACTCGTTTGCGCTCTATGCTAATGGTAAGTTTGCTCAAGGTCCTCTGATTGTGGAACAGTGCTAATTTCGGTGTAGCTATCTACGTGAACTGCTAGAAGCGAGTAAATCAGATGTTGGGGGTAATACTGCACGATATTGGTTTGCAGTTATGTATACTTAGAGCGAAAGACTTGGCATGGAGGTCGACGGATCATAGTAACGGCATTGGTTACGATTTAAAGTTCAACGAATACATGATGATGGTCAAAACGTACTTCCCCTCGTCAAACTTCTCGTCCATCCTCTCTTCCTCATGTCCTCCTCTCCATCCCCCGTATCCACTCTCCTAACTCTCAACTCCCGTATCGGCACTCCCAAACTCCCTTGACTCTTTCTCAACCGCTCCCTCAACTCCTCTTCCTCCATACCATCCACATTCTCGCCAATCTCTTCCCTAATCGCCGCCGCATATTCCACAATACTGCGCAATAACCCCGGTCTTCTCCCGCCCCTGTACATGCGCGATCCTCGCCGCGTGTCATACCACATCCCCACCATAATACACGCCCATACGAAGTTGAAGATCGACACCATGAACAGGAAAATATAGGAGAAGCCCCATTGGTACTCTTCGCCCGGCTTACACGAGCCGTGTTCGAGCATCCAGGCGGGTTCGTAAAGCTCACCCTGTCGTCCGTTGATGACAAAGAGACTGTCTGATCCGGGTACGATGCGGTCGTTCTTCTGATCGCTCCGGATTGAGATGGGGCTGATGGTGATGTTGAGGCTGGGGGAGGGGAGTTCGATCGATTTGCCGTCGAAGAGCCATCGCGAGGTGGTGTTGACGGAGAATTTGCGGGAGCGATATGTGTCGCGGAGTGTTGGAAAGAGAAGTGTTTGGCTGATGTTTTCGGGTGCTAGTGCGACCATATCTGTTGCAACGCCACGTTAGCCAGGTAGCTTTTCAAATAGAATGGAGAATACACATACACTTGCGCACCGCCAATCCCAGCTCCAAATCCCTCGCCCCTACCACAAGTGGTCTGTCGTACCCAACGCGACCAGCGTCATTCACAACATATTGCACCGCATCCACCTTCCCAAACGTAATCAAATTGCCATCATAATCTCCCACATACGGCTCGCTCTTCGCAATATACCCCGTCGCCGCCGCCATCAGCGTCGGAAAACTCAGCACGTAAAGCGTACTGAAAAACATGCACACCAGCCCCAACCACCGAAAAAACCTCTTCCAACTGCCCTTCCCATAGCTCAAAAACTCCTTAACGAGCACGCCCAACGTCCCCAACGACGTCGTCTCAAACGCCACAGCAGCGTACATTTTCCAACTCGTACCATGCTGCTCAGCATGCCACACCATCCACTCGTTAAAAACGCGCCAATTCACCCACGCAAGCGCTAATTGGCCGCCCCGGCCCACCAGCAGGTCCCACGCTACGTCGATGACTTTGACCTGGGTGAAGCTCATGGCGCCGAAACTCAGGTTCGGCGTGAAGAAATAGCTCGAGTCCATGATCTCCCATGTGGCTGTGGAGCTGAATTTCCATAGTCCGTTGGGGTAACAGTCGCGTCCGCGGATGTAGGATTGTGAGGCGACTTCTGCGGCGACGGAGAGGGTTATCACGGGAGTTAAGGCGAGGGGGAGAAGGAGTATGATCAGGGTCGTGCGGTATGGGAAGGGCGACCATTTTTCGCGGAGGGTTGGAGAGTTCGAGGCTTCTACTGTCCACGATGCGGATTTATTGTCGTGGTTTGCCGAGGGGTTGCGCAGACGTAACATTTCGTGGCTCGAGCTCGTGTCATCTTCAGGGTCATGGGGCTGCGCATTCGAGAATCGCGCGCGCGACTCCATTGCTTGGGAGGTGCGGGGATGGGCGCATCGGAGAGTGAAGGTGGTGAGAGCTCATCGGGATTTAGAGGTGACGTGAGGTCCCGTCTCGGGATTATTGTCATGTGGTAAGGCGCCCAAGATCGCCGGTTAGCGATATGAGTGCGGGTGAGCCAAGAGAGGCGCAGCACCCGTGACAGGGATGTGCCCAGGTCTACGGTATTACGTACCGTGCCTAAGTTACCAAGTTACACAAATAGCAAACGTAGCTTGCATCTCATGGCAAACTTGCTTGCAATTCTCAAGATCTTTCTTTCCAAAAGCAACTCCACACCCAAAAGTACTGTCGCGATGTTATGCGAAACATCAAAAGTGACTTGTTTACTCCATCTCTATTACCAAATGATACCTAAAGCGAACACTAGATGCGAGATGCGCTCATTGAGGTAGAAATGAATGTCAACGCTCGCCATACCCCGCCTCTCTCCTTCAACACAACACCCCATCCGCCTGCCATCTCCAATCTATTCCTTCCTTCCTCTAACCTCCTCATCTCCCTTCTTCAACCC
Source organism: Ophiobolus disseminans (assembly GCA_010093685.1). NCBI lineage: Eukaryota > Fungi > Ascomycota > Dothideomycetes > Pleosporales > Phaeosphaeriaceae > Ophiobolus > Ophiobolus disseminans. The sequence continues at coordinate 926,607 of MU006235.1, read as the reverse complement.
ATAAGCATCTACAATCCTCCCCGCAACACCCTCCCCAGCCCACCATGCCCCCGTCACCGTCCCCAGCGCCACAAAAGGCGCTGTATGCTCTCCCGCAATCCACACTCCCCGCTCAGGCACACCGTTCCGCATAGCCTCTATATCTTCATCGCCTTTCTCAAGCCCAGTCTGGAAATTGCTGTAGCTGCCATATCCTGCAAACTCGTCGCTCGCCCAGTTGGTCGCGAGGATAGCTTTGGGCTTGTGCGAGGGGATGTAGTTGGGTAGCCGGGAGTAGTATGGCTCGAAGAAGGAGGTGAGGAGTTGGATGTGTTCGGATGCTGGGGTTGAGGAGAGTAGGGAGGCGATGTGTAAGGATGTTGGGCCGTATATGTAGAAGAGTAGGGTTGGATGCGCTGTAGAACCTGGTAAAGCGGCGAGATTGACGGCTTCTTGCGGCCAATGCTTAGGATTCGTATCAGGCGCGTAGATTGGTGCTGTCCAATGTGTGAAGCCTGGGTAGTGCGCCGGGGTGATTTGAGACGCTGTGGAATCTGCGTCTGAAAGTGTTTGATGCAGTGGTGCAGTTGTGGCAGTCACGTTTGGTATGTTTTGATCTCTTGTAGCCTTCGCCGAGATAGCTGTCGAAGAATTTGACTCGTTCCAAAAAGCGGTCGGAAAGGTAATGTAGACCTAGACATGGTCAGTGGAGTGTTGATGGTGTTCCAGACTCGAAAGCTTACCTTGTCCAAATGCCCATATCCAATCGCTTTGATGCCTTGCCGTAGCCTCTCTGGTAACTCAGGCTCAAACACACTCATGTTCTTCTTCAGCCATCCCAGCGGAGCTGTCATAACGACCTCATCAAAAGCCAGAGAATCTTCGCCTTGGATATCCACCGTCACCTTCGGATGCCCATCTTCTTCCTTGAATATGATCTTCGTGACTTTCTGCTTCAACCTAACATCAGCTTTGAGTGCTGGCTCCGCGATCTTCTGCAAAATTTTGTGATAGGTCTCCGCGACAAAAAGGTTCTCACCATCGATACACTCCTCGAGCCAGAAGAACTTCAGGCTCTGGGTTTGAATTGGGGAGCCAACGAAGGCACCCCACATCTCCGCCATTCGAAGGATGGTTTGTTGCTTCTTCTTTGCTTCGTCAGCCACGCCACCAAATATTTTCTCAACTTGCTCTTCGAAAAAATTATACAAGCTTCTCTGTGTTGGTATAGTCGCGGACTCCGCATTTGAATACTTCATTGCTTTCTCAATGATGGACCACACGACTTCTGAGTTCTCGGCTGCTTCCTTCTCCGACATTTGGTTTCCTAGGTGGTCAGACACGGATTGCCGGCCATCCCAGTTCATGATCAAGGTCTTTGTTTGTTTTGCAAGGTCCAGTATGGGATTGTGGTCAGTGCCGTGTATCCAGTTTGGGCCTCTAACAAAATATTAGCACGATGATCAGTAATTTTAGCAAGTCATTCAAACAACGATGAGAACCTACAGATCAACCTTGTACCCAAGAGCATCGCTTTGACACAACTGTAATCATGTTAGTTCCCCATGAAGTTCCTAATTTGATCGAACATACCCGACCACCGACTCGATCTCTCCCTTCGAGGACGGTTACTTTTGCACCATGCTGTAGCAACACATCCGCACATCTCAGACCAGCCACACCAGCACCTACAACGCAGACATGCGGTATCTTGCCCACTGCTCTTCGAATCATGGGCGAATCTGCATTCTCGACGTCCGCCATATGACCCGCTTGTCGTAGTGAGTTTGCAAGATCTTGCTGAATACGGGATGGAGTCGTGCTTTTGGGTCCTGGCCTCCTGCTCGAAGTGTCAGATTTGGGAACGCTGTTCAAGTTCCCGATGTTCCCCATGATGGAAATGGATCAAACAAGATACGGATGAAAGATGAAGCGACCGTCGAGTTGAGCTCACAGCAAAGTAGAGAGCGAAGAGAAATAATAGCGTGATGTATGAGAGACTTTCAGAGAGGGGAGAGAGTCGGCAACCAAATAGCTAACAAAATGCAAGCGAGGCTGAAAGGAAAGTTGTGTAGAGCTTCATACTACGATTCACTCGCTAGTGCATTCCGAAGTCCCAGACGTTCGGAAAAGCGACCATCAGCTTCACGCCAGATATGCAGCAAAACAACGGACCGAATGCACGTGGGACCAAAATCGGTAGGTTACGTACCTAAGCTTCTGTGGCGAGGTGGGGCAGCGGTATGTGGTCATGAAATTGATCAGATCGTGTGATGACGATTTTAAGCAATCAAAACTTCGTAGAGGAGGCCAACGTGATGCCTCGAGGTGGCATAGGGTGTGCGATAAGTGAGGCGTCGCATCGTTACAGTGCTCCAGATTACCGACATGACGCTAGCCACGTCGGGTCCCACGAGGCGTCGGGATGACGTTAATTGGACAAACTCAGGAAAGGGTTATGTTATATAGTGGTTGGAAATGTGGTTGGAACATCAGGTTGTAAATTTGAGAACTACATAATTACAGTGCTGACCTCTTGGTCAAACATTCGTGCCGTGGTATCATATCTCCATCATCGCCGTCAAAGACAGCCTTGTTGTGTGCTAGCGCATCTATTTGTCCTTGCTACCAATATGCAGCTTGTCCTTGAGCTTGTCCTTCAGCTGCGACATCTTGCCGCTCTTCTCCTCGCCAGTGGGCGAGGTGGCATCGGCCGAGGTGTGGGACGCGCCAGCTTTCTCGGAAGCAAGACCTGCAATACCGTCAGCACCACTCGATAAGTGTCCGGCTTTCTGTGTCCACGTACTCTTGGAATTTCCTGACTCGCCATGGTGAGAGGCCTCGGTTTGGCGTACAGTCTTGCCGGCCATCTTAGAATGAGGGTCATCGGCCTGACTGTCATCTACGGTGTGCTTGGACTTTGGCGTGGACTCCAAGATGGCATCGATATCACCGCCGACAGATTCCTTGGTCGGCCCGGGAGAGCTATGGCTAGGCTCCGTGTGTGTGGTGTGGGTGGTGTCCTTTGCAACATCCTTGACGGCAGGCTCGGAGGCCTTGTGCGAGGTAGACGAACTCAGGTCGGGAGTAGCTGGGGTGTACTCAGGTGCAGATGGACCAGCACCCGGGGCGCCCGCTGGCTCAACGTCGTCGAGTGACGTTGGCTTCCACACTTTGTCCGTGACACCGGCCTTGTCGGTGATACCCGTCGCCGAAGACGTGGTGATGTCGGTCTTGCCAGTACCGCTGGTAGCGACATCGGGGTTCAGAGGCACGATAGGAATTGAAGTCTCGCCTGTAGTACCGGTGCTGGTGCCGGTCGAGGACTCGGTCGTGGCGGGCTTACCCAACGTAGGGCTAAGCTTGAGGAAGTCATCCTGCTTGTAGGAGGTGTTGCCGGTGGTTGCTACGTAATCAGTCAAACACATTCTCGTCGACGTAGACTGTGTGTAACCTACAAGTCGTGTCCTTGGAGCTATCTGAAATGGTGTTGGTCTTGGAGGTCGTGTCTACTGGGTTCTCTAATGCTGCTATTAGCACGTGCCTAGAGCATGACCCCACCAGTCCACTCACCCGCATTGCCCTGATCGAATGGCTCATTGACGGTGCCCTTGCCCTGCTGACCAGAAATCGGCTCCTTGCCTGCAGTCTCGTTGCCGGCGGTTGTGGTGGTGGCCTCGGTGTCTTTGGCAGGCTGGCCATAAATCAGGTTGGATGCGGTAGTAACCACCGAGGAAGCGGCATTGGTGATGGTCTCCATGTCGATATTAGTTTGTATGTATTCGAGTGGTAGATATCAAAGTGAACGGTCACAATGAAGAGTCAAAGTGGAGTATCGCAAGTTGTGTGAGGTCAAAGAGCGCGTGTTGACGAAGTTATGGAGGCACGCGGCTGATGACGTCGGTGTGGTTCCTGGATCGTCAACCCTGTAAAAGTAAACCACGAACCGTATCGCAGGGCACAACACCACGGAACAAGCTATAGCGAAGCGTCAGAGGGGCGCAGTTTGGCATGCATCGCAAAAGCAAGCTTGCAGCCCAATCGGAGCCCTATCCAGTATGGCCCCTTAGTGCTCGTGCCGCAACTGTCTGATTGCGGTTAATTTGTACTTTTGCTTGTAACTTGATGCTATTCTAGTTGTTGCGAGCGCACCTGGTTATTGAATTGGTGCTCTTTGAGGGGATGACGTCGTCTGACGATGACGTATGGCGGACGAAAACGAGCCTCGGCGTAGCAGAGCTTGTTACATAAGCATTTCCCCCCTCCTTCCCTCCTGTGCCTGAGGCCCACATTAAGTCCACGCATCTCGAAGACACAACACAAGCATTAGACTAACACGTGCTACGAGCTTGGAAGGATATCGCAGGATCACAAAATTCACGATGAAATTTATGCGCATCCTCATTACCGGCTACAGAAGAATCACAGCGCCACATGTACAGATTTAGAGTTTTCGCGTACTACCTCATGCCAATGCTGTCAACATGTCCCAGCCGTCCATGCGATCAATCCAATCGAGGTGTTCGACATACTCGTCACGTGCTGCCTCCCAACCGTCAGGCGGATCCTCGAAGTCGTCCATGGTGAAGATTTCGTCCCAGTCGCCAGGCCATGGATCCTGACGTTCCTCCAACATCTTCTCGAGATCCCATAACTCGCCCATCTCACCATCCACCCGTGCGGGGAGCTGATTCGTTATCAGCTCTTTGACTAGTGTTGGGAAATTGCGAAATGAATCTTTCCCTACAAATTGGTTATGATGGTCTTCTCGCTGAGCTGACGTAAGTGAGCTTTCATACATCATTGCTCCGATCCTGATCCCGCTAGCGAGCTGTTGTGATGCGCGAGGTGATGGGCCGTGCAGTATTGAAGTGAACGAACCCATAGGCATCCCTTTGTCGCGGATCAATTTGGCCTCGGCGAGCCATGTTTCTAATGCTCTGAAAAAGACTCTGAACCACATAGATTCAAACCATCTGCTACCTGGAATAAAATCCGTCTTCCAAACGTTAACCCATTGCTCCACTCGAAGTTGCGGATTTTCTTGGCAATATGTGATCAGTCCTTGACCATGAGATTTGGGTCCAGCAACGCGAGGGTGGTCCTCTTTAATGACAATTTTGCTGAGGTGGTGAAGCTGCCGAGGCGCGTGTCTCTCGAGGAAGCGAACAGCCACTGCGGTTGCGGAAAAATATCGTTTTCGTCGGATGTCCCACTCATACGGCTTATCAAAGGCAGTCAGAGGCCATTCTAGAAACAGCAATTTGATAGCTTCTAGCTCCGAATTTTCTGGTATGGACCAAAGTGGCGGTTGCCAGTTCAGTATATTGCGTGCCGAGTGTGCCGTGTAAGCTGGCGGGCTCAAGTTGCAAATGTATTCCTCCACGGTCACTCGCAAGTCTATTTGATCTCCTTCCCAGTACGATAAGAGGTAATCAGGAACAACGCTGTCCCATAGATGAAGGTAATATTCTTTCGCGATCAGACGATCGAACTCTGGATGCGTGGCAATGGCCTTTACCATGTCCTGCAGAAGGGTGCGATTCGTTGAGTACTCCAGAGAGCAAGTAGTGGATAGTATGCCATCTACCAGGTGAAATTCGCATTCTTTTTCAGCAGCTATCAATTTGTGTATTGCTAGATCATCCGGATACTGATCGTGCAACTTGGCCAGTATGTCGGGCGTCACCAACGTCCGAGCCCATGACAGCATGTGCTGAAAGACATCCTTCTGTCGACTTAGAGTATAGATGGACAAGGAAGCACTTGTTGCTGCATCGATGGCTTCGGGGACATCCAGCATAGTCCGAAAGGATATCTGATTCATCTGGAATGGGAGGCCACTCATCTCGCCAGCGACTCTTCGACAGGAGTAGGCTAGGGCCAATTCGATCTTTTGCCCAGAGGCAGTGTGTAGACTGTTACGTTGCGCATCATGCACGTATTCACCATCCTCTCGGAGATATAAACTGTAAACTTCGTCACGAAGCTCTCGTGGGAGTCGGAAGAACTGAGAGTCGTCTTGGCTCATGATCCGAGCCATAGTGTGATGGCTTGTATTGTTGAAGGTTGTGAAATTGGCTAGCGGTGGATGTAACGCGGAGGCTGCGTTCAAGAGGCGTTCGGCAGCATGAGTACAGAACATACGCATGGGGCCAGAGATCGACTTCTTTATTCTGAGGTGATTGGAACTTGGACTTTCGTGCTCCCCTCAGGATCTCTCAATTTTGTCACAACCATGGTACCGGAAGGGCAGCAAAAGGGCGGCGAACACCAAGTGCGCAGGGCGGAAGCGCGAATAATGCAGCAAAATTGAACAACAGTATCTTTTCTCTGAACTAGAATGTGTTAGATCCAGGGTCCTGCATGCTGTGTTGCGCGGACAACATCATGGGCGATGGTCCAACTACCAAAGAAAGTACGAGGATATCCAGCCTCCTGGATTCGCAGAAGAAAGTGAACATAAGTGACATTGCATGAATAGCTGTACCTTAAGCAGATCAGCGCTATCAACGTGGAGAATAGCGTCGTCAGAAAATCTATAAGTGTTGTAAGGAGAACTGCCGTTGGCGCAGAGCATCGACCCTCTACCCGAAAAGACCAACTGACGTCGCATATTTGGTGACGGAACAAACTATGTGCCAGACCGACCATTGTTGAGGTCCATCTTCGAGACACACAACGCGGTTCCTCCTCCGGATGACTCCAAGCGTATCCTGAAAAACCTTGAAGGACATTGTGCTCAAGGTAGGCGGAGTCCTGGCGTAATGTTCTTAATTCAGCGTTGAACGTCATCGCTTCCAAACGTAATTCCATCTGGAATAGCTACACGATCCGTAGCTCCTTAGCCGCTGTACGCCTTTGGCTTACAGCCGCCCTCGTAATTCCTGAAACATACGCGTCTCCGATGATGCGCCACTCGTTCTCTGTTCCAACCTGCCGAAGGATGAATGGAGTGCGGGTACCATACAGGATAGCAACTGTGTCTCCTTGCTCCGCATCGGAGGGGCCGATTCCCATTGAACCTTTTTGCGTTACAAAGAATCTCCTCCCTCGCAATGTTTTGCTCTTAAGAAGATTCTCGATGTAATCTGCTGGCCTATAGTCAACCTCAGTATCTGTTGACAGCCACGACTCTTGAGCTATCAAAGCATGTTCCTCCGATGATGCCTTGACCTCTTGTGCAGCTTCTTCGAGTAAAGCTCTAGCATCTTGCCATTTCGACTTTGGGTGAAAGAAATTGATGGACGATGATCCATCGTGAAGGAGGGAAGGAATTATGGCCCCGCGCACAGCACTAAACTCCTCGACGGTGTGTTGGTGTATCAGCTCATCTAATGCATCGGGAAGGTCGTTGGAACCCGCTTTGGGTTGAAGCGCCATGGTGTCGTAGCTCGCTACGCGGTCGTAGATGCAACCCTGAATGCTCAAAGAACCATCAGTATTGATGCTGACCACACCTGGCCTCCGGAGGCCACATTTGAAGTCCTCATGTAGAAGAGGCCTAACGCGGCTGCGAACACGCCAGTCAGGCACCCAGCTCGGAAGCGCATCTGGTGTCAGTATTTCTGGGCGGAATGTAGCCGCGAAATGCAAGAGAGCGTACTGGTCCGATGGCTTTAACAAAGCACCTGCTAATCTCTTATAGACGCTCTCTGTTGTAAGTGAGTAATTGAAGATTGGTGACATCGCTTCAGAATCCTCGTCACCCAGGCCAGCTAACCGAATGAGCGAGAAGACCCGGTCCTTATCATCGCTACAAAGTGAAGCTTCAAAGTGGAACATGATCTGAAGCAGCGTAGGCTTGCCACACTTGGTCGATTCGGTCCATGCTGTTTTGTGACCTTTGTTCACATTTTCGATCATACACAACTTATCCAAAGTCTCAATGTGTGGGGTTGGTGGTACTGCTGGTCCATAACGTGTTCGAAGAAGCGCGACGCTCTCGATGAAATCGTACCAACTGATACGTTTCGAACCACAGATGACGAAAGCTTGAGCAGCGACAACAACTTCCTGGATAACCCAACGACGTTTGAACCAATCCCTGTCAAAAAAAGACTCCAGCAAAGTCATGTCAGAAGGGCTAATCTCACACCGCAGTGCAAAATTTGGATATCGTCCGATAATCTGCAACCACTCGAGGCATCTCGCCCCGCGTTTCTCAACATCGTCCTCGCCGATCCATACGAGCACGGACGATGCTCTGGAGTAGATGTGAATCATATTCGCGACCTGGAAATTCCTCTCTTGGACATTCTCTTGATTGATACAAACTGCATCCGCCCATATCAAGAGATTCCATGTTGTTTTACGGACCGCCCTCAAAGCGGCGTCGAGGCTCGCAGTGATAGCAAGAGAACCTGTATTGCACCACAAAATACAAGTTTTTTCCGCGCTTCCCCAGGCATATGAAAGCGCTGTGTAGGGAGGATGAAAGGATACAGCGTCCAGCAAATCGACATGGATGATGTTGCAGCGCAAATCGGAGGATGCATTGGCGGCGGGGTGAAGGTCGATGAGTCGGATGGACAAACCCTCACGAAGGGTCTCGTAGGGGAAGATTGAGGCTAGCGCATAGTCCATAGCATTACGCACCTTATGCTAGTAAGACTGAAAGGAAGCTTCGCGTACTGAAAGCAGTTCATGTGCGGTGTCGCGACTCCCGAGGCTTCATTGCGATGTTCCAATGCACAAGCCATCTCGCCACGTGCACGTGGTTTGAGTTTCGCAGAACAACGATATTTCTATAGACTATGCAAAGCAGAAAATTCTAACACCCCAGAGAGATAGCGCAGTTATGCACGATAGTTGGGTGGCTTATTGCTCAGGAAGGCTATAGGCGGACGGAAAGTGCATGCGGGAACGGTTCCATCTGGGCAAGAAGGGCTTCGCTGCATGCGCAACCCGATAACAGATTTCGAACCATGATGCAGACGAGGCACGTGAATTAAGCAACCTCAGTATCACCAGCGTACTACACCAGCACATTGACAATGGTTGCGAAACTCTCACATGGTCCTCATGGTTTGATGCGATACTACTAACATATGATAACATTACGGTTATGCTGGCCGGATGAGAATGGAACAATTTTTGTAGTCATTTATCGAGCAACTAAGATCGATCAACAAGTCCACTCCACCGACAGCAAGGAAACCAGTCGCGGCTCACAGCTTATTCTTCTCGCCCACCATTTGAAGGTGCTATATGTACGCGTTTACACACTCGCTTGCCCGCCGTGGTTGCGAATGGTCAACGATACATCTCAGGCTGTTTCCACCAGCAGGTCAAACCCATCCATACGCTCCGTCCAGTCGACAAACTCGATGTATGCTCTGCGAGCTGCGTCCCAGCCCTCAGGTGGTTCTTCAAGATCCTCGATTGCAAACCCTTGTTTGAAATCATCGGCCCATTCGCCCCGGTGCTCGCGCAAGATCACTTCCAGGTCCCAAGGCTGGCCCATCTCAGCTTCAAAGCGTACGGGTATCTCACCGCGCAGGATCTGCTTGATAACATCAGGGAAGTCTACTGAGACTGGGTGACAAGTGAATGCGTTTTCCATGTTGTTCTGACGACCGATTTCGCGTGCCGCTTCCTGCAGGATTGCGGCGTTTACAACGACATTGTGAATGTGCTGACTGGCCTCAGGCGAAGGCCCATGAAGGACGAGCTCGAAGGAATTTGCGGGCATGCCTCTTTGGCGAAGAACTCTTGCTTCATGGACCCACCTCATGATGCCTTGCAAGTCATGCTTTGCGGAGCGGAAAACACGGTTGCTGTTCAGCACAAGCGTTGTTCGCCAAAGATCAACCCGTTTTTTTACAACGAGCCTCGGATTCTTTCGAAAAAGAGGGTTAAGACCTTGTGCGTGTGAGGCTGGAAGGAGTACGCTTAAATGATCTTCCTGGATGACAACTTCGCGGACGTTTTGACGGATTTCTGGTGATAGTTGTTTTAGAAAGCACACAGCGGCAGTCGTTGCTGAGAAGTATTTCTGCTCTCGGTACTCTCGGCCCGATCGATCGAGTTCGGAAGTTCCTTTTGGAATACACAAAAAGTCCTTGACTTGCTCGAGCTCTTTGCGTTCCGGAATCCACCATGGCTCAGGCTTCCAGTTGAGTATCTTCTCCTGGCTGGCTTCGTCATATGCTGGTGGGGCTACAAATGCTATATATTCCTCCTCTGTATCGCTTTCATCCGATTCCATGTCCGAACAGTAGCCGGGAAGGAACGTGTCTCTTAGCTGAGGAAAGTATTCTTTGGAAGTCAACGCCTTGAAGTCTGAGTGGGTGGAGACAAATCCCACGAGATCCTCCAGTTGGATACGGTCTAATAGATGACGTTCGTTGTGCACCTGAGGCAATTCACCGGTTTTTAAGCATCTGTTTCGAGTCTCGTCGTCCTCCTCTGCAAAATCCCGCAGTCCAGTATTCTCAGGGCGTAGAATAAGCCAAACTTTGAGGTTCCAGTCCCATGGTAATGCAGTGGGCTTGCGTCATTGATATTGTTCGTGTGAAGAAGAGGAAGTCCAGTGGTTGAAGTCATTGGAACAAACCGCTGCATCTGAGGGTTCGAATCTCAAGGCATCAATGAATGTACGTCACACGGTGAGAGGTGGGCATGTGGAATGCGGTTAGGGCGGTGTCGGATTGACGGCTGTGCGTTGAAAGGCGGAAAGCAGAAATATACATTCCATTGTAATTTCTGGAAGCTATTAGTCAATACTTAGTCACATGGGTGGGACGGAAAACGAACAGCGTATCAAAACTCCGGAAGGAGTTGTTACATATCTGATAAACTTCGAGGAATCGCAATCCTAGTTACTATGTAGAATGATGAGATGATGTAATTTATCTTGTGCTATACAACACCATGATACTGCTTGCGACGTCTTTCTCAACCCTGTCTCGATTGGTACATTGAACTTTAATCGGATTTGGACGCAACGAGCTCAGCCGCCATCGACATAATCAATCAGTCAGTACGCGCACCTTCAAGTCTGTCGCCTAACTGTACAGGCTCGTCGGCTTGCAACTCGCTCCCATGTGGGACTGACTCTGCCCTAATCGGAGACTGAGCACTTGAACGATGAGTCTCTCCTCGTCTATTCAGCGAAAGAGGTATCGTCGCCCCAGACGTGACTTCCGGCTCTGTGTCTTCACGAAGAATGGGCGATAGTCCGACGAAGTTGCGCCACTCACGCGTTGAAACTTCAGCAGTAACAGGGAGTCGGAAAGCGGAAAGGTTGCGTGCCGAGCGGAGGCGCTGTACACGAGTGCCAGCAGCATCACGCCAGGAAGAAGGGCTCGCTATGGCTATATTGCTAGCCGATACAGGTCGCTCTTCAGCATCGACGTTAAAACGAGATACACGTTCTACGTGGGGTCGGGCCCCTCGGATGCGTGTCGGACAATTGCTGGGCGCGGCAAGAAATTGAGCGGTTGTTGCACGTGTCGGTGATGTTGGCACAGGTCCTTGACTGTTTATCGTTGTGAGAATGGGACCACGCACGCCATCCCGAGAAGCGCCGGAGCCTAGCTCACGTTCCTGGTCAGAGGAACCTGGATCGTCGTTCGCCAATGGACCTTGTCGCCGCCAGACCTCAATCATCTGTTCGGCACTAAGACCGGATCGCTCCAGAGACCGCTCGAACTCTCTACGAAGAGCAATATAGCCCATAGGAGAAGGCGTGATAGACTGGCGAGAATTCTGACCCTCTCCTCTGGTCCGAAAAGGTGCGTGTTGTCGTGGCGGTGACAAAACCAAAGCATCCATGCGCATCGTGTATTGCTCAAGATATTGAAATACCCTGTCCACTTGGCGCTCCAGATAGTCAACGCGGGACGAAGTACTAGATAAAGACGTTATACCATCTCTAATGGAGGTACTCGCCGTCGTAGATGCTGGTTGTTCACCTGTGCGCATTTGAGAACGCTGCAGGAGGTCCGTGGCATCCTCTGTTCCGATTCCAACAATAGTCTGCAATCGTCGGCGCCTACGCTCGTCTGTGATCTCCAATGAGTCACGAGTGCTGCCAGCATGAAATAGAGGGCGAGACGTTGATAAGGTAGCTCTCGGTCGATCGTTGTGAACTGCGTGTATTTCACCGAATATTGGCCGTGATTCGTGCACAGAACGACGCATGCCGCGCTGCGGCGGAAGCGGATCAGGTTCGTAAAGTGCGTGTCGGCAGTTAGGGCAAGTCCCCTTCTTCTTACCGTGGCGTGGTGCGCTCTTCTCAAACCATAAAAGAATGCAGACAGCGTGGAAGTGGTAATTGCATGCTGCCATCTTCACAACATCGCTGGATAGTTGCTCCATGCAGATGGAGCACTCTACATCTGATGGTGACGAAAAGTCATCAGTCACAGGAATGACACCAGTCATGTAGAATTCGCCTTGTGATCGCAAAGAAGCTGCGGCATTAAATGGTGAAGACCGCGCTGAGAGGAGCGTTGCATTGTGACTTGGCTCTGGAATGTTGCTCGGGCTCTGCATAGATGACATGGTGGCGCGACTTATACGATTGATTGAGGTGTTGAAGTGGAGAGCTCGTTGGCAAATCTGATGATCGTTGGTGAGCGTATCTGGAGTTGAGTTGAGAGGGAGTGTGCTAGAGGCTGTTTGACAAGGATGATGGGAAAGTTTGTACGCGAAGGAGGGAGAGTGAAGGCTTAGCTTTAAGGTGAAGAGTGTTGTTTGCGAGCGAAGGGTGCAGAAGCAACTCAATGTGCCGCAATGCAAAGCATGATTCTCTTTCACCCAACGGAGTCACACGACTTATGAAGTCACCAATGATAGAAATTGTCAAAATCGTAGAGTAAAAGACGGGTCTATATCCAGCCGCGACCTGTTCAAAGCATTTTTCCATTGCTGCGATGTGTTTTCGGAAGGTGTCCGGGTGACCCTGATTTGGAGCATTTGACGAGATGCGAACATATTTCGAAGTTGCCACGGTTCGGCAAGTTGTAGTTAACTACCACTGGGTATTGTTATATGTACTGCAACCACAGCATCGTCATACTCACCCCTGAATAGCGCTGATGGTGTAAGCTGCCTCCTATAGTGAGATGTCCTTTGCGATATGAGTTTATCAGATATGGGATCACGCGGCGTTCGATGCCTAGCATACCCATTGTACCTAGGTAAATCATCTATTCCTATAACACTCATGATAACATTTGATTCCACGAGGCTTATGCGTTGTGCTGGAATCGCTCGTGCATGAAGGCGGAAGCTTGAAGACGGCATGGTCGACAGTACGAAGGAGCTCGCTTCTTCTGAGTTTTAAGCCCCATCAAAATCAGCTTGACCCCTACAGCTCAGAAGAAATGAGCGTATTGGTATGGCAATTGCGGGAGGCAAGTCGATTGGTTCACTCAGAAATAATGCAAAAGAAACATAGGGCTCGCGGCAGAGAAAGCTAGCACCTAGGTACGTTGCCCGTGATGCCTCGAGCAAGACCGCGCGCCAATGTATATCGAAGGAAAAGCTAGCGAGACCTCTAGGTGCCGAAATGTTGATGCGGCTGGAATGGTTTGCCCAGGTGCCAGATGCGGCGCGATGGCCGCAAGTGAACAGATTTGAGAAACCAGCCACAAGCGCTACGTCATTCCAAGGCTCGGCATAGCCACATTTCTGTCCTCATCCTTCCCTAAAAGCTCGATCTCCAACATTTTGGTTGTAGTCTACTTACGCATCGTGTTTTAAGTGATATAGCACTAGTCACTACTTCTTGCCTGGACTACCTACTTGCAATTTCCACACTGTTTTCTCCAATCTCCGCACTATGTTAAGCTTCAGCAAACTTTGCCAGCGCTGACAACACCAACAACGCAATTTGAGCCGCGTAGAGTAAAGTTGTAACCATGAGGTCACTGCTGAAGCTTTCAGAAGGGTCACAAGAATAATCCGCTGGAGCAGCGTCCTCAAACCGACAGCGACTACATTCACAACATGCGGAACCATCGTTCCGAACCCCTTTCTTGGCGAAGGGCCCGGTCACTTCGATTTTATGGTTGCATTATCTACATAGTAACGTATTGTCTACTTCTCGGGCTTGGAGTGGATACATTTTCCAAGGATACGGTTCTCTAGAGAGACTGCCCCAAGCATCGAACATTGAGTTGCGAATAAGTGTTTTGTGGAAGAACTATGAGCGACCCTTCGCGACTTTCGAACGCTTCATGTTGTACTGTCAGGCCCGCTGTCGAAGTAGCAGAGCTTTTCCGCTGTATGTATACCACGATTTCGATAGCGTATACTCACGCGTTTCAAGTAGGCAGGACCAAATGCCAGGGCTAAACAATCATTTCTGCGCGGAGTTCACCGGAACAACACGGCGGACCCATAAGACTTTATCCGCCCGGAAAGATTGCGAAAGATTGGCCAGCTGTTTCACGAGACGAGCGACTTCGATATGCAGCCACTGAATGCCGCAGCCAAGAGCAAGGCTTCCAGCATCGGCCATGCGGGTGATAGAAGCTTTTGTACTGGTCGCCAGTACTCACGATATACATGAAAACTGAGTACATCACATGCAGAGTCAATAAGAGTGCAAAACTGGGAAATTTCTTTGCGGAGGTGTCTCATTTGTCATAAGCTTACACTTTGGGTGGTAGGATTAGTGATACTTGAGATACTTGAGAATCATTGAAGTACGTCAAAATTTTACACTCCAAGAGATGAGGGATCAAAGAGTCAATTGACATTTGTTATAGTCGAGACACGGTTACAGGCGCAGAGATACGAACGGTAAACGGCTCATGTGGCGATGAGCGTGGAAGGCGAATGGTCTGCACCAAGTTCGTACCTTCTGGATGTCCATCGAGGGCTGAAGAGTCCTGATTGCGCATGCCATCTGAAGATCGTATGCGATCAAGAGTCCGACGAGCGCGTTCACGCAGTTCAGACCATGACGCTGAACCATGTGACGCTTCTGCACGAGCATCTCGCAAACGACCTCGACGTTCATACCAATCCTCGCCGTTGCGATCACCCGCATAATAGCTTCCTACTTCTGATGGATTTGGTAAATCATGGTCCAGAGCTGAGAGCAAATGACCTCGCCGCTCATACCAATCTTCGCCGTTGCGGTCACCACTATAAAAGCTTCCTAAATCGTTGATGTGAGTGGGAGCTGAGCTAGCATAGCTTGCCACGCTACCCGACCGAGAAGCAGCTGAACCTACACGTAAATCCTCGCGTCTCTGTCGAGCCGCTAAAAAAAGGTCGTACCAGGTTTCACCATTTCGCTCACCCGAGAAATAAGACTCTAGGTCGCTGGAGATAGAGCGGGACCGGTAACGAGAGGCAACTGAACCTGAACCTCGACGAGAAGCAGAGTACCACACACGCGAAGGCACGTGACGCTCATCGATTAATCGGGTTTGACGCTGAACCCATGTCTCGGATTCACGCTCGCCTTCGTAGTGAGGCTCTGGGCTGCCCACGTAGGAGGACACCGGTGAACCTGAACGTCGACGACGTTCACGGATTAGTCGATATTGACGCTGAATCCACGTCTCTCCGTCGCGTTCTCTCTCATGGAGATCTTCTAGGGATGGCGTCCGGCCACGTTCACTGTATGTGAGCGAGCCGAATGAGCCGATCGAGCCAATTGATGAACGACGACTTGGACGATCATATAGCTCCAGACAGCAATAAGGGCAGCTGGTGTTTGGCACATATCCAGAACCTTCGAACCAGCTGACTATGCATGAGCAGTGGAAGGTGTGAGAGCAAGCTGCGATTTTCACCACGTCTGATGCCATCTCGTCCCGACGAATTGGACAATCTTCCCCGGGAACGGGGGCGATTGGAATTATGCCTCCAGCGAGAAATTCCGCTTGTGAGCGCACACTTGGCGGGGAGGGCACGTCTGGGTTGACGGTGAACGGCGTGAAGTCTTCTGATGTAGTGTCTGAGGACGCGCTGGATGCTGCTACGATGTCAGTGGACATGCTGAGTATTGCTGCAATGTCGGCGGACATGCTGGGCGCTGCTACGGCGTCGTTAGACGAAGTGCTGGGTGCTGCTAGATTTTCGGTTGACATTTTTGAAGTGTGAACTTGGAATATGGTTGGGAGAGGACGAGTAGTGTAACGTAATAGGAAGAGGTTGGTAACATTTGATATAGAGGAAAGTGGGATACAAAAGCGCGAACACTCTACGCGTTCGAAGTGAGGTAGTGTGCATGCACAATGCATCCAAGAAGTTTCAGTGAAAGCTAGTTACATAGAAGATGACTATTGTGAAATACGTACGTGAGATACTGTGAAGATACTTTTCGTCAATGTTGAACATGCACTTAACTCGTTATTTAATAGCGCGCCTTTCACTTAAATTTATGATTGTCATCGAGGGTTTTGTCTAATTGCATTACCCTGCTCCTTCAATACTGTGGGCGAAATTGAAAATAAAGTCATCACTCAAGTGCAAGTATCGTGTACATCTCAAGACTAATTTCTTTGTACTAAATCTTTCATCATAACTATGAATCAGTCATAACAGCGTTTCTGCACAGAAACGTAAAATCATGTCTCATCAAGCTCATCGTCCTACGCATTAAGCCATCATAACATCATCTTGTCACATCCACTCAAAACCCCTCGCGATTCCGCCTCGCCCAGCGGCGCGCCTCAAAATCGCGCCTACGAGCAACCTCTCGCCGCTCCCAAGCCGCGCTCCGAAACCGATGGTTCAAGTAGCGCTCCATACGCGCCCGACGCTGATCTCGGGCCGAAACTGCTGGGGCTTCTTCTGGAGTTGGTTCAGTCTGTGGCGGATCAGATGGCGCCGCGTCACGCCATATACCATTACCTGCCACCCACCCTTCGTACATCTCGTTGACGCGGTCGACGGGCATACGGGGATGCTCGGGTTCCTCGTCGTCGTCGTCGTCATCGTTATAGTCAACGTCGTCTGAGTCCGAGGTGGACATATCTTCGCCATCGCGGCCGTTCGGTGGAGCATTTATATCCCAGGGCGCATTGCCATATTGTTGAAGTCCGCGAACGCGAGTATCAGCAGGTCGAACCGTCCCAAAAGAATTAAGCGGCGCACGAGCCGGCTGTTCTACATTTCCGACATGATCCTCAGGCGTCAGCGAATCTTCAGAGCGTTCAAAAAATGCACCAAACATCTCTGCGCCAGTCATTCCTTCACGCACCTGTGGCCGGGGATTGACTTCCCACCGCGCGCCGAACTGTTGACCGGCAAAATTTCGCCCACGAGCACGCGGTGCGGCTTCATATAGCTCCTCTCTACAATTGGGACAGCTGCGATTCTTCTGTTCGTCGCCTTGTAGCCACGCGAGTATACACACGCAGTGAAACGTATGCTGACACGCGACCATTTGGACGACGTCGTCGGCGAGCTTCTCGATGCAGACGGAGCAGTCTGCGTTGGGGAGGGGGGCGATGGGGAGGACACCGGTCATGAGGAACTCCGCCTGTGAGCGGAGGGCGGGCATAGAGGTCGGGGGTTGGGTGGGGATTGTGTCTTGGGTTTGAGACATGGTTGTGGTTGAGGGAGGGTGGAGGGGTGTGATGTGTGAAGGAGGGTGGGTAGAGACTAAGAGAGTTTTATAGGGGAGACGGTGGGCGGAAAGGGGAACACTGTGTGAAGTCAACTCTAGACGTGATATGAGACGGAAGTGGTCGGAGGGCAGTGTGAAGGAATATGGGCAGCGAAAATAAATGCTGCACGTGAAAGAGGTGAGAACAGAGATTTTGGCGCAATAGCAGTGAATGATAATCGTAGTCTTCATTTTGTCCGTCTCATGTACTTCGGCCCGCTCACGGGCAACACTCCAAACGCCTGATCCCGTTGTATCTGTCCACAATGCTCAAACCAAACTCCAAGTAGAATGCGCCGAAAATGATGGTCGAGAAGCGTATTGATACGACCAATACTGCTGCAACAGCGGGTCGTCAACCAAAAACCTCCAACTCTTGCGTGATCATCTCCACTGGCCCTGGCTCAGCTTCAGCAAGCCTTCCACACATCCTGCCTCCTCCGCAGAACCCAAGCTCGTTCGTCCGCTCACGTCATCGCCGCCCATGAAGGTCCTCAGCTCGTCGTCCTGTTCGGGGTCGACTATACCCTTGGCGCCTCCGCCTTTCTCTCGCGATAGCATAGCACCAAGGCTTGCGGTCTGTGATAGGACATCTGTGTTTTCGCCTAAGATCTGACGGGCGCGCCGGGCAGCAGGAGGGGTAGCAACTTGGTGTCGACGTGCAGACGGAGCAACCTCGGGTTCCCAGTTCTCCTTGTCGCTCTCAGTCTGAGGGAAATCGTCTGATTCGGTCTCATCGCCGCCCTTCTTCTGGTACTCCTTGGTCGAGAAGCGTCCATTAACGGTGGAGGCACGCTGCATCGAGCCACGGGACTTCTTCACGCCCGGGCTACCGAGCAGCTTGTGCGAACCATGTCGTGACTTCAGAGGTGTGTTCTGCCGGGCCTGGTTCTGCGCCAGGATCTTCCTGTTTGCGCGAAGGATTCCAATCGCGTCAGCTGCGCTTCCGCTTTCTTCTTGTTCGGCACGCGTCGTAAGGCTTGTAGTGGAGCGTGACTCTGGATCACACCAAAACTCCCAAGCGCGCGAATCTCTGCTCCTTCCAATGTTCGATGATGTCCGGGGCATCTTAGGGCTCGGCTCTCCTCGCGTGACAGCGGCCAGTCGGTCGTTCAGACCCGCGGCACTGTAGCTCCTTCGCAATCCAGCAGCAGCGCGTGAGAAGGCAGCATGATTCGACTTCAGGTGGGGAGGCGAAGGCGTTTTGTCGAGGTCTGTGACGATGCGGGCGGTGCCATCTTCGTTGGTCCGCAAGCGTACAAAAGAGTGAGCGCGCTTGAGCGGACGCGTCGACGATTCTGGAGTAACCGTCTTGGGCGACTCTTCTGGTTTTATGGGCGCGTTGGGGAACGTGATGACTTCTGGCGCGTAATCTTCGCTGTACCGCACGAACGAGGCGCTGCGACGGTTCGAGATCCATGATGTGCGAGGCTGCGAGGCGCCTTGGGAGGAGGGTGCTGTCTGTGTATTGCTGGCTTCGGTCGGCGCCGTGTCAAGGGTTTGAGGGCCGGTGCACGTGTCCTTTGCTGAGTCGGTCGTTGTTGCAGAGGCTCGGGTTTCCAGTTGGGCGGGCGTGGGTTCTTCGGGACGCGACTCGGGCGCGGTTTCGTCCGAGGTGAGTTCAGGTGTTGCGGGGTCTTTCGGGCGCTCTCCTTCAGCAGCCTCGTAGTTCGGGCTGTGCGTGGTCGAGGGCAGCTCAGCTTCCGGCTCAAGGTCGCGCACATTCGACTCTTCCTCGGTTGGCGGGTCGGACATGTTGGACGACGACGACGACACGAGTGATGCGGACGATGATGGCTCCAGCGGTCGCAAACGACGACGTGAGTTTTGGCGTCTATTTTGAAACCATATCTAGTTCAGGTTAGTATTGACGGCGAGGCGCGCATTCGCGACGGTGCAAATTCTTACCTGTACTTCTTTCTCACCAAGCGCGACCTTGGTAATAATCTCCAGACGCGCCGCTTTATCGGGCTTCGGATTTTTCAGATACTCTGCTTTGAGGACGTCTTCGTCTTCCTTGCTGTGGTGACGTGGTCAGTGTGGGTGACGCGGAAGATGATGGTGGGGTTTATTAGGCCGGCGGCGGGACGATGCTGGGACCGAGCACCAAGGCGCGTCGAAACCCGCCATCCCAACATGGTCGACACGAAAGGAATGATAGAAGTAAATAATTCATACCTTGTACGGCGTCTCCTTTGCCTTGCGAGAGCCTTGTTATCCACGCCTGGCGGCATCTTATTTGCAACTGTTTCTTGCGAGTGCACTAGGAAGGCAAGCGCGCCCGTGGTGCTTGGAGCATCGCGCCTGCCAATCGCGGATGGCAGAGGTGATGAGTTGGACATATTAGAACAGTGTTCGAGCAACCAGGAAGAGAAGAAGTGAGAAAGGTCAATTGGTGTTCAAGTAGCCAAGTAGAAGAACACAAGATGCAAGTTGTGGTGGCAGGAAACGATAGGCGGCGCGTCCATGGTCGCGTCGTGGGTATGCACAGACGAATGCACGGGCCCGGCGATGTCGCGCATACAGCACCTTTCCTCATTTGACATTCCACGAACAAATTCCAGTCCGGGAAAGCCTCGCAAACACATCTTCACACTCCTTCACGATCAAAACTAAACAGGTCGCAGGTATTTGCAAAATAATCCTACCAGCAGCCACGTGATTCAGGCCTTGTTCCTAATCTTACCACTTCGTAAAGTCGAAAGCATTATTGCGTGGCAAAGAACACTTGGTCCATGCACGTCTCCTTCACGGTCTGAGGCACGAATATCAATACACACACCCGAGGACAATAATTGAGATGAATCGAAACTCATGAAGGAAACCAGGCTACATCTGACACATCCCGAGCCTGTCTTGCCGACTCGAAAATCCTCCTCGAAAGTTAGGCGCCGTGTATGCAATGCAAGCACGCGCTCGGGAGCCAACATGGCATCGCTTCTTCACCAGCCACACACGCGCGCATTGAAATACTTCAAGTATAGCCCGGATACCATAACATCGTAAAATACTTGGTAAATTCTTGTCGACAATAGGATGAATATTTTGTTTATTCGTTTCAACAGCCTTCCAAGGTTGAAATGTCAAAAACGCGTCGACACGTGACGCCACTAGCCCAGCCTGGGACAAGCGCTCGTTCCACATCGCTTCCTGCCTGTTCATCTTATTCAAGACTCGATCTTACATCTGCCTCACTGCACGATTCGTTATGGCGCGTCCCTTTGTGTTGTTATTAACCTCCACCGCTCAAAAGGCAGCAGTTAGGCAACATTTTGCTAGTTGCAGAGGCCCTCAATCCAGCCCTCGATCTACAAAACTTGGCACACTGACAGTGAGATGAGCTGAAAGTCGAATCCTTACCGTTGCTTCTCCATTGTTCGCTTATGCGCAAGATCGCTCTCTGAGCATCTGACATACTGCATATCCTCAGGCGAGTTGAGACGGCACTTGACGGTTGTCCTGCAGTTACCCCACTGTCACCGGTGAGTATTAGTCTTTCCACCCAGGCAGAAGTTATCAACGCAAGAGTTGGGAATCATGGGATTTCGACTGCACAACGATTGATACTAAATGCCGCCTGGTTTTATTAAACGGTCTAGCCCCGCAAGTAGCCCAAAACTGGGAGATCAACTGCAAACTTTGCTGCTAACGCCAGGTCATGGGGAAGAGTACGTGGGGAAAGGCTCATCGTCGCACCGTCCCAACGGTCACTTTATACTTACCAACTGTCCAGGACTCCCACCTGCTCGGACACGCGGACAAGTACGGGTTTTCGAGGTGTCAACGGGCGTTGTGGCACCCAAAAGTGCACACCGGTTTTGGCCCCATTCCCCGTTCTTGTCGTCACCAAGTAACGCGCCCTTGTCCTGCACGATGGATGATTGGCGACGGTTTTGCGCTGCCAATTTACAGTCATGCTCAGCGAATTGTCGCTCCAGCCCCGCGAGGCTAATGTTCCAACCGCCCCTCGACGGGTACCATGCAGCCAACACTGCGACCCAGGAGGCCTCTTACGAGGCTCCGTTGCATTATGATCGTTATGTGTGGTCAGAAACGTGTTCGAAGGTCTTAGGGCTAGCCCTATGGATTACGTGTGCTCTACCATATGCAGGTTCCGCGCGGATGAGGTCGCACAGGATGAGTCGTTCTCTACCCAGGTGCCGGCTTCTACTGTGGCTGGCCTCCCGTCGCCCCTTATTGGGCCGCTCCCCACGCTCGAGCGTCCTAGTCAACGGTCCTTCTCAATACCACCGTGCACGGTCGTCCAACTCTAAGGGACGCCCTCATTCGCAGAGGCTGCAGGACTCTCGCAATGAACTCATTTCCAAGCACACAAGGGTCACGTTGACTAGGCATCGATATTCCTTGTCACCACTGCATATCATGCACGTCCTCCCTGTTGCTCAACCAAGGGACTATTGTACGCGTTGCGTTAGTGATTTTACTGCTGTCGTTTGTGGCACACTTTGTTCCCAACAGGGCTTTTCCTCGCGGGTTTTGAACTACTGTACCACGTTGTCTATGCTTGCAACCGGTACCGACGAGAATCCGTAGTTAATTTGTTGCGGCAGCCAAGAATGACTGGACGCCTTCACACCCATCGTGGTGGCGAATCGCAACCAACGTACGGCTTCCACAATGTAGACCCAACGGAAGAGGCGTCAAACAAGGCAACCGAGCCCATAGATCTCCACCATAAACACTCTATTGCTATGCTCGTCGCTCACTTCCGATGCTGGGATGTTGGAAAAGACGGTGGCCGTTCCTGGCGGACTACGCCAATTGAGCAGACTCGTCAGCGGTTTGCTTTCCCCTAGTGATCCTAGCGGAATTCGAAATTTGTCTTCCTCCCGTGCTATTGGCAAGCGCCTTGTGTCTTGTCACGTTCGAACAGGCATAATAACAGTGTATCCAGTTACCCACGGGTGGAACGCGATTGCAGGGAGTGTTCAAAATGGTGGGCGTATGCACTCTTACACCGTCTTCGAAACCAGTCCTACATCCGTGACTCACGGACGTCGATAACTCGTGTCACAGTGGTAAAGGGGGGAGGGCGCGCCCCTCGAAGCTCGGAACAGGAGTCGATGCGCACTCAAAGCAAGATGAAGGTAGCAACCAGTCCCCATCCTGATTGCTCCAGCCATTTCTAATGAAGCAGCGCTCAACGAACATGCGTGTTGCAGTAGCCGGCA
This sequence comes from Ophiobolus disseminans, assembly GCA_010093685.1. Classification (NCBI taxonomy): domain Eukaryota; kingdom Fungi; phylum Ascomycota; class Dothideomycetes; order Pleosporales; family Phaeosphaeriaceae; genus Ophiobolus; species Ophiobolus disseminans. The sequence goes on along the minus strand of MU006235.1, from coordinate 903,855 downwards.
CCTGCGGCCTAGCACTACTGATAGCTAGAGAGATCAACGACGAGACCAGTCACCAACTTGTGATCCTATCCAGAACTGTTAGTACTTGCACACCTTCACTCCATCCTGGAATGCATCGTTCTGACTCACTGATCGTAGCACCAATCTGCCCTCATCTCTCAGGGGTATCAATGCCAAGTGGTTGACTATAGCGACCCCGCCTCCCTTCAGCATGCATTGCTGGGCGTTGACACCGTCATATCGACGGTCACGGGAAACTCACAGCTTCGCCTCATCGAAGCAGCTGTGCAGTGCAGGGTACGGCGCTTTGCACCAGCCGAGTTCGAGGGACAGCCGGGATTGCGCGGCCAAAACGAAACTCTCGATCGTGGGAAGAATGCGGCTTTGGCCTTGCTGCAATACTATCAGGGTCATATCCAGTACACCGTGTTCGTCTGTGGTATACGTAAGTGATGTGCAAGTTCGATATGAGAATGACTGCTAACACCGCACCTTCTGGGTTGCCAGTCTACGAACGCTTCTCCGTGAACGGTATGCGTTCACAACACATGGGCACCAATACTGGCTACGGTAACGAAGGCGACTACATCGCAAATCCCCGTAGCATGACTACACTTGCTCCAGTTTGGGACGCTGCGCAAAACCTTGCTTGTCTGTGCCTGACTTCCGCATACGATGTAGCCCAATTTGTCGTCCGGGCCATAGACATGCCAGCGTGGGCACCGGAGATGTCGATGCATGGGGAGAGAATGACAGTGACTGAACTGCTAGAGGTCATCAGATCTTGTAGAAGTGGGTTCGCTTTCCTTTGAATATACTCAAAGCCCAATTGACAGTGTTACAGATCGATCATGGGCTGGCGCGGAATACCAAGATGCCCCAAGTATGCGAACTCTTCTATTGACCGGGTAAAACTAACAAAGCAGATTTGCAATACCAAATGACTACGGCCCAAAATAACGGAGACGGTCGAAGGTACCGTAGGCTTGCACCCCTTGTTGCAACGGTGAGAGACCTTCTACGAGAATACATGGGATCGATGCTGACCTTATCCTTCTCTCCAGGCAGAAGGGCGTTACGATTTTGCCACTCCAGGCTATCTTAACTCGCTCAACCCAGACATCGAGCCAACAACCTTTCGCGACTGGTTCTTGCACAACTGGGCTTCCATCCCTTAGCCGCCATTCAAATCGGGCACCAAACAGCCGGATCATCACTAGACCGCAACACTCATGTGCACTGCCACAGTTTCAGTGTCCTACTCAGAGTGCGACAGCCTAAACATTTATGATACGTTACTGTCCGTCGCGCAACCCACGTTCCGGTGAGCCCCAGTACCGCACATCGGGCTGCCCGGCGACCGCGCACGTGGTCCACTCCACTCCCGGTCTCTCGACCTTCACATGTTTAATTTATATACCACTCTGCAGATTGATACTAGAGGAGGCTTTCATTGCGGGCACATTTAAGACCTGTAGACTACATTTAATCTCGATCAATTCGCCCCTTACTACGCCTGTGGACGAATCAAATGCGTACTTGCAATGCTTGGCCAATTCCTGGAATGCTAACGTGCAGCAGGAGTAAGGCAAAAGCGTTCAACAAAGGCAGCAACTGCAGCCATAGGCGTGCACTGCCACACGCATGTGCCACGCATAACCGCCACGACATCCCATTGGCAACGAATACGATGTGGCTCACCTGGAGCATGCAGGAAGCGTTGACTAAATCTGCAGAAAGATCCCCGATCTGAGGCTCGTGTGACCTGCTCCAGTTGTGACAGAATCTTCGATGAGGGTCGACGAAATGGACACATCGTTTTGACGTCACGGTGGGGCAAGAGCCACTTGAAGATGTCGCGCGGCTTTAAAACCGCGACTTTCCTTCCAGTATCATCGTACAAACTTCAACAACAAGCCAAAATCTCAAATCATACTCTGCGGTCTCACAACATACCAGCAATGTAAGTTTCCCATGTCAATTGGTTAGCGTCGGACGTTAGCTCCGCAGCTCTCAAGCGCTCCGGGCGTGTACAATTGGCTAACCCCTTCCAGCCTCAAATCCAGAACACAAAATGGTTTCCTCCCAGCAAGGCCAGTCCAACACACACGTCGACATGAAGGCGAACCCAGACCTCGTCGATGAGCGCAAGGCCAACCTTCCTCTCCCAGACCAGCCTTCCGTCGCTTCAGACTTCAACTCTGCCGACGCACGCACTGTCAACGTCGGCTCAGGTGGACAAGAGGCTGGCATCTCGTCAGGCAGCGGATCGCTCCGTGAGCCAGCTACCGGCGATGCTAGTGGCGCGGGACGCGAGGCCAAGGATGGGCTCAGCGGCATCCCCAATGACGCCGTCACCCGTGACCAGAAAAACCACTCGGGCTTGGAACAAACTACAGGCAAGGACTACGGTTACCCAGGCAAGAACGATCCCAGCTCGGGTGCGAAGCAATAGATGCTTGGACTGCGTGGTAAAAGGCGTTTGGGATATCAACCCGGCATGATGAATACGACTCTAAAGGAGGATGGCTTTGTTTAAGGCCGGTTTCGACTGCAATGGCGGTCTTGAAATATTAACGTAAAACACAAGAATTATTACCAAACTTCCAGACAGGCGCATTCGTGATGTATTTACTCTACTCCGTCGTAGGGTTGTCGTATGTTCCGCGCTACATGCCACAACAAAAGTCCTTCGGAGAAGTCTCCGTCTGACGCCATTTCCGTGGATAGTATATGGCTGGCATGGATTAGCCAGATTTCGATCTACACACGCCCCTCTCGTCAACTGGCGCGCCTTATCGATAGGTGCATTGTAGAGTGAACTAAGGAATGTGGACGGCTTGACGTCACAACGAACAATGTAGACATGACGCAGATTGCACCATAGTTGGCCGCATGATGCGTATATACACTTGGTAGCCAACTCACCTGTTTGACATCAAAACAACCACAACGAATTGCTCCTCTTCCAGTACCATCCGACGAAACACATTTCACTACCAGCAAGATGCCTAGCTCTCACGGACAGAAGGTATGTCTCTCTAATCGTGCAGATCTGGGCATTTGAGTGGGCAACACATGTACCATACCTCAACCTTACCAACTTCCTCAATTGCAAAGCCACCATCTAACCTTGGATCTCGTAGGTCACCACCGACCCAGAATCAACTCGCAACCCCATCCAAGAAGGCGTCGGCACGGTAACATCCGACTCCCTCGCCGCAGAGTCTCTCAAGAGCGGCGGTGACTTCGGCGCCGGCAACCCCAAGGCAGCAGCGTCGAAGCAACCGTCCGCCTCCTCCAACACAAACAACACCGACACCTCCAACGCAGTCAAGCTCGACGCGGCCGTCGATGCTCAGGCACGCGAGGCCCAAGACGGCTGGAGCGAGGAGCAATCCCTCAAAGCCGGTCAAGGCCTGGGCAAAGAGAGCGGCGTCGGACCGACGTACAACACCATCGGGTCGAGCGTAAACAGCTCGGGCGTGACACGCGGCGTGTCGACCGGTTCCCAGATCGGGGCAGACGGCGTGCAGGGTAACATTGCGCCTGTGGCTGCATACGCAGGATCAGCGATCGATGCCAGCGCGCAGAAGCCCAAGGGCGCGCATCTGACAGAGGACAAGGAACTCAAGGGTAAGACGGTGTTTGGGGAGATCGGCACCGACAAGGACCCCGCGAGGCAGGCTGAGCAAGAGAATTTGAAGAGGGCGAATGCGAGGACTGGTGGGGGGGATACGGATTTGGCGCAGGGTGGGGATTCGAAGTTTAGTGCGTTGGATAGGGAGAGGAGCACTTAGGGAGGAGATGTTGGGCTTGTGGACGAGGAATGGGCTTTTAGTAATTGCTCAGACGACCAAATGAATCAACGTTAAACTTACTTACATCATGAGCCTCTAGATTTCCTTCCTGAATTATAAAACAATCCAGTCCTAAAAGGACCTAGAAATGGTCTACACGTGAGTGCAAAAGCAAGCACGTGGCGAGCTTTCCCAATCGAGCCTCTTCCGCTGCACGGGCCCGCAGTTGTAACATTGAAGGTGGCCTTTACGCGATCGCGAAAGCGCAAGCAACCCCAACTGTCAACGTCGCTCTTTTACCCCCCAACCACCAAAGCTCATATTCTCACGGTAGTCGGAGTCGCAATTGGGCCTGCTGCGCCCTGGAGAGCGACTGATTGCTTGTCATGAACGGCTTCTCGGAACACCGCCTCGACGAGGATGCGTTTGGGGCTTCGAAGGGTGGCATTGTGTCGGGTTTTGATGCTTTTCGTAAGTAGATTTCGTTCTGTTTGGGGATTATGGGGAAGTGTGGAGATTATGCGATGGGCTGTCTTCGCAGCTTCAAACTTCAGTGCGACCTGCAGCTCGCGCGACCAAGACCAAGACCAAGACCAACACCAAGCTTCGCAACACGTTGTGAGCCTTGCTAACCAACCATGACCAGCCAAAACCAAGAAAACATACCTCGTACAAGGTCGCAACTCCTCGGCGTGGACCGTCACGCTCATCCTCACATGCATATACCTCTCCTGGTCCGAAGTCACGCGCTGGTTCGCCGGCACAACCTCACAATCCTTTTCCGTTGAAAAGGGCGTCTCCCACGACATGCAAATAAACCTCGACGTCATCGTCGCCATGCGCTGCGCCGACCTACGCGTCAATATGCAAGACGCAGCTGGTGACCGAACATTGGCGGGAGACCTCCTGCGCAACGATCCTACAAACTGGGCGCAGTGGACGGGCAAGAAGATGGAAAAGGGTATGCACGAGCTGGGCAAAGAAGATGGTGGCAATCAGGCCTGGGAAGAGATTGGCGATGTGCATGAGCAGCTGGGCAAGGCGAAGAAGAAGAAGTTCAGCAAGACGCCGAGACTGAAGGGTGCGCCGGATGCGTGTCGTATCTTTGGCAGTCTGGATGGAAATAAAGTCCAGGGAGATTTCCATATCACTGCACGAGGGCATGGATATCAGGAGTGGAATGACCAGCATCTGGACCATCAGAGTAAGTCCTCCCACCCTGCACTTCAAAGTCCATCACTAACTCCCCCCAGCATTCAACTTCTCCCACGTCATCCGCGAAATGTCCTTCGGACCCTACTACCCCTCCCTCACCAACCCCCTCGATAACACCATCGCCACCACCCCCACCCCGCAAGACCACTTCTACAAATTTCAATACTACCTCTCCATCGTGCCCACCATCTACACCGACTCGCCCTCACTGCTCCCCCTCCTCGAATCCGTAAACCGCAACCCCGCCGCACACCCCATGAAATCCGTCTTCAGCACCCACGCCATCAAAACAAACCAATACGCAGTCACGTCACAGTCACACACCGTGCCTGAGAACTACGTCCCCGGCGTGTTTGTCAAGTTCGATATCGAGCCTATTATGCTCGCTGTCGTCGAGGAGTGGGGCGGCTTTTGGCGCCTTATTGTGAGGCTGGTGAATGTTGTGTCTGGTGTCATGGTTGCGGGCGGCTGGGCGTGGCAGATGTTTGATTGGGGGCTCGAGGTGTGGGGGAAGAAGGGACGCAGGAGGGCGGGCGAGTTGGGCATGTTGGGCACGCCGAGTGGGACGCCCGCGGCGAGGGAGGGGGCTTTTTATGATTTTGGGGAGAAGAAGAGTTGGGATTGAGCGAGTGTGAAAAGGAGGGGAGGGAGGTGGGTGGCATTTATATGGCGTTTTGTGGGGTTGGTAGGCGTTTCATCTGATCTCCATCTTGTAAGGAATTTTTGAAATGTGTGCATGTACAAAACCAAGATACATACGACTTCTGCCGTTTCCCTTTATCAGAGGGATGAGTGAAGTTTCTGCCCTTATTTCTATCGTCACCTCGTTCTCGAGTGCGATGTAACTATACTTCCAGGCGACAAGAGCAATCAACTTTGATTGGGCTAGCCACATGATTCCTAGTCTCCCGCTCCAAGTGTAGCGCCCGAGCCACAAGGAATCGATTTACCCAGCTTATGGATACCATGCCGAGTTATAGATAGGGGCATCGAGGGATATGTATGAGCTTCAGTCGGTTGCACTTGTAGACTGGATAAAGAGAAAAGAAAGAGACGGGTGCCGTGCTATGTATCAATCCACTTTCACAGTATGTCGAGAGTTCACATCACTCTTTCGGCTGTGCTCAGCAGACGTAGACACAGGTCATGCTTACATGCATTTTCAACTTCCATTCCCTTGCTGACGATGGCATGCTGGACCGAGAGGCCTGGATGGTTGTAGGAGATGGTTTTCTTCACAAGAAATCAGTCGAACGTTGGTATTGGTGTTGTGCAGTGATTGCTATCTGAGTGCTGTTTATCGAGGTCTAAACGTCGATGCGCTGTTTGTAAGTGCGCTCTTTAGACTCATTGAGCGCTATCCGCGCATATGCTAATTTTGTGGAGATGAAGGAAATTTGACAATGCTTAAGACCGTACGTGGCAGATGCTGTATGGGACTAACCTCAGCGGATTTGGATACGCGTGTATGTTTTTGCAGAACCATGACTCGCAGCTATCCACAGATGTGTAGGCGTCGGGTAGAAGCGGTAGCGAGGGTGGGTAGTAATGTTTGTGGCCGGTATGAAAGGGTGATATTCCTAGGAAACGCGGAGGCGGGTAAGCAAAGTTGTATTAGTTTTCAGGAGTGTAGACTACCACAGTGTGTGATGAAATGGAATTGATGCAAGACGTTACAGTATGTTATCGCTCTCGCTCATCAATTGGGCTGTTGGATGATTTGATGAGGGTTTAATATCTTCGCATTGGTTGGACTGGTATATTGAAGACGTTGTAATCTTGTGATGATGTCAGCAGATCAGTATGGCACGGGAAGTAAAGTGGAATGGAATGCACTCGATTGATGTAAGGTGATCTATGGGAAACAGACTATGTAAGGGAATGGAGGACAGGTAACATGCGACATGCGAGATGGCAAGGAAAAACATTGACAGCTATCTAGGTCGTGACATCGCCCAAAAGGGAGTGGAAAGCAGAAACGCAGCAGTACTGGGGAAAAGGTAGGAAAAGCAGAAAGAATTCCGAAACGAACAACGCGGCAATGAAAAGAGCAAGGAAATGTCGTCGCATCGCGGGTCATCAACCACCGTACTCAATCAGCGTCATCCCCGGCGATTTACATCCAGTACATCGTCTCCTTCAACGCATCACACTTCTTCTTGTTGTAATCACGCTTCCCCGGCCTTTGCTCCGCCATAGCAAAGAACCTATGATGCGCTTGATTCCACGTGTAATCCTCCATCTCCTTCGCGACCTCCTTTTTCTTCGTCCTGATACCGTCCCACCACACTCCTGCATCAGTGTCCTCGGGCGTTTCCGGCAACGGTCGGAGGCCCTTTTCCCTCTCGAGATCGCGGCGATACGTGGCATATTTTTCGCGTGTGGCTTGGCTGGGAGAGAAGAAGTCGCAGAGGTAGCAGCGGGCGCGCTCGCATAGGCGGTCGGCGTAGTATGCGGGTGCGGCGTAAGATACGCCCATAGTGGCGCGGACGTACGTGTGGCAGAGGTTGTGGGTCTATGGACGAGTTTTTTAGTAATAGGTAGCAAGAATGGCTGGGTGGTAGTCTTACCAGATACTGTAGCTCGAGTAACCCAATTTCCATCTCGTCAACGAGAACAAAATAATGCGCTGGTTTTGCAGTACCCTTGATACCGTTGTGCGATTGGAGGTAGAAGTCAGTGAAGTACGGGTGCACGACACTTCTTTCAACAAGTAGGCCAGGCTTGCAGTTGTTGTTGATGGCTTGCATGTTTCCCTTGTTGATGGGATAGAAGCGGGTGTGGTGTCGCTTCGTGCAGATCACTGTTATCAGTTTCGCGGTGGGCTTTTCAGTGGTTTTGCCGGTGGTTTTCACCAAGCCTTGCTCCTCGACAAATTCGTTGAAGGCATCTCGGATCTGCTGTAGCTGATGTTAACGATGTCGGAACAACACGACGATATACCTGGTAGGATAAGATCATCAACCTCTCTGGTGGGAACCACGACGGCTTTAGACTGCTGCCAAGGTTGACCGCTGCAAGCTCAGGTTGTTGAAGTTGAACGTCATATTCTTATAACTGTTAGTCAAGACTCGAGAAGAGGATCAAGTAACTCACCATCGGCTAGATAGCTTGCGACGTCGATCTTCTGCTCTGAGACGACGACTCCCTTTTGGTCACGTTTCTTCCATGTGAATTCTTCCTTGTTGCAAGCCACACCAAGCTCGCATATCCTCTTGATACGATTCTCAGTGTTGTTGATGTCCGTCACTTTGGCTTTGTCTTTTCCAACTCGATCATATTCAATGAAAACGCGAAGCCCAGTGAGCATGCTTGGGTAATTTTTGCTGAAAAGCTTTTTGTTAGTATCGGTCATAAGCTCACTCAAAGGCAAGGGCCGGAAAAATGCACTCGTGCAGCTGTTGACAGTCAACAGGATCTTACCCATTCTTGGTCGTGTGGAAAAGTAGTAGCCTCGAATGGTGCAGAGCGGTGAATCTTTCAGTGGGCTGGAGCCGGTATCCAGGAAGAACTTGTTTGAGCCCAGCCGAAAGGTGTGGCCATCAAAGCACTTTGCAATGTCAATGTTCAGAGATTTTACCGTCGCGGTTTCATCCCATACTATAAGGTTGAAGCCCTCATCTCCTTGCTCAGATGCGACATAGCGTCGGAGACTAGCGATATCGACTTCATGGGTGTGCTGAAGATACAATGATATTGATTCATCGCCGTCTTTGATGTCAACAAGATGGAATCCAGCAGTGGTATCAACCTTAGAGGTAGTCTTCCCCTTGAAAGGATCGCGCACGTCCTTCCATGCGATTATGGTGTTGGTGTCATCGGCAGCAAAATAATCTCGATACTTGTTCAACACAGTCGACTTCTCGATTGCAGTGTCGACGAACATTTTCGTCATCCTCTTTGACTGGCCGCCAGGTATGCCGGTGATGTGGAACTCGTGAAAGACGGACTCGTCGTTCAGTGTGATTTCAAAGCCGTTGGCGTAAACATCCTGAGTCTTGTTTTGCATTTCTTTTCTGATCGGATATGGCGCTAAAGTCTACCCGGCAATTTCTATGAGTCGTTCCGTCAGAGCCCAATCGTCAATTTTGTGTGAGACACCCTCTGTGAGTTTGCGTTTGGCAGGCTCAGATTCCTCCATTGTTGTTGATGTTCTCTCGTTGTTCACTAGGTGCACGTCGGTAGTTCGGAGATCATTGCCGGTCGGGCGAGGGATACCATCGGGGCTGGCGCTTCCTAGGGAAAATGGAGCCGTATTTCTTGACAAAGTCCCTGTCTCTCTGCCATCCTGTTCCTGGTCTGTTGATTGAAGGAATTTTTTCCTGGGATTCGGCTTGAGCTTGAGCTTGTGTCTGAGCCTGAGCTTGAGCCTGGGCTTGGGCTTGGACCTGGGCGGCAACTTGCGCCAATCTATCATTCTCTTCTTTGAAGACACGTGTAGCGTGAAACTGTTTTTCCGGCTTAAAGGTTGCTAGGTAAGTGTTCGTAGCGGTCTGGTCGTCTGCAATTCGGGGAACTTGGGCTTTGATCTTCTCGATTTCTTTCTTGTTTACCTGCTCTGGTGCAATGGTGCCTTTTCCTTTCTTCGGAGGCATGGTGAGAAGGTATTCGAATGATGTCCTCTCTCCACTGCCTTGAATTGTTCTGATATATGACAGCTTTCGAGATTGCTGTTGAAAAACCTTTGTGAACACAAGTGACTTTGACATCAGAAGCAGCAACTTTTTGCTGGTACGTGAATGCGCACTATCCGTCTAATACTCTCTAGGCAAATTGATTGTGCTAGAGTCTCGAGACAAGCGTGCAGGCTGCTTTCTTCCCACACAATGGCCTGTATTGGCCAAGAACTGGATACGCTGCTGTAACCTCTAGTGCTACTTAGGCTTGCAACAACCATAGAAGACGAATTCAGCATTCTCATATTTGTTGTATGTCACCGGTAGTACGTGAATTTCTCCGGTTGGAACAAGTCGCTCAAGGTAGATACTATAGTACTCGGTCTTGACATCGACGAACTGTGGGTTAAAAGGTTGTGTCGCAAGTTGGTGACTGTAAGTGAAGAAAGTCCGCAAGTTCAATCTGCTCATCGCTTACCTAGGGAGACTGCGCAGCAACCAGCGCGACAAGCGGATTGTCCAGACCTAGCACATGTGCTTCCCGGCTTCACCTTCTGGCTTGTTTTCAAGGCCACCTGCCTTCAAATACCGTCGCCTTACCTTACGGTCGAGGTCCATTTTGACAAGATTTGACAGTTGGGAGGCTGCGCATGCCTCAACAACGCGGCATCGATGCTGAAATGCGCATGCAGTCGCCATGTGTTCCCACGCAGGGGCCATAAACGGCCTCAGTCTGCATGCGTTATGGCTCAGAAAGCGCGCTTGCCAATCTTATGGTTTACGGCATAGATGGTGTGTCCAAACGGAGGTTTTGCCGATGACTCGTGGGTACAAGGATGTGGCTCGGACTTGCATTAATTTTCGTCCCGACTGACTCGGTCTGGGACTGCTGCTGCCTTGTCTTCGGGGAGCGTCTTCGCCGCGACTGCCGCCATCGATCGGGCCGTGAAGTTCATCTTCGAAAGGCATTTGTTGATACGGTCGTACCGTGCGATGACCTTTTTTCCCTTACGCAAAACGACTTGCAAGATTTAGCCGAGAATGCTGGTCGCTCGGGGTGGTAGGTCGTCCTTCAGCTTTGGGTTGTCCGAAGCGTTCTCTTCGCCGTTTACTTTCCTAGATTCCGAATTTGAGTGTATCCCTACCTAGAGTCGTGCATAAACCACAGCATGTACATCCATGCACCGTATTCCATCGGTTGCCCAAGATCTCGAAAGCGTACCTGTAGTCGGCGACCATACAACGCCTAAGGAATACCATGTCCGCTCTTATTCACATGTCAGAAATTTTGCGTACGTTTTCCTCTTTTTTCAAAGCTGCCGAGGTCGTATGCTTGAACTTTATAGACAAATGGGCGAGTCGTAGAGTACATGGTGTGGTGGACTTGGGGGTTCAAGTGATACCCCGCGTTTTTATCCCCGCAATCGCCCCTGAACGGAAACAAGCCCGTTGCTAGGACACGCGAACCAACGTCTTTCGGCTGATCTCCGTGCAGCGCAGCCGGAACTAGCGATTTGCTCACAATTTCCCGGTGACAGGTACCGTATGGAACACGCTGGGTTCCGGCAAAAGTTATATTACCTTGCAGCCACGTGTTGTCACCGCCAGCGATAATGACGTCGCTAGGTACCATCGAAGAGCGCAAGATCAAGATAATCACGGCCTGTTGTCGGGGTGCAAACGAAAACCGAGAATGGTTCACCGAAAACAACCTGGCACTATCATCCTGGTCTACTAGAAAATCGCGGTATAAGCCGCCACAATTCGTCCTTCAGGCCATGTGTGCCTCATGACCGTTGACAAGCAAAACAAGCAAGCGCCCGTTTGCTCACAGGCGCTTATGCACCCGAAGATGTTGGCCTGTCTTATTTTCACCACTGCCCCTGGCTATCAAAGAGCTCAGGATGATTCTCATTGGTCCAACGAAGAAGCAAAATGCCGTCTTGTGAAGCTACTCGGCGTTCATAACCTGGAAACGGTACGATCTGCGATGTCACTACCCGGAAAGGATGTCATGTCGACTGAGGCAATACTGCACGCACGGAGACTTGTAGACTTCCTTGTCAATATTCACATCACCTGGACACTCTCCGCACCAAAACCAAACACCGAACCTTTTGCGGGGAAGTTCGCGCTGTAGCTCGCGATAAAGTCACCATTGGAGGTGTATAAAGATCGAGCAGTACACAGAGGACAACAGACCATCCCCTGGCCTCAGCGCTCGATTTGTCACTACAAGCAGGAACCAGGGAATATCGCTACCATGATGAAGCTGGTTGCAGCTTTCGCTATCGTTCCTTTGGTTTTTGCAGCTCCAGCACATCTCGTGAAGCGAGCAGCACCAACTGTAGTTGCGCCTTCACCGCAAGCCACCGTCGCTGGCAAGGACTCATCGGGCGTCGAAACCTTCAATGGTATTCCATACGCGCAACCACCCGTTGGTCAACTTCGCCTCAAGCCTCCGCAGCCCATCACCTCTGCCATTGGAAAAGTAGACGGCACTGCTTCGCCGCGAGGTTGCCCGCAATTCTTCTTCAGCGTTGACGAACTAAATTTCCCGACCAACATACTCGGAACACTGCTCAATACGCCACTCTTCCAGGCCGTGGCAAACTCTGGAGAAGACTGCTTAACGATCAACGTACAACGACCAGCGGGAACCAAAGCAGATGCCAAACTTCCTGTCCTCTTCTGGATCTTCGGTGGCGGATTCGAGCTGGGAGCGACGGCCATGTATGATGGAACATCACTTGTGGCTGAGTCGGTCGCGCAGGGCAAACCCATTATCTTCGTCGCCGTAAATTATCGTGTTGGAGGATTTGGTTTCATGCCAGGCAAAGAGATCTTGGCAGATGGCTCTGCAAATCTTGGACTCCTGGACCAGCGGCTTGGTTTAAAATGGGTCGCGGACAACATCGCTGCATTCGGTGGTGACCCTGAAAAAGTCACGATCTGGGGCGAGAGCGCGGGCAGCATCTCCGTGATGGATCAGATGCTTTTGTACGATGGTGACACCTCATACAAGGGCAAACCGCTTTTCAGGGCTGCCATCATGAATTCCGGATCGATCGTGCCCGCACAACCTGTTGACTCTGGCAAAGCGCAAGCCATTTACGACAGGGTAGTTCAAGAAGCTGGATGCTCTGGTTCTTCCGACTCGCTGGGCTGCCTGCGAACAACACCGTATACCAAGTTTCTTCAAGCTTGCAACTCCGTGCCTGGTATTCTGTCCTACTTCACTGTCAACCTTTCCTACCTTCCACGACCCGATGGAACGACAATCACCGCATCACCCGAGGCACTCGTTGTGGCTGGCAAGTATGCGAAGGTGCCTTTCATCGTCGGCGACCAGGAAGACGAAGGTACTCTCTTTGGTCTCTTCACGCCTAACCTCACAACAACGGCCGAAGTTTCTACATATCTCTCGACCGTTTTCTTCGACAAGGCCTCAACTGCGCAAATCAATGAACTCGTCGGAACATATCAGACCATGACTGAAGATGGATCGCCGTTCCGAACCGGTATATTCAACATCCTCTACCCCCAATTCAAACGCGTGAGCGCAATTCTTGGCGACATAACATTCACTCTCACTCGACGCATCTTTTTGGAAACAGCGTCTGCCGTCAATCCCTCCGTACCGTCTTGGTCATATCTCTCCACGTACAACTACGGCACACCCATCCTCGGAACATTTCACGCTTCCGATCTTATCCAGGTCTTTTACGGCATCTTACCCAACAATGCTGCGAAGACTGTTCGAGGGTACTATTACTCATTCGTGTACAACCTTGATCCAAACCAAGGCAACGGTTTTGCGGAGTGGCCGCAGTGGAGTAAGAGCAAGAAATTGCTTAACATTGGGGCAAACAGCAATGGGTTGATTGATGATAACTTCAGGAGTGATACGTCGGAGTGGTTAAAGAATAACGTTGCAAGTTTGAGGGTTTGAGCTGCGAAAAGTAATCAGTCTTGCTATATATTCGTAACCATTTAAAATCACTCTGAGCAACACCTGATATTCACATGGTAATTGCCACGCCTCATCTACATTTCTACCACTTATCCACTCGTTCTCTGAGATATCCCATCATACTCCATCTAGCTCCGTCTGTGCGCTACTCTGATCCCGAAGTAGCGATTGTGTCTCGCTAGTAACTCTTCTCAACTCTTCATCAAATTATCTCTGCTTTTCCGTATATGGATCTTTCCTTTCCTTGATGAAGCTCTGTTTCTCTTCTTGGCTTGCATCGCCATTCCAGTCCTTCCGATAATCAGCCTGCCATTCATTGAGCATGTTCAAATGCACGTGGCACAGTTTGATGCTCCGGTCAAGCAGCTCGATGTGTTTCCAGGACAGTCCCAACTGAGCTTTAATATCCTCGTTACGATTGCCCGTTTCGTGGTACTTGTTGAATCGCATAAGAAGCTTTATGAGTCTGATTTTCTGCTTTGGCTTGAGCCAAGCTTTTTTAAGACGTGTTCACGCTTACGATCAACGAGTGAAGAGAGTTTCAGTGCTTCAAAGCCTTGCAGATCGATTAGGGAGAAAGGAGCATCCGAAAGGTCTGTCATTTCTTCGAGGCGCTTTGAGGATGATAGACAATGAGAAGAGACCAGTGCATCACTTTATGCATCGGCTTTGCTTGCAAAGCATTGGCTGAGCTCCCTAAGCATGACCAGGCCGTCGCAAACGGTAACGTCGCACTGTGTGTATGCTGTATCCTTCTTCAACTCTGGGGCAACTCATCTCTCGTGTATGAATAAACTTAGCCTCTCATGTGAGGGGCTGATCTAAGAATCTTGTCCTTGCGCTTAGTGGCTTTAGGCTGAGGAATAGGTCGTGTGTCATCAGAAATTTGTAAAACAATTATAGAAGCACGCAGTGGACGCAAACTCACGATGGTATACCTTCTCTTTCCGCGACCCCGTGATACCACTCGCTCAAGGCTGGTAGACTTGATATTTACCGCCAACTAGTGTTCTTAACGTGAGCTTTTGTGTTTCGCTCTTTCACGGCAAACATCTACAAGATGCTTCGCATGACCTTTCTAATCGACCAATCTTTCCTATCACCACCACATTCCAATCCAGCCTCGCCGTGAGAGGCTTTCGCCGGCAGCCGTGGATAAAGTCAGAATTTAGCCAACGATCTGACCGCGAGAGGACTCGCGAATCTTGCAGCCAGCTGCCAAGGTCCGATCTTACGACGCTGCATCCCCGGCCAGCATTCGATCGTAGCGCATTATATGGACAGCTATATGTTCCCCGCATTACAGATTGCCGAGATCAGATGCCTGAGGTTGTTTTAAGACCTATGCAACCGGTGCTTAAAATCGCGACATATTCCCCTTCAATATACAACAAAGCATCAATACCTCTTTTAGCTAGTCTCAGGGTCTCAGGAAGATGTTGAAGCCAAGATGATAGACTACGTCGCGCTCAGTAGCATGATTCGGCAGACATGAGGTCTGCAATGATGGCATCGTTGGAGTTGTTCTAGTATAACTATACTGGGCAGTAGGTTCGGTTGGAGATAAAAAGAAGCAAAGAAAGACGCTTTTCCGGCACACTGACCATCGTCAGTTTTACCCTCTTTATGACGCAATGAGATTCCTTGTTTCAACACTGTTGCAGTCTTGGCCAGCGCTGCACCGCTTGACCAACGTCAAAGCGGTGGTGGCAATGGACCTTATGGACCTGTGGTGAGTGACCAAGAAACAAATGGTAGGCGTGTTCTGACCCATTTGAAGACTTACTTGCAGGACTCCTCACTAACCGGTCATACACTCTACAAGCCCTCCAACGCGGGCAGCACTAAGCTACCCGTCCTAATATGGGGTAATGGAGGCTGCTCGGCTGATGCGACCGGTCAAGCGCCCTTTCTCCAACAGCTCGCCTCGTACGGCGTCCTTGTCATTGCGAGCGGCACTCCTAAAGGCACTGGCTCAACCACTTCTGCAGTGATGCGACAAAGCATCGACTGGATCACGCAACAAGCCGGGGAAGGGCCGTACTCCAACGTCGACGCTAGCCGCATCGTGGCTGCGGAATTTTCTTGTGGTGGCATCGAAGCGTACGACCAGATCTGGGACTCACGCGTCATGGGCATTGGCATCTGGAGTTCAGGCTTGTTGACCAATCAAACTGCTGCAAAGGCCTACAATATACCAATCTTCTACTTCTTAGGTGGATCGAGCGATATTGCTTATGCTAACGTAAGTGCACCCGCTTGTTGGTGACTTTGTTCCATGACTGATGGCGTGTAGGGCTAACGCGACTACACAAATCTGCCGGCTGGAACTCCCAAGTGGAAAGGCAACTTACCTGTTGGCCATGGCGGTACATATACCGAGGCGAATGGTGGAAAATTTGGTGTTATTGGCGCAAAGTGGGTGCAGTGGTATGTGCGTGGCAATGCGACGGCATCTGAGTATCTCACGGGCGCGGGTGCGAAGAATGATGGGTGGTCGGTCGTATCGGCTGATTTGGCGAATCTCAAGATTACTCAGATCTGATTGATGAGACTGAGGATTGAGAGAAGAGAAGGGGAGGAGTGAGGACGTTGTTAAGTCGAGATCCTAAATACAGTGCGCTGCTTTCCATGATAAGCCACTGCGCGTATACGTCGGTCTATAAGATCTGCGATTCGATACCTATATGTCCAACGCGTCTGCTATGAGACATCTGACATGAAGGTTGGATGGAAGTAGAGGTGTGAAGGTTGCATGACACATGTATGCCGGGCTTGCCAGTCCAAATAGAGTCAGAGCTAAAGCACCCCCGCTAGCGCGTCTCGGTCATCCGATGTGCCCGTTGAATCTCATCTTCCTACCTCACAACACCCACAGCCCCAACTCTTGAACCGAACCCATCGTTGATCTCGTTTCATATTACAGCGGGCGCTGCCGGATTTCTCTACGCAGGGTCGCTGTTAGCCTCGTGTAATCGGCTCAAAATTTTCCTGCGGACAGATTTCACAATCACGCTGACTAAGCGCGACCGTGAAGTCCAATCGTTCTTTTCACGGTGATCAGTCTGAATTGAGAAGAAAGCGGTTTGACTTTTGGGAACGAAGATGGGATACCCCAATCAACAAGCTTTGCTTATCATTTCAACCTTCATTATTGTTCCATTCCTCACATATTACATCACCACCATACTTTTCCACCGAAATGCGCGGTCCAGAGCTCGTGGGAAAACGCCATCAACTGCGCCATACTATGTGCCAGGTATCTTTCACGCGTTCGGTCTGGCAAACACCGGGCCACAGAAGTATTTCGCACAGCTTATGTGCGTGATCCTCACTTGGCAATGCCGTTATACTGATATAAAGCAGAAAAGAATATGGCAATTTCGCACCTTTCTATGTCAAAGCTGGACCTCAAGGGCTTCTTATCGTGCGCGAGCCCATCCAGGTGACAGAGGTTTTGGCAGCATCAAATGCAGGTGCATACATCCAGGCGTTGGACAAGCTATTCGGCCTTCCACCAAGCGCTTTGGACTTGTACAACGGGAACGGTGTTTCGGACACCGTGAAAGTTGCCTTCGAGAAAGCTCTAGTCAAGCCAACACAAAGGCATTTGACAGGCACGGCCCTCGTTGACAACATGGAAACCTACATCTCGGTTTTGTCTGCGAACATGAACAACAAAATGTTTCAGGTCGGTACTTGGACGCAGATTGAGGACACATGGTCTTTCTTGCAACAAGTGATCACACGCTGCACGTTAGAATCACTCTTTGGAACGGATCTCTTCAAACAGTACCCCGGTGTCGTTCGTGACTATTGGGAATTTGCAGATGCCACCGAGGGATTCGTTCCGGGTCTTCCACGTTATTGGGTGCCTTCCGCAGCATCACAGGTTCGAGATCGACTACTAGAGGGATTGGAGAGATGGTTGAAGGTAAACCATAGTGGATCAGAGTTTGCCAGGATCGTTGACGAAGACCCGACTTGGGATGAACGCAAAGGGTCAAAGCTCATCCAAGAAAGGGATGCTCTATTTGCGGGTCTCAAAGGAATAGATCTCAGAGGGAGAGCAGTGGAGTTGTTGAGCATCATGCACGAGTAAGTTTGACCTTCGGCGAAGAACCAAGTCATCTGAAAAAGCTAATCGAGTTGTACAGGGCAAATTCTAACACCTTTCCCCGCGTGTTCTGGACGCTTGTAGAGCTTCTCCGCACGCCACAACTCGCTAAGGACCTTGCCACCAGAATCGATCGTTACCGTCCGTCACAAGGCGCAGCTTATAACATTTCCGCTATTACCGATCTTCCTCTCATCGATTCGCTTCTGGCCGAGACCACACGTCTGCGCGTGGCGTCGATTGTAGCCCATATCCCAAGCCAGAGTCTCAAAATTGGTGATCACTGGCTTGTGCCGCGGAACACACCTATCTTAATGTTCTCGCACGACCTGGCGCTCGACACTAAGGCCTGGGAGAAGGCTAGACCCTCTTCGGTCGAGAAGCCACTTGAAGATTACTGGGCGGAACGCTTCATCCTTCCTAATCGCTCAGGCTCCAAGGCTAATCAGAGGGGCCAACGGAACGATGCCAGTGCCTCGTTGTTCAGCATGGAAGACCTTGAGCCACTGAACATCACCATGGGCAGGTCACAAAGTTTGCTTCTTGGAAAATACTATGTGAGGACGTTACACGCGGCGACTCTAGCCATACTACTCAGCGAGTTTGAGCTTCAGTTGTGTGACCCTGACTTGTTTGACGCAGTAGTGCCGCCAGTACGCGAGACGGCATTTGGCATGGTCAAACCACTGGAGAAGGTTGCGATACGAATAAGGAAGCATACGAAATCGGGGAAATAGATTTGTGTCACCTGAGTTCCCTATCAAGCGCCTCGGGAGCTTCTGTCATTAGTGTCACCACCTGCTAAGCAAACTATTGCCACCGTTAACCTACGAAAATCTTTCGACTATTTTGCAGTCTCCCAGAGATAGCTACATCACCCTTCAAGAAGTGCCAACGTGGACGTCAGCATGCTCGCGACTCATCTCGACCTAACAACTATGGCCCTTGTATACTAGATTCGAGAGTCGTGTACAACCTCTATTCTACCCGCAGGTGAGATATCGGGGCCCATGGTGGGCAGCTTTTGATTTAGCTCGCAAAACTCTACTACCACGTCATCCAAGGCCGACGATTCTTCATGGGAGTATCAGACATTTACGAGGGATACAGTGAGTGTGTCTTCTTAGTTTGTAGTGCTTATCAAATTCATGGGCTCAACGTATAGGTCCATGACCAACCGCGTAAACCCCAATGAGTTGCACCTGAACCACCGTGATCCCTCTTCCGATGCCGATCATATACCGCCGGTCACATTGTTCCAACCTATCGGCGGCATGTAATGCGGGAAACTATTCAGATCGCACTCAGTGTAGCAGAATGGATACATCTTAATGATCTCGCCTTCACATCGCCCGAAGTAGCCTAGCCGCTTGACACACCGCTGACCATGACGTTAGTAGCGACTCTTCATCGGTTGCAATTGTAGCTTACACCAAGACATGCTTTCATTGTATTCTTGCAGAGGGTGCACTCAGCCGTTTTAACATCCTCAGGCTTGCCAAATATTGTGTGTCTATCCAACGGTGCGCCATCTTCGGGCGTGGACGGCTGGTCCTGATCGTTTCCCATTCTGACGGACATCAAGTCTTTGGTGCTGGGGGAGAGATCACGGTAGTTGTAGGCGAGTCCTCCGATAACACCAAGAACCACAAGTACGAGGAATATCATGAAGCCTGCCTCGAAGCTGATACAAGAGATGGGAGATTTGCGATTGCGTTTAAACTTCATGATGCTCGTGGTATTGCGAGGCTTTGGGCGAGGAAAGGTGGTGTAATAAGAATGTCTCGTGAGAACTTGACCAAGAGAACTTTTGTGATATGGGCCTTGGAGATGTGTGAAGAGCGGGGAGTACGCTGGCGTGGAGTGCTGCGGTGCTGGCACGAATGCAAACAGACGAGGTGTATACGTGCGAGAGGTTGGCCAATAATGGTCGTTTCAGAAGCGACAAGTGCAATTGCAGGTATTCTCACGATTTAATTGTCCTAACTTAACTCATCCGTGCCATGACCGCTATCATGATGGCTCAATGACTGTATATCCACTGCAGCTGTCTAAGCTCTCAGGTCTTCCCGGGGGAGTGCGCATCCTCCTCTCCGACGCACACTAGTGCTGAAGTCGAAATTACCCGTCGTTGAACAAAAGTTCCTGGTTTCATACCTTCCTCCCCGCCCTTCGCTCCTCTCTAATTGCATTTCATGCCGCACTTGACTTGGCAAAAGTCTCCGTAGCGTGGGCTGTCAAAGAAAGCGCAGTAGCACTGGTTCTTGCACTGATCGGACTCTGATCCGCATCTCTACATCCATTGTCAGCCTGAATTCTTTTCTCCAAGAGGTAGCGCAAGCAATGAGGACATAACACCTTCGTGCATGCTTTGAACTCGGCCTTGCAGTTGTTGCAGCGACCTGCGCCAAGGTCTGGAAGATCCGGTCTATGGGCGGCCGTGAGGACGAGCATGCAGAGGGCGAGGAAGGTGATGGAGAACTGCATCTTGGGCGGTGATTGGTTGACGGTCTATTGTGAGAGGTTTGTTCGTGGTGTTTGGGTGTGATGCTGGTCGTGATTGACTGAGATTGAGTGACTTGCTTACAACCCTGGACGAGAATTGGTAGTTGTGGTGTAAGAGGGTAAATGATAGCAGTTACGTTGGTGAGATTATATACTTCGTTTGCGGCCCGAGAGGTGACCCCGAGGTAAGAGAGCCCGTGTGACTGCCCACGTAGGTAATGTCGTTTGCAACCCAGTGGGCATTATCTCGAATTTCACCTTGCCACGTCTACCTGATCTAATTGAGCCAATAAAACTCGCCTCATGTCTAGGTCAATCAAATCTAGCACTAAAACACCCCCTTCAAACTGTGCATGTGATACCAACGCGAGTGCAGCTGCTCTAACACCGGTTGTTGCCATTGGCGACCTTGCATTGGCACATCTCCAAAGGAGTATATGCAACCTTGTGAACAAATGCAAATACGTACGTGTAGCGCAAAAGATCAAGATCAGAATGCTACAAAGCCGGTCGGGTGCGACAATGGTTGTTCAATGTGAAAGGTGACGTCGTGCGTGATTCATGCATCCCAGAAAGAAATTGGTGGTCTAAGGAAGGAGCAAAAGACGGAAACGCACGTGGAAGAGGTTAAACTTAAACGCTACCATTCCAAGTGATAAGTCGGATACGTAGGCGTGCGGTGTCTTTGGGCTAGTCTAGCCTTGCAATCAGACAGATCATAGCTTTGTCAACGGTATCACTGCTTCAGATTCTGGGAGCGGTTCGCAGAGAAGACGCCCTACTTCCTAGGTGTTGACAGTAGCGTCATATCGTAGCGATAAGGCGTGCGTCAGCATGCATCTGCATCGAATCAGAAGTGCAATTTACAGCCACTCTTCCGAATCAGCCTTAGGTAGCTTACATATACTTCGCTTGCTTGGGTTGATACTCGTCTTGCGTTGCACACTCCTGCCTTGTCATATATCCATCTTCACATCTGCAGTTTCCGTCCCGGTCAGAAACAAGCGTCATGGCAGATCAAGGACGACTTACTGCGATTCTTGGACCTTTACGTCTCATCTGGCCATCCATAAAATGTCACCATGCCTTCCCTTTCACACATGTAGTCATGAGTTGACCTTCCAAATAGTTCACTTCAACGCACTCAAAGAAACCTTTCGGAGAGACGGCCTCGCTGCACTCACACATCCACGACAGATTCGAGACGCCGCCATAGCGAACCTCTTTATCACAACCTGTACCTCCATCCTTGACAACCGTAACCTTCGCGTACTAATCCTCGGCACAGCTGACGGCTTCGTCGCATACGAAAACACAACTGTCGTACCCTCCCTGATGCGTGCCGCTCACGGCAAAATCCTCGAACTCGGCCCCGGATCAGGCAACCAAGTCCACCGCTACGATCTCTCACGCGTAGACACAATTTACGGCGTTGAACCCAGTAGCGGTTATGCAGACGCAATCGCCGCGAAGCTCAAGAACCTCAATCTGCAAGACAAGTATAAGCTACTGCAGTGCGGCATCGAAGACAGCAACATTTTGCGAAGCGAGGAAATCACAGAGGGGAGTCTGGATACTGTGCTGAGTATTCAAGTGTTGTGCTCGGTGAAGGATACGAAGAGCGTAATGAGAGAAGTGTGGAAACTGTTGAAGCCGGGAGGCAGCTTTGTATTTTGGGAACATGTGAAGAGTAAGGATAGTACCATGGCTGTGGCGCAAGGTGCGTAACTCAATGGCATGTTTTTTTCCGCTGCTTCAAGAGACTGACGCGAAATCAGCGTGCTGGAATCCTGTTTGGAGCGCATTCGTTGGGTGTCATATGAACCGGGACATCATGGCCGATATCCTTGCAGCTGGAGAGTGGGAGACCCCGGGTGATATTGAGGTCGCTGATGATCCGTATACTTGCTTGCCCAGGATTTGGGGCGTGCTCAAGAAGAAGGCTTGATCAGGAAATAGGGCGTTGGTGTCATCAACGCGCTTCGCAAGACACGCGACCTTTGGAGCTTTCGCATATCATGTCAAGACAACAGAAAATAGCAGATACAAGTGAGGAGTATTTTAAGCTTCGCAGCACTGTTGACGCGATATGTTGTGTTTCAAGTAAAGAAAGGACAAACATGAAGATCCAACCTGCTGCATAACGCTAACCTCGGCTTGTTCCCAACACGGTTAGCCTCCTTAATTTGCCCGAAACCACATGCAACCTGGGAACAATGTCATGTTCGACTTCCATTTCCACCACTGTTACTTCTTGTCTCTCTTTCTCTCTCGCGCTCTTTAGCTTCTTCTTTATCAAAAATCATCATATCTCCAATACTTAGTTCCACCGACTTCAACAACTTCAACAACGCCTCCTTCCTCGTTTGTCCCATCTTCGGTCCTAAATCCAGACATTTGATGCCGCCTTTTCCCATGCTGTAAAGCGACGCGCAGAACTTCGGACCCACTGGATCAGCCTCCTTTGCGTGGGCAGAAGGATGCCGGCCGATTACACAGGTGGGATGTTTCGAGGGAATGAGGATCCATGCTTGTGCTGTGAAGATAGTGGTCAGCATCAACTAAGAAGCACTCGGAAAAGAGCTACATACTCTCGATCAAGCTCGTTAAATAAGATATCTCCGTCTCATCTTCACCCCTCAGATTCGGGAGTGGCTCTCTGCCTCTCGGTAGGCGATCGGGAATAGGTGACTCCATGGTTATAAGATGGTCCTGGAAGGAAACATCAAGCGCGACGAGAAGCTATTTGAATGCCTCATACTAGAGAACCGGTGAGGTCTCCACGTCAGCCTCAGGGTTTGCTCACGGCAAAGTGAGGCAGTTGTAATGTGAGCGGACGAAGCAAACCTGACTGTGCGACCGGTCGAGAGTTTTGTGCGAGTGGAATGATCGATTTCGCACCACCCTGAGGACGTTGAGATTACAGCCTCGGTTGAGCGTGCCTAGCGAGTTAGCAAGCGCTTGTATAATTCGCACTTATGTCGTCGACTGAGAAGGTATGTCATGAGACATAAAGCTGACATAGCTGAGTGGTCACGCTGGATGCTACCCCTCTAGATGATCGATGCTACATCGACTTACCATCCTTGGAAAGCCCAGCATATGGAACAAGAGGATGTACGGCATTTGAGTGGTAATCACGTCATGACGTCCACCGTCTGATCAAGATTGAAGCCATCGTCGTACGTCAACTTCTCTGGTAGCCTAAAGTACAATTGTCTACATACGACATCCAATCCTCCATGGGTATCCCAAATATGCCATTTTCGGTTCAAAGCTTTAGCTTCTAAGGCCCGGGTCTGATCTCATCGGCCTTCGTTGACGATGCACTAACTCCAACCGATTGCTTGAAGCCCTCCATCTCTACGTTGCCCTGATCACCCTCCGTTCTAATGCTCTCCTTGGACCCGGTAGCGGGCTTCATGGTCTTCGCATTCGAGCTTCTCAATCTGGGAGTGTGTTTCGGACGGCCACTTGTGCCTTCACCAGCTCCGGAATTCTCTTTCTTCGGTTTCTTCCCCTCATTCTCTTCATCACTTCCTGAACCGTTTCGACGCCTCTTTTTGTCTTTCTTCCCAAGTTCTGGGCCACTCCTACGTTGCTGATCATGCGAGTTGTCGTCATCGGCATCGTCGTCGCTGTCGAAGTCACTGCCATCCACCACGTTACACGTACCCAACCTGTCCATGATTTTATCCTCAACTCGCCCCAGAATCTGTCTCAAAGCAGTCTCACGTGTCGTACCTGTTGACCTGTTGCAACTCCCCTCCAAACAACATCCTGGCCGCGCTGCTGGCCCATGATAGCAGCGTGGAACTCGGAGGATGCGGTCGAATCGAGGTGTCGGCCGAGACCGATGCGTACTGTGCTATGACGGCCGAATGCAGCTGGTAGCAGTCCTGCATGAAAATTAGCATAGGCACAATATGAGGAGAGATGTTTCATACCGCGAAGGGTCTCGAATGTGCAATGATCGCGGTCAGTGACGATGGGAATGTTGTTATGAATTGCAAGTCGGTTTTCATCTGCCAGAGCACTTTGTCGGTGCGGAGGACTGTTCCCGATCTGATCTGCCGGAGGACTTGATGGCGGCGTAGGACTGCGTTGTACCTTATCTCCACATTCCGTGGACCGCGGAGGTGTCTCTGATCCAAGGCCATCGCTTCTCCTAGATCGGCTAGCATCGTCTTCCATATCGGTTTCAGACAAGTTGGACACCAAGGATAATTGGCTGGGGAGTTTTGGTCGGGTCGAAGCGGGCATTGAATGAAATCTCAAGAGGAAGTCGGCGAACATGTACTGAGAAGTATCCAAACAGTTGCTGCACAGCAAACATAGATCAAAAAAATAGTGTCAAACACAGAGAGCAGAAGAGCGTTTTCGAACCAAACATCGCTTTGCAAACCTCCGGTAGATTCTACTGGAATGCGCTCACATCGGTCTCGGTAAAGATTGGCTACATACGAGGACCCGTTATCAACGATCCATCAGGCTCGGGGTAAAGATAATGCCTTTTGGTGCTGCTGATTGGAGATACACGTCTTTCAACGCATCACATAACACATGTATCTACGTCGCGTTTCTATGCTTTTCTATATTGTTTCCGTCTCATTACTTTACGCGTTTCTGACTACACCGTTCCTACTACCCAATTTGCGAAAGCATCCTATACACTTCCCAAATGAAACCTAATTTCCTCTACAACTTTATCCGCAGGTTTGGTTTCCCCTCTACCCCTCAAACTCCTCCGCTCCCTTGGTGTTGGAGTGTGTCTGACGCGTGATCTTGGGAAGCTTACCAGGTTTTGCGACAGCTTTCGAATTCGGAAGAACAACTATGATGCTGTTGTCCTCTTCGTCTTCGGGTTTGTCTTTCTTATCGCCGTTTTTGTCTTTGTCCGCCTCTTCATCCTCGTTTTCGTCTTCGTCTTCGTCTTCAGTTTCATCGTTCATGTCAGGAATTGGCTGAATGAGTTCCTCACGTCTGATCTGTGCGAAGATCTCCCCTCCTCTCATCTCCACTTGCGTCAGCAGCTTCAAAAGCGCTTCAGTTCTTGTCTTGCCGTTTTTAGGTCGAAGGACGTATCCTAAGTCTAAGTCTGTGTTGTAGTAGGCTACAGTGGCACGGTATGGGCCGTCAGCAAGGCGTGTCAGTATGATGCCGCTCTCGTTCTTCTGTGAGTCGCAGGCGAGGGCGCGGATGCAGGCTAGAGTGGTGGGTGTTAGCTGGATTGAGAGTCAATGGAGAAAGGAGAGGAGAAGCTTACTGTTCACGAATTTGAGTGTGCGCAGTTCTTCTTCGGTAATGGGCTCTGCGAGTCGGGATCTGGGCATTGTAATGTTAGTGATGTACTCTCTGACCAAGTATGCGATGGAAAGTGAAAGATAAAATTATGAGTACGTAGACGAGGACTTTACACTTATAACACATTACACACAGCAAACAAATCCTCACGCGACCATAGCAAGCACACATTCCGCATGTCAAGAATGACTTGCAAGTGTCCCAGCTCCTGCGCATAGCAATCACGCACAAACCCCGAGTCTACTTATAGCGATCTGCCGCCCAGATTCGAATCCCCATCAATCTCACCCAAAGATACCCAGCATGTCGAGCCCACCTCCAAGTACCCCAATCTCATCAACCGACAACGACACGTACTACTACATCTTCCGTAAGCCACCTCCCCCCTCTAACCCCTTGTAACCCCAGTACCATACTCACCACCCACCAGAGCTAACAACCCACCTCTACCCACCGTTCCCAGAATCCTCGCCACTGCGTATCCTCATCGGCAAGAAAAACCTCACTGTTCCTCCCGTTCCCGCCTCACCAACCGAGCCAATAAACCTCGAAGCCGCTGCAGACCCCATCCTTCCCACCCCACCCACCTTCCGCGCCTGCATAATGACCACCGACGTCCGACACGAACTTGCCTTCAAAGTGGTGCCGCAAGAAAGCGCTGCAGAAAGTGCTGGATGTGCTGGATGGTAAAGCGGAAAAAGAGATGTGTAGAGTGGAAAAGTTGGTGGTGGAGAAGAGGGCGAGGGAGGAGAAGAAAGGGAAGGAAATGAGGGAGAAGTAAGGGAAAGTGGTGAGGGAGGAGGGCAAGGGTGACGGTAAGGGGGGTGGTGCTGGTGGTGCTAATGGTTGTGATACTGGGCTGAGAGGATTGTAGTGGGAACGACTGTACTGTGCTTCGAGAAGGGGATGTTAGTGTGCGGCGCAAATGGGATTTCGAGGTAGACAGATGTGCGTGATAGCATCCGAAACAAGTAATTCAGATTCAAGGCTCAAAGCGCTTGTATTATGCAAGAAGTGTGTGCTCCATCCGTATGCAAGAGACTACATATACACATCCCCACATGCTCATCATTACATCTCTTCCGCCTCAGGTCCCCCAATCATCCCACCCCCCTTGCTTTTTCGACGGACTCGCTTTTCGTTCCCGGCTGCCACTCTTTTTGCCTTGTGGCGCTGGGTCTAGGAAGCCTTCTGGTATATCATTCCAGTTCATTGTGGCTTGCTGAGGGGGAGGGCCGTTCTTTACTCGTTGGGCGCGCTTGCGGTCGGCTGCTTGCTCGTCGCTCGAGACTTCGTACTCGTCGTCTTCATCTTCGGAGATGTAGTTGTACTGGTCGAATTTCCTCCGATCAATGTTTTGTAGCTGAACGTCGCCGTCTGCGTACATCCCGTGTTCGCGTCCCAGAATCTGATCCGCTTTACTCGGACTGCGTCTTCCCTCCAACGGCGACTTCACGATGCCGTTCGATGTGGTGAGGTAGCGGCCCTGTTCGCCGTTCCGTAATGGAGACTGCCACTCGGGTCTGTGTGGCTGTCGTGGAGTGGGCTGATGGGGGTGTTGGCCGGGCATCCAGCCCTCTGCTGTTTTGGTCGGACGCCTAAATTCTGGTTCAGTAGGAGAATCGACACCCCAACCAGCAGCTCGCTCACGCTGCTTTTGGATTTGTTCTTCCCGCTCTCGAGTCTGCTTTATCCGTTCTCGTGCGGCGAGCCACTTGGGACTTGGCTCCCACGACCATCCGTCGCCAGTTGTGCTACAAAGTGGCACGAACCATTTCAATGGCGAAGGCCCGAAGACGTGACCGATGTTTCGCTTCCAGCCGAGGTCGAAGGCGTTCGGAAGCTGTTCATTGTCCCTTTCGTCTAGATAGCTATCATAACGTTCCTGGTTTTGCTGCCGCTCGCGCTGCTCGTACGAATGGTAGTTAGAATTCGAGTACCCATTCCTTGTCGGACCACCGCCCGGGGCCGGTGAACGTGACGGGGTCTCCCCCTCTTCTGGCCTTGTTACTCCGGGTAGTGTGTTTGCATGAATCTCGCGCAACTGATCCCCGATGCTTAGTCGGCCATTTGCTTGCGCATCTAGATAGTTGCGGTCGCTCAGGTGGTGCTTCATCGTGTTCCTGAGCGGCGACAAATAGCGCGTCTTCTCCAGACTCTCAATGGTCGTCCGACCCCGGGATGTGAGCCACAGATGCCAGGCAGTGAAGCCAGTGATGACGATGCCGATGATACCGGACAGCACAGCAAGCAAGACATAGTTTACAGGCATAAGCGACTCGGTGTATGTTCCGTCACTCAAGATCTCACTCCATACCCAATATGCGGATGTCGCGAAGCAGGTCCAGCAGAAGAAGGTCAGATATGTCAGGAACAGCAAGAAAGCCTTGTAGTTGTGGAGTCCTACACACGTCGCGAGCCAGGGGCAGTGATGGTCCATCTTCAGCACGCAGCGCTTGCACGTGGAGCAGTGATGGGCGCGGTCCGGCTTCTTGGACTGGCACTTGTTGCAGAAGCGAACGCCGCCATCGGATGCCTTCACGGTGAAGGACGTGTACTGTACCCCTCCTCCTTCTTGTGTGGGCAGGTGGCTGTAGCCATTGTTGAGGCTAAGGGGCGAGCCGGGATCGGTGAAGACGGCGGCCGTGTAGCTCCAGTTGAGCATGAGGTAGAAGAACACGCCGAGCGCAGACGAGAACTTTCCTGCATGGATTTAGTATTCTCCGTGAATGTGCATCCGAATAGGAGACGCACCAGTCCAGGTATTCTTCGTGGGCGACGCGAAGCCGATGCCGGCTTCCACCCACACGGCCCACGACGTCAGGCCGTATACGAACACCAATGGAAAGTATGTGATGCCATTGCAGCAATATCTCTCCACCTTCCTGGCCCAACCCCGGCGGCGCATCGTGCGCGAGGGCGATGACGGGGGAGAGGGTGAGCCTAGCGTGGCCATGGTCACGGGCGCGTCGAGAGGGCTGGCATGTGGTGCGCGTGTCTCTGCAGCGAATAAGGGTGGTGTGCGTGCCGGCGTCGAGAAGGGTTCGGGAAGGGGAAAGATGCGGAGGACGGGAGTGCCCAGTGGTGTGGCACAGGCCGTTTCAGGGCGCAGCAGTAGCACAGGTTACACACGTACGGTGCAGGACTAGAAATATATGGTACCGGAAGATACAAACAGTACGCAAAAGACCGGACGAGTGCAGACGGCGGAGTGTGCAGTGGAAGGTGTCCGGACGTCGCTGTCGTCCCCGTCGTCAGCTTCAGCCCTATCGGGGACCATGGCTATCGATAGTCCGCGACCGCGACCACGGGCACGTGACGAGGCCGAGTGCGAAACATAATGTCGCGGGAGGCCACGCGGGATAAAGACATGTCTTGTCTTCACCATGGTCTGATATACGCCCGACATCTGTCACAATGTGCTTCGACTCTTGGAACCGAGCGGCACCGCCAGTTGCACAACCCACTTCGCTCCCGCCGTGGGTCGGCCTGCGCGCCCTGATCCCTCCACTTGCTACGGCGATCCAGGTCGTAGTCGAGGTACAATTTAAAGGCCCTGGACACAACTGATACACGGGCCAGTGTCCTGCGATATCTCGCCTGGATCTGCTCCACAACAATGCGACGAGTGAAGCCAGAGGCAGGCGCGAGCGAGCGAGATCTGCCGCTGCCATTTCTCAAAACAAACGGCCGTCATTACCCAAATTGCTGCCCCTACCCGCTGTCTCTTCCTAATCTGAGGATATTGTGCTTCTCCTCGTGCCATTCCATCCCGAGCATGTAGACACACTTTTCACTCTTTCGTCTCTGTTTCAGTTTCAGTTCAGTTTCTCTACTTTCTTTAGCCCGGCATGCTTGCATCCAGAAAGCGGCCCTCGCCGCTGCTACTCGCCGTCACGCTCGTTCTCATCCTACTCTTCTACCAGATCAACCATGCAGACCGCATATATCAGCAATGGTCATTTTCCTTCGAATTACGTCCGACCAAGTTACCTGCAAACAGCACTTTAGGCTTCGGTGCAATCGTCGCCGTCTCTCGTGATGATTCCAAGCGCCGTCACTCGCTGGTGCAGGCTGCCAACGTCACCGACCTCGACCTCACTATCCCACGCCAGCCAAACTGGACCGAAGGCGACTTGCAGCGGTTTGTCAACGGACAGACCGACATCCAGCGAGGCTCGATGCTAGCGTGGCTGGGCCATCACAACGCCCTGCGGTGGTAAGCGATGCAGCCTCGCCTGGGCTATAGCCATGCATCAAGTGCGCACGACTGACTTCACGTGTTCAGGTTTCTCGACTCTGGCCTCGAGACCGCACTCATCCTGGAGGACGACGTCGACTGGGACATCCGTCTGCGCAGCGTCCAGATTCCTCTCGCAGCAAGTGCTATCCGACAACTAGTACCACCGCAGCGCTCTTTCCACCCACTGACCAACTTCGGCAACCACCACACACAATACTGGGGCAACCACGACTCATGGGATCTACTTTACTTAGGTCACTGCGGCGACTACTTTGAACCGGTCACTGACGATGGTCTACATCTCGACCAACATCACAATCTGACCGTTATGCCGCATATTCAGTACAACGATTCCACAGTTCCTTCCCCCCCAGACCTACACCCGTTTACGCAGATCCTTTTCAACGACTTGCAGGTTCCAGCGCATTCACGAATCATCCACCGCTCAAAATTCCCGTTGTGCTCGTTCGGATACGCAGTCACCCGCTCTGCTGCCGAACGATTGCTAGACGACCTAGCCCCAGCCAAGCTGACAGAAAGCGGGCCGCGCGCGTTCGATGTCGCTCTCCTCAACTCGTGCCGAAAGGGAGCCAAAACACCGTCGCCTACACCAGCAGATGGAAACCCATCGCCTCACCCCAACCCAGAACTGCGCGACAGATATCCGAGCCCCGGGTTACGCTGCTGGACGGTCAACTCCGAACTCTTCCACCACATGCCGGGTCACAGCTTGGTAGATGAGATTGGCACAAAGTCAGGCGAAGGACCCGGCATACCCCCCGTAGACCTCGCAGCACAAGCGCAAGTCATCCAACGCAACGAGACTACGAATATTGATTGCGGCTTCTGGAGCGGCGCATTTGCATTCGACAGCAACAACACGGACCAACTCCGCTACCTGCGCGAACACGTCGGTCGGCGCGGTGAATGCCTAAAGGAGCGCAATCAACAAATACCACCTCCACTTACCCGGATGGAAGAGTACGAGCTTGAGGAGTACGACCCCGAGGAATATGAGCCCAAGGAGTACGAGCCTGAAGAGTATGAACCTGAAGAGTACGAACCTGAGGAGTATGAGCCCGAAGAGGGATCAGACGACACACCACAAAAGCCACTGGATTGATGCCAGATTTCCTTTTTCATTCACTGTATATACCATTCTGGATCACCAACATATTAACAGGTCTATGGAGTTCTCACGATGTATTTGTTGATTTCAGCAAGCATCATAGCAGCAAGATCTGCACCACGGCGTATATCTTAGAGGCCCTTTTTGACAAAGCTTGCACCACGACAGCATTTGATACCCTTTTAGCAGGCAAGCGAGCGAGCAGAAAATTGAACAACTTTTTTGACACATACAAAGTTACTTTCCATCCCCTTCCCTGTCGTCAATTCACATGCTTCCCACCTGCTGCACAAGTGCTTACGCGTCGTTCATGTTGATCTCGAAAACCCACCCCACCGCATGAGCGCGTTCTGAGTCAAGCTCCCACGCACGACAACGATGCGCATCCTCAGATCGGACATGATACACGGCCCGGTGATTGGAACGCAGATCGCGCATCTGAAACGTCGTGTTTCGGCCCGTCTGCTCGGTCCCAACGAAACGCCTGGAGATTGAGCAGAGCAGGGGAGGAGAAGTCACGCACTAGGTAGGAGTAGGAACATGATGTGCAGAATGTGTGAATCTGATGGTTGATTGATTGGTATATAACGGTATGATAGACGCCCCGACGCCGTCGCTAATGCAAATGTTGAGAAAGATGCTGCCAGATGCCATTGTACATCGAAAAGAAAGAATTGGGAAATTAATTATCAGAGCTCGAAGTTGTCGAGCCAGTGCTTAATGACGACTCGCCCCTCATCGAAGGATTTCTTGTCCATGCGCACGATGATCGCCGCGTGCGAATGGCGGTGATTATGAATGTAGACGGGATGTTTCTTGAAGCCGACGGTATCGAGTGCTTCGATCATTTTGAACTGGTCTTGCGTCAAGGCTAGCGTAGGGAACTCGAGAGCGTGGTTGCCCTTTTGCTCCTGGATAGATCCGATTTCCGACTCGGTGTCGTGGCGCTTGATGCCTGGTGTGGAGGGCTGTGTTGGGGATGCCACTTCTGAGCTGCCTGCACCTAGGTAGTCGGATTCTTGCGTGTTGTTGACGTTCTCAAACATGTCTTCGGCTTCGCGTCGGACGGCGTTGATCATGTTGCCGATGCGGTATTGCTGGATATTGACGCCTGCTTGCCCTGCCTCGTGGAGGCGTATTCGCTGCGAGCTTCGGAAAGACTGGACGGCGGAGTTGACGAGGAATAGGGTTGTTCCAATAGGTATAAACACGGTAAGGAACGCCACGATGGGTACTCGGCCAAGTATGGTCGATGTGGTAGTTGTTAACCGTTGTGTAAAGGCAGGTGGGGCTTCGGGCTCCTTTGGCGACACGGGGTATTCTCCGTCGAGGATGACATCCTGATAGCCCGAGATGTAGTTCAGCTTCACATTCTCCGGCTTCACAAACGGGTCGGTCTGGGAGATGCCGGCTGTATAGTAGGTCACCGTCCTGTCGTTGACAACATTGGCGTAGAGGCTTCGATGTTGGAACTGTGCCAGGCCTTTGATAAAGATGCTATCTGGATCGGCAAGCACGGCAAGCAGTGACCGGCCAGTGTCCCTGAATGTGTCGATGCCAAACAGCTGCCTACCGCTCATGGACAGGGTCCGCGCACCCAGAATGTTCCAGATGTGGCTATGGTATCCTCTCAACGGGGTTCGTACGCCGAGATGTGGTGTTGCAAAAGTGGTGAAGTTCTACACATGTCAGTCCGGGCAGGATCATAAGCCTTCTTCGATCACGTACCACTGGCTGTATCCTCTCAAAGATGCCTCTGCTGTACAGGAGGCCAATGGCGAAGCGGGCAACAAGGCCACCGAGGGAGTATCCAATGACGCTGATCTTCTTTATGTCGTGCCCGTCTTGTGCGAGTTCCTCCAGCCTGTGCTCTACTTCACTGGCGACGCGCTCGCCACCTGTATCGACGCCATCGTATGTGAAGCTGCCAGCGTTGCGCTTCGCTACGAGAATCTCGAGCCTGTCTTCGGGGAATCTTTGGCGGAGGGTGGTGCTGACATATTTGAGGTGCTCGGGGTTACCCCATAATCTGGCCGGTGTCAGCATGCTGTGTTGAGAGCAACATTGCGGAGCGCATCGATTGCGCCGCGCGGTGTGGCGTACCCGTGAACAAGAACACAGAGGTGGTCTGCTTTGCCTGAAGTGTGAGTAGATGTAGGGTGGGACATTGCTGCGAAGTTTGCCGTACAGATACCAGACGCAAAGAAGGGGCGCACTGGTTATATGTATTGCGCGCCTTCCAGGTCTCGTCCGCTGAGCGCGGTCTTATCGGGCACTTGCGCGCGGAAGGAAGTGACGACTGGGCGCCACACCACGGATGGAATCTCACTTCGTATGCGACTTCGGATGAATTGTTCGCCCACAAAGTGTTCAGGAGTCAATATTACAACAGGCGCAGGCTGCAGAATGTGATTTGCCTGAGAAAATACGAGCGCTGAATTGTCGAAATCACAACGTCATGACGGAATTAACGTGAACGATGGGCAGCGATCAGTTCGTCCGGTCCCGAGGACCCTGTAGCCTTGGCGCATACGAACCAACAAACATGCACAGGGCTGAACGTCTGCGCCTCACTTCACTCACAACGCGGTCAACCTCACCGCTAAACCTGAGTCTGTTTGTCGTGTCGGAGCTAGCCACGGCTCGCGTCCCGAAGTCTGCCGCTGATACAGCCACACGCGCATTCCTCTCACCCTTGCTTCCTATCAACGGTTGATTTGTTTGGCAGGTGAGGAAGTCTCACTGAGCGTAGGTCAACGCTTATTGCCATTTTCAGCCCAGTATCAACTTCAACGTCGTTTCAAAACTCGTAGGCAACTAGTAGCACACCTCATCTTGCTTGGTATGTCGACGACATACCGGAGCCTGCAATCATCACTAACAATAAAGTCGCTATTGACGCTTGACTGCCATGTGGCCCTCCATTTCAGCATTCAGGAGTTTTAGCAATATCGCATGTCCTTCAGGCAGCAAATGCAATCTGCCAAATTGCATCTTCAGCCATGAAGTGCCAAAGCCCCAGATCATACGTTCGTCGCCTGTAAGGAATGTTGCAGCGCCTGAGCACGAGCCAGATACAAAGCGTCAAAAGCTCAACGATGGTACAAAGGAACCTGTTGCGCAGATAGCGCCTGTCGAGCCTCCCAAAGCCATCTTTGTTGGCTCGCTTGTATCAAAAGTCACGACTCCAACCACAAACAAAGACACAACCAGTATTGACTCGGTTCCTCCAACGCCAGGCAAGGCCACACACACGTTACCCAAGTCTACAGTTCGACCAGTATCGCCGCCCACGACAGTCACCGCGACGAAATCTGCTCCCAAGCCCGATGCGCCTGTTGCTTTGATGCCGCGAAAGCTTACAAAAGAGCCAGTCCCGTTCACCAAGCGTTTGACACTGCTAAAGGCGCTGCATACATATATGAAGCCTCAAAACGACAAAATTGCTAGAGCTTCGAAGCCCGAAATCAAAGCTTTGTACTTGCCTCCTAATCAACTCAACAAGCTGGCAGTTGACGAAGAAGAGAAATTGGCTCTGACTAATCCGTCGGTCTATGAGAATTTACTGAAACAACGCCTGGTCAGACTCAAAGGCATGACGCCTGAAGTTTGGGTCAAGGAGAGAATGGAAGCGGAAGCGAAGGAGAGGGGCGATGCACCGAAAAAGCCAAAGCCGAAAAAGGTTGACACGGGTCTGACACCAAAAGAAGAGATTACTTTTCTATCGATGCTCACTTGTCCACAAGACGGACTGGATAATCACGGATATGTCACCCAATTGCCGAGTGACGACGACCTCAAAGAAGCCGAGCTCACCCAAACTTCAGCTGCTTTTTGGGAAGCATGTGATCGCTGCTCCACACGGTTTCAAGTTTTCCCAGACCGACGAGAAGAAGACGGTGCCCTTACTACTGGAGGTGAATGCAAGCATCACTGGGGCAAGCGCATCTTCGGGAAGAAGGTGAAGGGCGCAGCACCAGAGCCGACAAGGCTGAGTTGCTGTAATGAGACTGTTGGATCCACAGGCTGCATCACCCACGAGACCCACGTCTTCAAGATCTCGGATCCCAAGCGCCTAGCCTTGGTCATGCCATTCGTCGAGACTCCAGAGAACGACAAAGCGCCACCACGCACCGCAGTGTGCTTTGACTGCGAGATGGGATACACGACCCGTGGTCTGGAGCTTATGCGACTCACAGTCGTAGCCTGGCCAATGCACAAACCCATTATCGATGTTCTCGTTCGGCCGATCGGTCACATCCTGGACGTCAATACTCGATTCTCTGGTATCACAGCAGAGCAGTTTCTCAATGCTAAGCCATACGATCCTGAGAATCCGACACCCATTCGGAAAGATTTACGTATTGTTGAGTCGCCATACGAAGCACGAGCTCTCTTCCTATCCCACATTACACGAAACACCCCGGTCCTCGGCCATGCTCTGGAGAACGATCTGAACACCGTCCGCCTGATCCATCCAACTATCATCGACACAGTGCTCTTGTACCCTACACGCAATGGTCTACCTTACCGCCACGGCTTACGCACGCTCGCGAAGTGGCATCTCGACCAAGACATCCAACAAGGCGGCGCCGCTGGACACGACAGCTACGAAGACGCACGCACGACTGGCGAGCTGGTGCGTTTCAAAATCAAGGAGAAGTGGAAGTCGATGAAGGACGACGGATGGACGATTAAGGATGACGGCGTATTTCCGCCCATGCCGTCTGGAACGCCGCCACCGAATGCAGTTCAGGCTCCTGCTGCCCCGTCAATGGTACCTGTCGCGGCTACGGCGGCGATGGCGGGCAAGCCGGCAGAGAAGAGGAAGATTGAGATCATTCAACATGGGGATGACGATGAGGGACCACCGGCGAAGAAGGTGGCTTGAGGAGGGGTGGAGTCAATCGGCTTTACAAATGTACAATAGTACGGGAGGGACGGACTGGAGCCTGGGACAATGGTAACGGCGCCTCGAATTGCGACTTGATTTTGCTTCAAGAACAAACTCGGCTTCTACCACTACGGAGCGCAAGGGGTTGCAAGCATTGCAGCATCGTGCGTTGAGTGCGGCCCCCGGTGAATGGTTTAGGGATTAGAACCATCGTGGTTACAGTAGCAGCAGCATCAACGAGTCCACACTTCCAGCTCGTGATTCCTCACAATTACGTCTGTGCCACCTTCGTAGAATCGTCTTAAATGCCCCCCTCAAGGCATTCTTTGACCATATCTTGCCTGTGACCTCCCCCGGCTTCGCATCCTCGTTCCTCACCACAATCCTCATATCCATCAATCCACCCATGTCATATTGCAATCCATGTCCTCCCACTAGTCCTTTCAGCCCTTGACCCCCTCCAACCCCTGTACACCCTCCAATCCCTCCTTAACAGGTTCATGCATAACATCTACATCCAGATCCTTCATGACGCCGATGACGACGCCCGCGCTCTCGATGAAGCCGTTTACAGCGACGCGTAGCATGCGGTTTGTAGTGGCGGCGTAGTTTACTTGCAGGATGCTGGATTTGGATGGGGAGGTAGAGGTGGAGGAGGAATTTGGGGAGGTGAGGGAAAAGGCGCGACGCACGAGGGGCGAGAGTTCGGAGTCGACGGAGAGGGCGCGCAGGGCGGTGGATGCGAGATGTGGAGTGGGGAAGGGGATTGAGATTATGCTGTTTTAGTTGTCAATGATGGTTTATTCGAATTTCCAAGTTGTTTTCAGCGTCTTCTCCACCAAGGTGTTGAATCGAGTCGATGCCGTTCATGAAACCAGATTAGTCTTACGATCGACTTACAGGGTACATGGGAAGTCCTCAGCCTTCCATTCACTTCCGGCCACCATTTTCACGTGTGTACGCAATGCAGCAGGACTTGAAGTAGGTATGCACGAGCTTTGTTGCGGCGGCGTTGAATGAGGCTCAAATCGGAGCGGAGAGATCCCCGCCCCCGCATCCCCTTATGGCCAAGTGCGTAGAGGAGCTATGACCCGACCTCGGGAGTCAGGTACCTGAGGGCGTCATACATCATCATCATCAAATGGTAATATGTCGTATGTCGCGCCAAGCCGAAATGGCTCTGGACGACATCGCTTGTTGTTCGCTCACATACCTCGGTTTTCCTGACGGCTGACTTTACACTGTCGACGACATCACACCCCTTTACGCCGTGCAATTGACTTCCAATCTCTCTCACCACCATCACACGACCCATGACGATGTTTCGCAGCTTAGCAACCGCGTCCTCGAGGACACTGCGCACGACCGCACCGGCGCGCCAATTGTCGCTCTCGGCGTCACGGAAGGTCGAAAAGACCCAGACCCAAGAGGGCAAGCACGCCGTAAATAAGGCAAAGGAAGGAGACACACACAACGTCCAAGAGTCGAATGCGAAAGCTGGCATGGAGTAAGCCTCCTCTCCCTATCACCCTTCCACCCTTTATATCTTACATACACACCTTACTAGTAGCATGCTTTCTTGTCCCTTTACAATCGCAAGCGTTTGGGCGTCTTCATTCAACCCCTCCAACATTTTACTTTCTCGGATTAACACCTCCCAGCAGCGCCCAGAAGAGCGGCACCGGCGGCAACGCAACCGAAGGAAAAGACTCGGCGGGCGGAAAGGCAAAGGCAAAGAAGGAATTCCCTGAGGCGCCGGATCCGGCCATTGGCATGCAGGATGAGAGGGGTGGACGCGGTGGTTGAAGCATAACTTGTGAAGGGGGGTGGGATGGATGGGATGGGTAGGATGGATGGAATAGGTGGGATGAACGGGATGGGTGGGATGTGAAGAGGGAACTCCCATGATGGCATGGATGGTTATGATGCATTTAGGCAGGTAGCTCGGTTTTAAAGTGTGCTATATCTGATTGTGCCCTACTTCTCTTTAACATCATGGACGTTCACGGACCTGAGTCTCGCAGTAGTCGTGATCGCACGGCTAGCGTGCACTAAGTGAGTTCCAGTAGCATTATCGTTATGCCGGCTTTGACAAATTTATGTTAAACACTTGTGACTCGATAAGTTCATTTCTGAACTACAATGACCTCAATAGCAATAGAACGTGTTCTTGCTTCATCTATGGCTTTCGGAGGCGGCTTGCCGCTCAGGTGCTCAGTTCTTGCGCGTACACCGCACAACAACCTTGTCGCCAATGGTCACCGCAGTAATAGCAGCCCACATCATAATCGCAACTATTATCTCCATGACATTGGCAGCACGTCCATCTATACACCTTTACCGTTGTACCTCCGAGTCCGTGTCTGACTCCACCGCCATAAGCATATATGCTGCCTTGATTCGGTGGTGTCGAAGTCTCAACAATAGGATTGTTGAGACTAAGGTTAGCAAATTCCGCAGTGGGTGGTTTATTTTGCTGTTCCTCTTCGCGTTTGTTGCTAGCTGAGTGACTAGTGGGGCTCTGGCGAGTTACATCTTGGGTCCCGCGTTCAGTTTTATCTGTCTCTCGTTCTTGTGTCTCTCGTTTCTGTGTCTCTCGTTCTTGTGTCTCTCGTTTCTGTGTCTCTCGTTTCTGTGTCTCTCGTTCCTGTGCTTCTTGTTTGCTTTGAGTTTCTTTGTTATTTTCAGAGCTCTGCACTTGAGTTTGCTTATCTAGCTCTTTGCTTTTCCATGGTTTCCAAAATTGTGCCCGGTTCATGTTGTTCGCTGCCAATGTTTGCCCAGAGGCCCGTACTTTACGCTCGTCCAAGTCGGTCAAAAGCTCATTAAGTTTGCCTAAACTGATAACGTACGACACGCGTGCTCTCTTTTCTATTCCCAGCCTCAGGGTATTGTTTGCTGTTGAGATATCCAGGATAGCTCGATTCTGTAGATTAGTAAGGCGGTTAAGGCGGAGTAGGTATTGATTACTTACGAATGGCGTGTGTATGTTCCTCCAGGGCGATCTCGATTTCTTCACGTTCTACGTACGACATCAAATGTGCCGAAGAGTTGATGACCTTCTTTGCCCATCTGTTCAATATGAGCCCTTGGTCTGCCAGCATCGGGTAGTGAATCCCGAAGATACTTTCATGGCCTTGAGGATCAGTTTGATGTTGCAATATTGCCGTCACCTCCATTAACCAGGTCACTCTCTTCACAAGACCGACGCCTTCTGCAAGAGTCGGAAACGCGAAGGTCTTGCAATACTCTGCACCAGAAGCACCCATCATCGACGGCTGACTTGGTAAATTGGCGTTTGATTCAGATAAGAGCATTTGCTCGCGGCGTAGCGATCGAATTGCTGGAAGAAGGTCGAATAAATCTTCAACTGCCTCAAGTAGATGGGCGACAGCTCCCGGAAGATTGAAGGTGCCTTCCTCATGGCTGAAGTTTCGATACGTTCTCCGCGCCGCAATATCCTCTACGTCGTCGTGAGCAAGTACCGCAACCATCTCGATCTGCAGCTCTCTGAGCTGCCTGGACTCGTCCTCGTTGCATGTTTGACTTAAGAAGTCAAAGAATTGGTCTTTGAGAGTTAACGCTTCTGGAATTACCCCCAATGATGAAAGAAACGTACCTTCAATTAAAATGAGGTCGACAAATACAAGGATTACGACCGATTTGATTGGACATACTTCCTCTCTGCAAAGAGCACTCGAATGGAGTATCTTATCTAGTCCAAACGGACCATCCAGTAGGTCTGTTCCCCAGGTCTCGAGACGGCTGAATGCTTTTTCTGCCGCAGCTGCTCTCGTGTCACTTATCTGCGTCTTGATTGTCCACAAAGCAATCTTGGTCTTCGTGAACAAGTCGAGGATCGGAGATGAAGTAGCCAAACGTTGTTCTGGCTTGAGACATATCTTGCTATCTCCGGTTTGGGATCTTATGACACCTATATCTTCACAAGATGGAGGTGGCGCAAATGTATAGAGCGCGTCAATGTTGGCCTTTACTTGATCGACCATTTCGATCACTTCAACAATGTTCGTTGCTCCACTTGACTTCTTGCTTGCTAGAGCCTGAGCCTCCTCAATTCTGAGATCGACTTTCCGTCCGGTGCTTTCGAGATTCGACAGTATAGTTTTAGTGTCCGACTTCGACGACGACTTAGCTAGCAAAAACGCCATCAACCAACTTTCAACTCTTCCGGGCATCATTCTTATGTCATTTGTGACTTTCCCAACTAGATCCTTTGAATCGGAGAGATTTTGGGACTGTTCGAGAACGGTTGATATTGCGTCAACAAACTTAACGAGGCGAGCTGTAATGCCAACGCTCAAGAGCTCCGCCATGTTCAAAACGCGAGACTTCTGGATGTCCGTAAGTATAGATTTATGCAGATGTCCTGAAATCGTACATCATAATATGGGTCGCACAAGACGTCGATTGAGTGGAAGAATGGGAAGACTAAGAACAAGTATGTCTTGGCTTTCCTTCAATCAAAATGAATGCATCGGACGCAGGCTATAGGTAAATCAAAACACTATAACGAGGCGTTCAGCAGGGTAATCAGTAGTACGATCACACGAAAAATTCGTTCACCGGAAGCAGGCTGTGTCGTCATGGAAAAGACGTAGTCCCGCTCCGTGATTGGATGGGAATTCCATACAGCCATACAGCCACGAAACTGCGGACAGCGAAGACAAACCCCGCACGAGGCTGACTCTGGTTGAAGAAACAAGCGCTCAGCACCTGCAGCGTGTGCCGTTGCAATCACCAAAATGCTCAGGCAATGCACCTATATATACGTCGTGCCTTTTTGCTATTTTGTGTCACCAATATCCTCATCGAAGCACCATGGTGGAACCAGTGGGAGCCACGCTCGCAGTGGTTGGCGTACTGCACCCTCTCTTCGTCTCTTGCCGCGCTTTGTATAAGGGTTACCAGCTCACTCAGTCTTTCGGAGAAGACTTTCCATTAGCGCAGCGCCGACTCGAGATCCAATACGCGCGTTTCGAGAACATATCACAAACAAAGTTAGCTTACTTAAAACACGGGGTAGAGCTGCAAGGCAACATCGACCACTACAATACCCGAGCAATCGTGCATCAGTTGGTCATAATAAGAGATGCTTTTGAGGATTGCAATAAGGTGCTCGAGAAGTACCATCAACTTGGTAAGTATCCAACTATCGTGTTTTGTACCACTTCCACTTCATTTGCTAAGATTCTCAAGAG
This sequence comes from Ophiobolus disseminans, assembly GCA_010093685.1. Classification (NCBI taxonomy): domain Eukaryota; kingdom Fungi; phylum Ascomycota; class Dothideomycetes; order Pleosporales; family Phaeosphaeriaceae; genus Ophiobolus; species Ophiobolus disseminans. The sequence continues at coordinate 862,840 of MU006235.1, read as the reverse complement.
AAGCGACACTTCGAGATGGATACCAGCGCAGCCGGCCTTGAACAAATAACCGGAACTCACAGAGCAGTTCCGCTCATAAATCCACCGAGCGAGATGCAATTTTCGTCAAGCACAACCATTCAAGAACCATCTTTACAGACTGCATCACCTCTGGATTGGTGCAACTCACCAATAGAGAGTTGGAAAACAAGAGTTAGCCGTAAGAAAAAAGGGAGAGAGGGCGCAGGGAAGCCACTCTCAAGCATACCCACAATTTCCCTGGAGGTGGCCACGCCAACAGCTATCGACCGCATGTCCACACTCACACTCACGGAAAATGGAGAGCCTGTCCATAAATCCATAATGTTGGGGAATGTACTCCGCCCATCAATTTTGCAAGCACCAATTGACACGATGACGAAAGAGAAGCATGCTTCACAGGCGACAATGGTCAAGAAGTCAAACACTCTCGTCAAAAGAGTCGTCTGGGCTACGGAAGACAGAGATGTTATCTGGAAGAATATTGAGACGATCCGGAATGGCTACCAAGACCTTGAGAGCTTACTTGAATATCAGGACCTTGATGACCCTCTTCAGATTTTACAATGCTCAAAATCAATAACATCTCTCGAAAACATCGATCGCATACAAGCATCTGTGAAAGGCCTCCATGACGCTTTAGCTTCTTTGAACGGGGCAAACAGCTCGCAACAGATGGGCATTGCTGTGCAACTAAGACACGACTTTGAAGGGCTGCGTAATCTTCTACCTGAAGAGGATGGCCTAGGCTTGCGCGAGGACGGTCTCCTGTTTCTACTCCACATTCATGGTCTCCAGGATGCCCTCGATGGGCGTCACGCTGTAGAGATCCTTGCAGAAGCACCGCGCGATGCACGCCAGGAGATTCTCGCAGATCCACCCAAGCGGCTGAAGTGTGTCGAAGATCTGAAGAGTGCACTCAGTTCTGAGCTCGATGCCGCCAGAATCAAGTGCTTGGGTACGGTAGCACGCCCAAGTTCTCTTTCACATGAGCACCAGGTCTTCAGCACAAACGAAAGAACATGGACCAAAATTGGCGATCTTGGTCAAGCTTTGGTGACGGACGACTTCCACGAGAAACTACAGCTATACCAACGCGTCCAACTGGCAAGTCTCATCGCCGTTACTCATGGCTACTTCGCGAAGATCCGCATCTCCTGTACCGAGGTTCGCCCTGCTAATTTTCACTACTACCACACGAGTAGTGACTCTGTTCCGTGGGACGATGAAGAGCCATATATACTAAATCCATACATATCCATTGGATTCGGATCTCGGAAGCCGCAACACAGCCTGGGCTCGTCAAGTGGCGTGTCTCAGTGTAGAAGCAAACCCGTAGTAGAGCTCGGACTACTTCTATATCAGATCGGTAGTGGTACAAGCCTTGACTATGGGCGTGGTCCCGAAGGCTTCCGTCGCGCTAAGATCCGCGCGCTTCACACCATAGGCACCGTTGATAAAGGGACTGGTGGCAGATTTGCTGAGGTGGTACAAATGTGTTTGAAACACAGCGGATCGGAAGAAGATGACTGGAAAGTGATTGAGGCGGTTGAGACTTGGTTGAGAGATTTTGGTGACAAGTTGGGTTTGCCGTAGAGGAGATGGACAGGAACGTGACGCGTAAAATCGGTCGTAGGTATTGGCAATGCTGGCTCCGCTCATGTGCAGACGTTGACACTTGCAGTTACTGAGACAGTAGTTTAGACTTCATACAATGCTTATTTCCTGCTCTTCCGCATAGTCAAACTCGGAAGAACGCATGAACCGCAGGTATCCTATTCGCTTCCGGTTTCCACATCCTGTAGGGACTAAGACAATACCGTTGCATCCACGTGCGAAGTCGAAAAGCGGGGTGGCGCCTAAGGGACTTTCGTAGATAGAACGATCGGGATCGCGCATATGATACGAGAATGTTTTGAGAGGCAGAAGGTCTGTGACATCCTCTTTTAGTGGTTTTTCTTCGACGTGGTCGTACCAGAATAGATAAGATGTACTTACATACAGTTACTGGTTTGTGAATATCCTCGCGTATGTCGAGTTGCATCAATACTGGGATGTTCACTGTCCACTCATCTGCAGAGAAGGACGAGTTGCGACCTACACGTGCTCTCGTGACCATTCGGCGAGATTCCCAATCCCCAGATTCCGCATTTGGCACTGTTATATATGCACACAACAAGCGGTCGCGAATAGTCGTTGTCCCGCGCAAGACTTCGCCGTACGGGACGCAGTTATCTTCGAGTTCGATACTCCGTGATATAAGCTTTGCCGATGGTCCTTCATACATTGCCGCAAAGTTATCACGTGGTACGATTCTCCCTTCGCAAGACGCCCATGACCATGACGGTGCTTTGAAACTTCCCTCACGACGTCTTACCTCCACAGGCATATGTTGAGCCCAAGATGGCTCGTCAATAAAGGTTCTTTCCCACAAACCGGCAGCACTATTAATGAATTAGGTAGGATCTTAATAGAAAGCCTGTATATTCTCACAGCACTATCAATAAATTATAATATCTTAATAAGTATGTAAATGTAGACAGGCCTATATGTAATAGAATATATGTATAGTTATTACACGTTGACTAGGTCCTCGGTGCAATACTCAAACTACGCGTTTCCACTTCACTCACTAACATCTCAGAAATTCCAACATTTATATGCAGTTCACGAACCCAGACTCGAACCACTTCTTCCATATAACGCATACATGAGATTCTTCCACGCCTCGGAGCGTTGTTATGGCGACAAGAAGGACGGAATAACCTCCAATATGAGTGACATCAAGATTGTGAGGAAGCAGCCCAGAGGTTCGTATTCGGCAGAACTACTCGTGGAAGCGAGGGAGGAGTTGGAACGCAATAACGCCGGTCGGGCGGCAATCGAAGATTTGGCAGGTGTGCGGGCTGAGGAGGTTAGGATGTCGATATGTGCGTTCCTATGATTTCAAAGGGCCTTGGACTCGGGCAGGGCATGCAAAGAACCACAAGGAGAAACAAAAAAGGAGACAGGCATGGTTAAACTTAGGTATGAAAGGAGGACCATCTCAGGAAGTGGTCATTAATTAGGCATGATGTTTTGTATGATTTCTTGGAGTTTCGAACGAGTATATGGTTCTTGTGGGCAAGGACGAGAAGGCTGTGCGTGTATTTGGAGTTGTTGGATTCATATGTTCGAGTACCTTGATTTGTTTGGAATGAATGGACGTTTGCAATAACAATCGTGGCCTCGAGAGCGGCCGAGTCATATACGCTTGACCGAGTTAACGAGATGGCAAAGGCGACCGTGACGTCAACATAGAAGTCCCGTATTTTTGATGTATCCACAAAGTGGGAATTGAATATTCGAGAGTGTAGACTTCTGGCATCTTCACACGCTGTGTGACATGGCTCAAGTTTGAGAATGTGGTCTTCACGGCTTCGCTCTTCACCTCCGCGGTGACCAATGACGGTATAAGTACTTGCTTTCCCGACAGTGCACGCAACTCTTATACTTTGACAGTGTTTCATGCCTTACAAGAACTGTCACCGACTACAATGTCTCCAAATCCAGACCTAGTCACTACTTCCAACATCCCATCAAAGAAGACTAAAGGAAAGAAGAAATTCACACCACTAGCGTCATTTGAATTGCACCACGAGAAGAACGAGCATGGAAAGGAGGAAGTGACCAAACAGGACATCGTGTATACGAGACAAGAGAGGCAACAGCCAACTCGCAAAGCGACGCCGAACGTACAACCACCGCCGCGGCAGGTAATACCCACAAGGAAGCTTCAAACTCCACCACACGGAGTAGTAGGAGATGGTTGACCAATTTGCAAGTCCCCTGCGCTCCGTGAAATACTGCCCACGGCGAAGCCCCGGATGTCAAGTCACGGAGCAGTAGGGGATAAGCGATCACCCCGCAAGCCACCAGCACCGTTGTGAAACATCGACCCTCGCCTCACGGAGCCGTGGGAGATGACCAACCAGCTCCCAGAGCTCCAGCTCGCCAACCAATTCTCAAACCGAGGCGTCGAGAGACTATACCCGTGACACCGGAAGCCCGACGTGATAATAAGAGCAAGCAAGTAGAGAGACCGGCACAGGTTTCGCCACCCCATAAATTAAGGACCTTCCTCTGCAGACTCATCCGCAGACCGACAACGGTGTGCCGTTAGGCCTACGTAAGCGTGATGATTACGATAACGGCAGCGACGTGTGGACTCGTCCGAGTGGCATGGACGGAGAGAGCAGAAGCAGACTAAAAAGTGAAGTAAAACTGATCAAGTGGAATGGAAATTTCTATTGATGGAAAGAGAATGTTGAGAGCTTATCGAGTGCAAGGAATTGATGTGGCGAGCGTGATGAAGTTGATTTGCTGTTCTCCTCCGTAACGACTTTTTGGTATTGAAGCCGGGATATTTTGGAATCCGTTTTCTTATTAGACTTTTCAAGCGCTAATCGAGGCGATGAGTGTTAGTTATACTTCCGTCGAAAATATTTAGCCTTCATTGAAATGTTCGTAGCGACTCACATGTTCAAAATCATACTTGCATCTTTCTCGTCCATCCTTGGGAGACAGGAGCAGCACGTACACACTAGACTACTATACTTACACCAACTCAAAGCCATCCTCGAAAAGTACCCACATGAAGATGTTCGTGATGCACAGATGAGAAGGCTTGGCTAGCAATACCACCAATAGTTGTCGCCGTGGATGAGAGCGAATCAGAACGGAGATGCGCCTGCGCCGAGGTGAAACGACCGCTGTGCCGCATTACGTGATCCTCAGCCCCCAACACCTTGTTGCCTGCTTTTGATGAACTTGCCTCGCTCTCGTTCGGTGCACAACAAGCGGCGGCTGGGATTTGTCAGACTCCACACCCACAAATTCGGTGGTAAGTGTAATCTCTTGTTTGAATCACTCGCATAATGTTTTGCATGTACTGATCTTAGGTAGCGTCGCTAGCTAAGAACGATGGAGCGCGAGCTTTCCTCCATGCAGGACTTTGTGGTAGATCCAGTCAGGAGCCGTACGAAATTGCGCGGTAAGAAATCGGGCTCCTTTCGGAACAAGAAGTTTCCCGATAGGATAGAACGACTCCGAGAACGTCAAGCAGCGTCTTCGAAGCTTCCAGAACAGAGAATCGATCTCAATAGAATCCAAGCCTGGTGGATGGAATGTCAGAACCATCATGGGGGCTGTTGCACCGAACGATATTCTGAAGCCCTGTCGCAGCATGTTGACAGTCTCATATTCGTTGATGTCCAATCTGAATGTCTGGTGGAACGTCCAAGTTCGACCCCGTTCGTCGCTCTTTCGTACGTTTGGGGCAGTGCACCAATGATCAAAACTCGGCGCTCCAACTACGCGCTGTTGACACAAGCGCGCGCCCTCAGCCACAACATAAACGGAGTTGCTCTTCCGCAGACCATTCGTGACGCCATTTATCTGTTGAGGTCGCTTGGGAAAAGATACTTGTGGGTGGACTGTTTATCTCTTTTCCAAGATGCCACCGCGGAGGAGATGGACAATTCACTGCGAGCCATGGCCCATATATATACCAGTGCAGAATTCACCATTGTTGCTGCTGGCGGTTCGCACGCAGACCATGGCCTACCTGGTATAGGTGGTCCTTCCCGGGAACGGGTCCTGAGCGAGCAGCACGTCAAGCACAGAGAGGGGTATCCGTGGTCTTCGTATTGGTCATCAAGAGGATGGACATTTCAGGAGTCGGTGTTCGCACGTCGCTTGTTGGTGTTCAATAGCATCGTGTCTTGGGTCTGCGGGCGGTGCGTATGGCTCGAGAAAGATCCGAGTGCTCTATTCTTAGACCGACCCGACAAGTGGCCATCTGAACGACCACACCTAGGGATTCCAACTGGGCTCATGTCATTACTCCCCCCATATCCTGTTCTTGGCCGATGGGGTATGCTTGTGGAGAACTATGCTCGACGCGCGTTGACATACGAAAACGACTTTAAGCGAGCTTTCGCAGGCGCCACAGACGTTATGAGTTCTACGTTCCCCGGAGGAATCTTCAATGGAATGCCGATTTTCTTCTTGGATATAGCCTTATTATGGAGACCAAGATCAACCGTCTCACGACGCCATGGAGAACCCAGCTGGTCCTGGGTCGGCTGGAAAGGTGGTGTAGACTGCCTGCGTTCTTGGTGTCTCTTTTACCCAGATGTGTACGGAAAGTCGGGCCATCCGTCGGACTGGGTGGCCTTTGCGACTCTGAAGCCACTGGCGAATTATCGAATAGTGCAACTGGATGACGAAAAGACATTCGATCTGCCGGCTCTGAACCAATTTTATCAATACCAAGCACTCCAACATGATATGCGCGCCTCACTTCCCGCAGGCTGGAAGCGCGAAGCTCACCCAGAAGGCGACTTCTACACTCACGATAGTAGGCCAGATGAAGAATCCAGATATTCTTACCCGCTTCCTATCGCCACAGCTTTATCTCGAGATAACGAACTGGACACTTCGTCAACATTGGTCTGCACTGCACCTGTAGCTAAAATAGATCGTGGAGACATCGAGCGTACCACACCCGAGAGCCCTGCAACAGTGACGTTGTTGCTCAAAGGGTCTACGATCGGGATGGTCACCATCGACGACCCAGAAAACGAAAAGTTGACTCTCAGATTATTCATAGCCAATAGCCCTCAACCTTGCCGCTCTAAGTGCGAACATGTTCCGATGTGTACTAGGTGGACGGATCGTACACACTGTGTCTTGGTAGCTATATCGGAAGCCGTTGTACCGGACCGAAGTAACACGGCTTTGTACCATGGAGCCCTTCCCCTTCGTCATCCTGGCCGCGGCAAGGTCGGAATAGATATCGACGCGAGTGTGGGGAACGGCAAGAAAATATCGTTCTACAACGTGTTGTGGATCGAGTGGAAGGACGAAGTCGCATACAGGAGAGGAGTTGGGGCTGTAGACAAGGAGGCCTGGGATTCACTGCAGGCTGAAGTCAGGACATTTAGACTGGGCTGACAGGAAGCAGGAGCTTGTCTCAATGGATCTGATTCTCAGTGACTACCGCATCGTATGTACTTCAATAGCCTCTGTATCGTGTCATTGAATCAACGAGTCGACTAGGCACATCTAGTGTAGGATTACTGAGCTCGTGCGTTATGGGGTCTGAGGCGCGGATTTCTTGCCAGACCGGTTCGAGGGGTTAGGAGTGGCTCTCGGTAAGTCGTGAAAGCCGGAAAAAAGGCCAGTTTGACGACTACATCTACGTTCAGAGAAGTTGTTTTACTTCCTTAAAAACCTCTGTACATAGACACGATAGTGTGTTTATTCCTGGCTTTCGCGATTGACCGAGAGAGTGGTTGGCATCGTCGTTGATGCCTCGAAAGTGCAGATACGAGTACGGTAGTCGAGACGTAGATGCGACTATCTAGCTATCTCGTAAGGAGCGGTGGACTTTGATCGTGGCTTGGTCAGCGTGAGAAGACGTGCTGGTAGGAGAGGAGGAGATACCGAACCAGTGTATTTAGCGCAAATTTGCGATCCCTCTAGATAGATAGATTCAATTCATTAGCGGAGTTATGTATGCTCTTGTCGAGGGTGAGGCAGTCATTTTGGTGATTCTCGGTAGAATGGGACGACACGAAACTAACGCGTTCCGACGAGGTGTGAACTTGGCCACGCACCACATTCACTCAATCTTACACCACAACTCATGTTCCTACCTAGGTAAAGGCCCTCGTTGCGATTGGCGATCAACGTGCTCTCCACTTTTTCAACAAGTTGGAGGTATTCAGCATATTGAATGACGGTGTCGGAAGGAGACTTACGAGGTAAATGGACGCGCTGTGAACCGACATCTTGGAACGCAAGACTTCTTATCACATTCATCTGAAACAGCCATGAACATGTGCAAAGGAAAAGCTCATTCTGTTAACCTAGGACGAAACGATGGGCATCATACACAGAACAACCATGAAGGCCGACTACTTCTGAGTTTTTCCAACTTTTGATCAGACGTGCATGCCTTCGACCGCACACGCAATCACTTCTCTCAACACGGAGGGCCAAGGTACTACGTCGGCCCAGCTACTATCTGTCGCACACTGCTCTTGACCTTTTGTTCAAATTTCTTCCCCCCAACCTCCACGCCAAGTGTCACCTTGAGCTGGTAACTCCTGCTTATCGCAGAGCTCTTGAAGCTCGGTGTTGTGGAGCTCGGCACGCGCGCTGTGAACATCATCTCGCAGCTGCTTGCTTGCTCCATGGCTTTCTTTTCTCCACTGGGCACCTCTTCCAGCTCTAGATTTGCTGACTCGGTTAGCGTGTTGAGATGCGTGTCTCAGTTGCAGCAATCCTGGCGCTCCTTACCCGAGAAAGGGGCGTTTGGCGGAGGCATGCCCTCGTATCTATTCTTACGATGATGTCCTTTCATCGATGTGGACGCCTCGAAATCTCGTGGTGCGCGGATCCAGGTGATATCTTTCAGATCGAGCTTCAAAACAGTGAAATGTATGCTCGGGATGTGCACCACATTGTTAGGTCTGGACATCATGTTGAAGGACGTCCGGAGTCGGAATTCTGTGCCTGACGTGAGAACTTCGGGAAGTTCAACCACAACGTTGAATTCGAGCTCCGGTGTGCTCGAAGAAAATCGGTCCCGCACGCTTTGCCGAAATCCAATCGAGTTCACATTCTGGTCTGCTAGTGTCGAAGATCGCAATTTGAAAGTCTGTCGATGGCTCGCCAATCTCACCGGATCCATTCGACCATATGGGCCTATATTGAGTGGCGCGAAGAGTACTCGTGCCGAGACGACGAGGCCCTCAATGTTGTATCCCTTCACAATACCAATTCCAGGGCACACTAGTCTGACGCGCACACCGTATTCGACTTTGTGATAGTTTGGGCTATCGTCCGTACTGTATCTGCTATGGTTCAGGAAACTTGGTGGTAGCTCGTGGGGTGTTACAGTCCAAAGCTCGTCTCCGTCCTCCTTGTACCGGCCTAGGCGAGTGTTGCTTGTGCGTGCTGGGAACCGGAAATGGAACGGAAACGTGTAAGTATGTCCAACTTCTAAAGTCGGCGTATTCATTTCTTCTGCCGGGAGTACGTTCTTTGCGACTTCAAACAGGAGCGCATTGTCTTGCCAATGATGATACTCTGTTGAATTACCATTCTTGTGGCTGGTGCGATGCCATATAAGGGAATGTCCGAAAAGCGATACTTCGAGGGCGCGGGGCGCAATAAATGCGACGGGAGTAAAACTGACGTGTGGAAGTACGGATTTGGGAGGTCTTGCGACAGAGCCCAGTAAGAGTACCCAGTCCAAAGACATGCAGTCCCAAAATATGTCCACAGGAGGACTTCACAGACGTGACCCTGCGCTAACAGAGTCACTATTCTTCTCGACACTCTCTACAAACCCCACCACCCTCTTGACAAGATCTTGCACCACCTCTTCCGGATCGCCGTTAAGGTTGTGATGCGCACCAGGCACGACACCACCATTCGTGTCATCCACTACACCGCTTCCTTCACGAATAATGCGCGTCCAGCGTTGCAGTAACGCAGCCTTGTCGACCGAAGCAGGCACATACGGATCCTCGCCGCCCAACAAGAAGCACGTTTTTGTGTGCGCCGGAATCGCTCCAAACGTCTTGCCAAAATGCTCATCCGAGAAATCAGTCGAGAAGTAATCATCATCTCCACCTTTTGCTAAGAGACTGTACGTCCTATACGCCGTAATCGGCGCGCCCAAGCCCTCCGCAACCATATTTCCCTTCATAGGCAGTATGCCCCTCTCATCACCGTCACCAATCATCTTCTTCGCGGTCTCTACAATCTCCCGAAACGAACTCTTCTCCCCATCACTCTTTAACATATCATCCCACGCCTCGCGATCGCTAACACCACCCTGCAGTATCGCGCCATCAATTGGCGGGTGGTTCTTCGCATCGGGCCCAACGAGGTATTCCATGATATCCTGACATCCCGTCGAGTGGCCCATCAACACAATCTTGGTATTCGGCCGCAGGTCTCGGAAGTATTTTACGCATTCGCCTAGTTCGCGTGCGTCGCGCGAGAGCCGGCCCGTGGCCCAGCCGTTGTAGGACGAGCGTAGGAGGACTTCGGCGAGCGTCCAGGTCGGGGGAAGGGAGGCGGCGATGGTGGTTGGGTATTCGACGGTGAGGAGGCCGTCGCCGAGACCGCCGATCCAGAGGAGCGTGTTGGGCGCGTCTTTGGACTTTATGGGTGAGGAAACGGAGGCGTGTTCGAAGGCGATGAGCTTCTTGGTGTATTTGTGGGCGGTGCCGGCGTGGGCCATGGCTGAGTGTGATGGAGGCAGAGATGCGGCTGGATGGGGTACGGTGGTGAGCGGTATCAAGTGAAATCCAGTATACGATTGAGATATCGAGCAGTAAACATCAAAGAAAGCTAGGTGCCTGTGGACAAAAGCATAGCCAGCGCATGTCAGTCTCTAAAAACCGCGAAACTCCTTCCGAGCTCCGGTGGGGCTTCGGCGCTCACATCGGAATGTTTCCGCAGTTTGCACAGCGCGAACCCCAAATTCCTTTCAACCCGCTTGACTCTCGTGATCCCGATACTTTTGAAAGCATAACCAGATAATCGATTGGGATGATCGGTTGATACATCATATCTCGCCTGAATACAATAACCGTGGTGAGCCTAGATACTGGTAAATTCAATCGTGTTAGGCTCGGCTCCCCTATACGCCTTACACGTAAACTCCATGGACTATAGTAGCTGTCGTTCTGCTTCGTCGGATCGGTTTCTCGTTGATATCGTCCATCTTCGCCGTGTTCTCAAACGATCAAACTCGCGTTTGGACGCGAGAAGCGGATGTTACCTGCCCAGGTGCCTCATAACCACTGCCTCCTCCATACCTAGGTACCCTTCAGTCGATTGCGCCCGAACTGACCGCTGCACCCACCGCTGCACCGGCATCTAGAAATTGATGTGTAACATTTAAAGACTGCCTAGTCGCTAGATTTTGGCCAGGAGCTTTCGTGTCTCTGTGGCATTGGCGCTCGTTGTGGCCCTGAACATAATAATTGTTGCACACAAAAGTGTCTTCTTTGCCGCTTGTTGAGCAACCTACGTTGGTCGACTGCTTCGTCCGTATGCTCTAGACCTGGCTGGGTAGGAGACTGGATAGGAGGGAGGTGAGGATGCGAAGCCAGTTTGATGTTCAATATACTCGGTGTAATCGACTTCTTCCCATAGCAGTGGACTGTCTTCTTTCCATTGGTGTGGGCTCGGACTGTCTTGACTTAGATTGGGACCCCGGCCGGATGGGGGAAGAAGTACCTCCTAGCCAATGAGTGAATTAGGTATCAATTGGCGTTGTCGGGGAGTCGATTTCAAGATCTATATTCCGCATATTAGGGGGAATAGCGTTGTACGATAACTCACGACTCGCATAGTTCCAATTCCAATCGAACACAGGATCAAGGACCCCAGACGAGGGTATTGCTGGCCAGATTGGAAGGAGGGCGGGGTCATAACTTGTGTGGCCAGTGACACTATTGTGACGACAGCAAGCTCCTGAATATTCCGGATTCTTGGTAAATTTGTTCTACTCATGAACCATAAATCGGGAAGCCTGTTGGTTATCTTGCCAGCAATTGACCAAATCAATCAGAGTAACCAGATTTGAGGACGTGATGCGGTGGTTTGGGTTGGGTTGAAGCATGGCATAGCACCATTCCAACGGAAAACATAATGGAACATATGTCCCGCCGGTATGTTTCACTAGACGAAACTGCCCCTGATCTGTATACCTTGAACAGCTAGAGTCGTCAGATGAGCCGCACAATCCGAAAAGGTGAAGAATCCAGTGCAGGGTCTTCCGTGTGTTGCGATGATATGCTTTACTCCCGTTAGTGGTTCGGAAGTTCGAGAATTGGGCCATGCTGACGTCGCCAAACCACAAAAGAGTAGTCGCCATCTCGAGGAAAACGCATCCCAGGGAGAACACATCTGAGAGTCGCCCGCGTCGGCGTAAAGTACGCTACCGTTCTTGACGAGAATATTAGCAGGTTTAATGTCACGATGTCTGATCTTCCGTTGGTGGAGGTAGTTTAGGCCTGCTGCCAAACAACCAAACCATTCATACATAGGATCCTCGACATCCGGACGTGGGTTTCGTTCTAGATAGTGTTTCAAGTCCCCATCCGCGACGGGACTCATTATTATTCCCATAGCTCAACCTTGGCCATAAGTCTCAATGACTTGAATGAAATGCCCATGAGGCTCTAAGCGTCTGATGATTGCGACCTCATTCCAAATCCGTTCCCGAAAGTGGTCGAGGTTGGATCGGCGTGGATTCGTAATGACTTTTCTCGCAAACTGTTCATCGGTTCCCTCGACGTACACCTCATCTACGCAAGCATCGCGACCGCGCCCAAGCTTACGAAGGGAAACGTATGGAAGTCCCTCGCCAGCTTGATATTCATAGTAAGTGGGATCTTGTATGCGAGGGAAGGTTGGCCGATTATTGTCTGCATATAATGGCGCATTTGTTGGTGGGAGGTAGTCGTTCCAGGGGGGCAATGGCCATGTTAATTGAGGGACTCTCGAAGTCCGGATATCGGCCCGAGGTCTTGATCGAGGGACTCTCGAAGCCGGATGTTGAACAGGATCATTGAGATCGTCCCAAGGTGTTGAGTCGGGGGGCGGGCATCCAGCGGGAAAGTACTCCTTTTTGGAGGGTGAGTTGGCAGGCAAACTCTCTGTTATTCGACCTTGAGATCTACGAAATACACCTTAGCTGGTGTTAGCAAGGATAATTAATTGCGCTTGTAGTGACTTTTACCATGCTGCTAGGCTGACTCCGGTGAAGTGAGTACCCAGGAAAGGGAATAGTACCGCGAACACTGAACAAGATCACAGAATGAGCAGGACCACGGATGAATGGTACCACTAGCGAAGTGGATTACCAGCTTTGGTAGAAAGTGTGAGGTTGGTATCAGCGAGGCCATGACACAGACTGGAAGCGCGCCTGCCAGCTGGCGGCGATCTCCCTGCGTATCATCGCTAACGATGCACTACCCAAGTTTTGCCCCCTCAAACACTTGCGAACTACGTGATGCTTGTAAAATATCTGTGTTACTGCATATAATACTTTGCGTAACATATCAAGTATTCGATAGCCTGATACGAGTGGAAGAATCTCGTTATATTAGCTCAATGTGAGTCTCCCTGACTTTCAGCTTTTCAGCAATAGCTTTCCACTACCAGACCTTTCGTCCGTGATCCAAGTTGTTTCTCTAAAGGATACGCCCACGCAATGCAGAAGACCAAATCAGTCAAGATATTCTACACCCCATGCCATGCTTGGTAGCTCAAGCCTTGCCATCCAATCCGTCCTCCTCTGAGAACCTCACCTGGGCAACCCAATGTTCTCCAAATTTGATGCCCTTTCCACCACTGATGCCTGCATCCCGCCACGGCTTGTTGACTCCAGTGTCGACAACCCAAATCAGCCACTGTGGATCGCGGCCAGCGCCGTTCTGCATCGCCTTCAGCAGTCCTGTACGCGGTGCACCGAGGCAGACGATGTACTTAGCCCTCACTTCCAATGGCTCGCCTTCAAGAATAGCAACTTCGCCGGTCGAGCCACCTACACCGGACGGTGTCTCCACAGCAAGACAGGCGGCCCGAGACTTGTTTGCCCAGCCAACAATCCCGAGGACAGTACGTCGGTCGTGGTCACCGAGAGCTTCAAACTCCTTGTGCCGACCAAGAAGCGCATCGATGATCAACTCCGGTGGTGCTTGGAGGCGCTTCAATGCGTCTTCGGTTTCCTGCCATGCTCGAACAGAACCGCCAAACTTCCTGAATATGTCAACCTGCCGACGGACGTCCTTGTCCCAGTCTGTAGCACGTTCGAAACCGAGTAGGGCGACCATCACCTTTGGACCCCGTGCTTGAAGATGTCGTGCTGCTGCTATTGCTCGTGCACCGCTACGGTGATTACCCGCAAGAACAACGATGACCGGTCGACCATTAGGATTGTCTCGTGCCAATCTTCGGCCACCAGGATTGATGGCTGTCAATGCGACCTCGGCAATACCGCGACCAGCATTTTCTGCAATCATGTCCTCGGTCAGACCGAAGTCAACCTCAGCTGCCTCTTCCACCGCGAGCATGCCGCCAGGCGTGATGGCGTAGCATCGACGGTCATTCGGCAGCAGACGTAGACAACCCTTGGTGGTACTCTCAAGTGGCGAGTCCGGTGGTGTTGCGATACGGCCTGGCCTCGGGCTACCGGTAGCATGCGACGATGCATATGGTCGGTTTACAAAAGACCGGTTCGCGCGCGGTAGGATCCCTGAGCCCATCATATCAATGTCTGCCTGCACTCCACTACCTTGGCGGACTGGTGCTCTCTTGGTCGACGCTCTGGACATGGCTCGTCGCGAGTTGCGACTGCTGGCAAACTCCGAGTCATCATCAGAGCTGGTGTTGGTCGTGCTTTTCAGCTTCTTTTCCAACACATTCTCCGTAGGATGTAGGTTTTTGCCGCCGTGGGTCCCAGGCCTTGCGATCCGGTTGAAACTAACTAACCGATCCTCGTCCGCAGTCGTGTCCTCATTCCTGATTTGATTGAACACTGTGCGCTTGTCGAATTTGGACAAATTGGCCTGAAAGTCAAACTCGGGCAGGTCTTGAACATCGGTTGCGTCTTCAGTGGCCCAGCCATTGGTTGCATCGAGAGCCTTCTGTCGCCGAGTCTTGCTCTTTGAGGCATGAGCGGCTGCTAGACCGACTCTTCCGCCGATGACTCCCGGTGTCCGTGTTACAGGTGCGTCCGGGTCTTCGAGAATGGGTGTGTTCCTCCAACCATTGCCCTTGCTGCATTCAGTTAGCGTCTGCGCATAGGTTGCACATGCATTTTGATCTTTCTCTAACATGTCTGGTAATTTTGAGAATCGCACGTACCCCTTTCGCGCAGTGTCCGACTCTACGCCGTTCTTCCGCTCTTGAGCGGCAAGTTCCTTCTTACGGGACTTGCCTCCTCGTCGAGTCCTTTTGCCACCGTCGTCAAGCTTTTGAGGACTTGGGTCATCGTCCATGGGCTTGCCGTTCCTTGTCTTGTTTATGCTCGCCCTTCGCACACTGGGCGGGACCGACTTTGTCTCGCTGTCCGCTTCCTCGGCGTCTGCAATGTCCAAAGATGAGAAGGGCCCCGCCAAAGTCGCTGCACTAGGCTTCCTGATATTGCGTTCCTTAGCATGGCCAGAGTATGTCGAGGTGATGGGCAGAGTTGAGGCGCGGGCGGCAGCGGAAATGGGCTTGATGGGCGTAGCAGGAGCTTCTTGTGGCAGGGCAGCCGCAGCCTGGTTCGATGAAAGAGCAGCAGAAGCGCGCTTGCCTACACTGAGGATTGCAGGGTCTACGAAGGTCGGCTGGGCGGGCTGTCGAGTGGGTTGGCTCACATGCTGCGTACTGCGCTGAGCAGCCTGGTGTTGAACCTGTCGACCAGGGTTTGGCGGCGGCTGTTGAACATGGCTGGGAGGGTATTGCAAGTACGAAGGAGGCTCAGAGCGCGGCGCAAGTTGAGGAGTAGGGGCTGGCGCAGGGTTGACCTTGATGTCAGCGATCGCGTGTCCTTCGACATGGTACGAGTTCAGCTGATGGCCAGACGCTGGAAAGTAGACTGCTGTATGTTAGCATACCGGCAGTATCTAATGATATGTTACATGGTCTAACCATCTTGAAGTGTCAGCGTAGACGTCTGTGAATTCACAGCAGCCACCGTTCCCTGTACGACGGTATTTGGCGGGTTCTGCAGCGTCACTGCGACAGAGATGCCGATGAGACCGGACGCCATGCTTGCGAGACAGTACTCGAAGTCGCCTTAGCTATGTTGTTGACGGGCGACCTCCACTAGCTGTAGAAGTTGGAGGTGGAGGTGCAGTCGCGCAAAAGGAACAGGCATCTCGAAAGTTCACGGCGATCTGCCGCCAAGACGCTAACGAACGCCGCAACGGTGCGGCAGTCGCTGATGTAACGCCCCTGTCTGTAACACATCACATCCACACCACAAAACGGGTTTCTTGATTTCAGAATACTACACATCATCGCGCAGCCTGTATATCCTTAGCAACTTGTTGAATGATGTATGGCAACTACAAATCGCGGCCAGTCTATTCAGGAACACATTTCCAACCGACAGTTCCGGAAGATTTTCTGCACTGTCATATATGCGCCGATACTGATACACCAAGCACTATGGTTCTATTTTGGCCATTGTGCAGTGTTTCCTCTTATGAGTCACCCTCGTACTAGAAACTAGTGTTCTTAGTTGAACCATAGCTGGCTATCCTCAGGGACTTCCCCGAATCCAATTAGCTCACACTTAGCATCACGAGGGCCTCTAGCCTACTCCCAACTGCACTATCGATAAGTAATGGATGCCTAAAAGGTAGTATGAAAAAGTGTCCTTGAAGAGAAACTAGTACTATAGTTAGTTTGCTTATTTTTATTTCTCTCAGTATACATCACTCCCCCCGCCTTCATATCCTCTTCTTCTTTTCAACCTCACCATAGTGTTTGATACTGAGAGTATTGTACACCTGATTTCTCTCGAAAACACACATTTCACACCCCCTGACTAGACCATATCACCACTAATTCAAGATGCATTTCCGTTTGCGCCTTTACCGCAAATCCCCACCAAATCTCATCTATAATGCCACACCCTCTAAATACTCTCCCGCATCTCCTCCAACGCCCTACCCCTTGCGGTCATAAATTTCTCTCCTGGGTGCCTAAACTCACACTGGGCGTTATTCCTCCTCGACAGCCCTAGCAGCACAACCAGCACGCTTTGAGAGCTCCTCTTCACAGATCTAAACGACAATGCCACTATAAGTGGTTATCAAATGCTGTTCTCGCACCACGGCAAAGGAAAGAGGATATACAACATCCGTAAAACAAGCAACTACAACGTCGCTCGCGCAAGCGCAGATGGCAAAGATGTCATCTATCTCCACGACGCTGTAACAACCATGAAGCGAACGGACAAAGCGACAAAAATCGTCTTGGAAGAGTTTCGCTACAAAATCATATCGAAAAATGCCAATCCTTCATCATCCTCGTCCTGAAATTACTCAGCGAATGGGACCTAGCACACATCCTTGCTACAACAATTGCCACCGTCCGCAAAGAAGCCGCCTACTTCGTACGCATGCGCGAAAAGAGGAACGCACCGCTCAAGCCCGTAGTTGCAGCTGGGCGTGCTAGACCACGCTTCACATCCTCAGAGCTATTCCAGGAAGATGTGCGCCCGGCGGACATTCGGCCTCGAGCTCACATGTCCTCGTCGTCAAGCGACGTGTTCAACCCTAACATCGCCGTCCAGCCATTCTACCAGCAACGACGCGCAAACAACACATCTTCGTCTAGCAACCTCTTCAGCCCGGACATCACTGTAGTCCTGCAGCAACAGGGCCGCGCGCTGGCGAAGCGCACGCTGCGTAAAGGCGGACGCTCGGATCCTGCGCCGGGGGCGGCGCAGAGACCGACCAGGACGCAGCAGGCACAGGTGCGGTCTGAGGATCGCGAGACGTGTTATAAGGTACCTGGGGCGTGGTGAAGCATGACTCGAAACCGCATACCCCACATGGTATTCGCTTTACCAGCAGCGACAGCGGCCCCTTCTTACAAACCACGAGCGGCATTACCACCGGATCAACAGCGGGAGTAGAAGTGGTAGCAGCGTCAAAGTTTTCAACTTGCGTGTAGCGTTGGTTGTTCACCAAGATACTCGTTAGAGAATGAAATCTAAACAGAATTTCAATTCCTCTTCAATTCATAACAATGCAAAAGAATTTCATAACCTAGGGTATCCCATACACAAACGAAAAGCGTAATTCCATCCCAACCCCCCACCCAATTGCCCACGCCCTCCCCACCCATCATCCCTCATCCCTCATCCCTCCTACCCAACCATCAAACCAACTCCCACATGCACAAGACCCCAAACTGACAACTATACGCCTTCTTATTATTCCACGCCTCATAGCTCAAGCCTCTCGCATCCTTCCCACAAAACTCCGTAACGGCATTAACGCTAATCTTCTGTCCCGGCGCACCCAACTCCAATCTCTCGACGTCGAGCCACCACATACGGCCGTCGGTGTTGAAGGGCAGGTACTTGGTATTCCTACCGTCTCTGCCCGCAACACTAAGCAGCATGACGTACGGCTTTCCCTTGCCGTGCCGCACATGGTCCCAGTGCGCGCAAAGAGTCGAGAACTGGAAGCGCAGGACGGGTGGCGCGCTGGGGTCGTGGACTTTGAGAGTGAGTTGCATGGGGAAGATTGTGCGTTCTGCGACACCGTGTTCGGTGGCGCAGTCGCCCATGACTTGGACGCGGCCGCCCATGTCGTCGCGTTTGAATTCTTCGTATGAGAGAACGCGGCCGTCTGTGCGGAATTGGTGGGCGTTGTCCGAGGGGAAGTGTTTGGTGCCGAAGTCGTTGTTGGACTTTGTGAATTCCGAGGGGTTGAATTTGCGGACGTAGCTGGGAAGTATTAGTATGGGGTTTCTGAATGAAGTCGTGATACATACCCCTCGCCTTTATTGCGGCATCCGAGATGCCCAGCACCCCAGCAGGGGTCGATCAGCTTCCATTCGCCGTTGTCGATGCAGACCGCATTCCAGGCGTGGTTTGACTCAAACGATGGCACAGGCTGACCTGGCTCCAAGGGCGTATGACCAAAGCCTTTGCCATCTCCGGAACAGACCATAGCTTGTAGGCCTGCTTTGAGTGCAAGGGCGGCGAACAATCCAGCGTACCCTTCGCAAACAGCTAGTCCACTAGTGATGGTCTTTTCGGGCGTTGAGGGCATGATGGTGCCATTGAAGAATGAGTGGACATCGTAATCGACATTGTGGTGTAGCCATGTGAAGATGGCTCGCGCCTTGTCTGTTGCAGAAGGGAATGGAGAGCAAAGCTGGTGCGCCAGCCAACCAACATCCGACGAGGGAAGCTGTGTTCGTGGGAACATTGCAGCATGTTGATCGGGCCCCGAGAAGTCTCGACATATCAGACAGGAGCCAACAGCCCCGGGTTTTGGTTTGGAGGCCATAATTGCGTTCAAGTTTGGCCTTGAAGACATGGGAACAGGTGGTGGAGACGCAGCGGCGGTCTCATAAGCAGAACTAGGAGATGGCCGGTTTTGTGGTACAGGAGGCGGCTCTGTAGCTTTGTTGTTGAAGCCCAAATCGAGCACTGACTTGCGTGGCGGTGGTGCAACGATTCTGTTCGTCCTCGACGTGGCCACATTGTTTGTAGCAGGTCTTCCTGGCAGCGGCGGCCGCTCCGGTGACCGCTCTTGGATTGTGGATTGCCGTTGTGGCAGCGATGGCCTTGCCGGCAGCTCTGGTGTCCTGGATAGGTTGGGCGGTAGTGTGTGACTGGGCACAAACTCTCTCTTGCTCCTCATGGCATTTCGCGTGGCACTCTTCTCTTCTGAAGCCCGTTTTGGTGGCAGGGGCGGGAGCTTCGAGGGGTCGTACGCCGGGGCGCGGACTTGGTACAACGTTCCATTGCCATTGCTCGTCCCGGTCTTGTTGGACCCCAGGGACAATGTCGATATGCCCGAGGCTATTGTGGAAATTGACTCGGTCGACTCACGGCGGTTCAAGCTGCGGTTGTCGGAGGGCCGTCGTGGTGGTAGGGAGGGTGTTTGTCTGGGCGTGCCGTTGTTGGAGGAATTGTTCCGAGGAGGTGGACGGGGAGGTAGAGCAGGCGATAGACGCGGGCTTTCTGCTACGGGTTGATTGCCTAGCTGTCTTGCGGTGGTGGGCGCGTTGCTGAGCAGCGGCGGGTTGTTCACTGTTTGCTGGCGCTGGTAGGCGGGCGGGCGCTGGCTGGGCGGAGGTGGCGGTGGCTTCTTTTTCGCGGTGACGGCATCGTAGGAATATATGGGCTTTGCGCCGGGAGCCGGGGCATGCACCTCCTCGAGATTGAGGGCGGCGATGCGTGCCCTGATGCTGCCCTCGGCCATGCTGCGCGATTCTGTGGGGGATCTGCAGGTGAGGCTTGCCGCCGGGCTAGAGTCAGGTGTGGCTGCCGCCGACGCGAGCTGAGAGGTCAACAGGGCAGGAGCGAGCGTCAACGAGTGTGAGGGCGCAAGCAACGACGGCAAGCTCAGCACATGACGGGCTGGTGCGAGTGAAGTCAAAACAGGGCAGGACCGGGCAGCGAGCGAGCGACGTTATACGAGTGGCACACCAAGGATCGCGCGCCTTATGAGACAGCCGTTTAGACCTCAGCCATGATTCGCCAAGCATGCGGCCGCAGCCACATTCAAGCATCCTGCCCCACCCCAAATGTCGTTCCTGGCCCGCTAGTGCCACCTAAAATAGCCACGGCCTTCACTGAATTTGCCATGTGAGATGTTGATGTTGAACTGTACTTGCAGACTGGAGATCTGCCCTCCAATATTCACCCAATATTCAGGCTTGTAATGTCTTCCCGATAAATCTGGGTATTGTTTCATGTCTCGGTGTTCGACAGTTGTGTTACTTCACGACGATCCTCACCGGTGCGCATGCACTCCGCCGCACCAAGCGGGCGACATTGGTTACACCCCCTCGGACATGATTGGACCCGAGTCACACATCCATCTGCATATTATGTATCGCCATTGTCTTAACGCGCTTGGTAAGTCGTAAAAGCTGGAAAAAAGGCCAAGCTCGACGATTACATGTAGGCATGTGAAAGGTGTTCTGAATTCTAAAACGTCTCTGTAAACATCTAGTATAGTGTATCGTTATTTCCGCGACTTACTCAGAGTAACCTCCGTCACACAAGATCATGTCCAACAACTGAGTATAGAGTCATCATTCAATATCGTCAGCTAAATTTCGCTACAGTGCTAAACAGCAAGTCATAACCAGAACAAATGAAAAAGCGACCCGCCGCGCCCAACCACACGCCAATGTTCAGACAACCGCTGCCATGTTCCCGTCCCGTGCTCTAGCCCCCAGATCCTGTGCCCACCAACCCCCCTGACCCTCACACGCCAATAAGACCAACCCAATAACTCCATGCCAATTTGAGACATCTACTCGTTTTCTTCATTGTGATGCTGATAAGTGAAGTCGCATTTGTGACTTGTAAACTCGCTAAAGAGAGTGGACAGGGAAAATCTCCCTTGCAATTAAAACGACGCTTGTTATCCAGTAAAGTCGCAGGAGAAGTACAAAGCATTAGCAATTTGCGTAAAGTGATGCGAAAGGATGCGGTAGAAAATGTTACAACACCCGAGGCGTGCGCTGAGCAGCATCGTGCTACCTCTTGCGCTTCTTGCTCTTATCAATAGCGCTGGCGGTCAAGCTCGGGTGGACAGCATCCATGGGAATGCTGTAGTCGTGCATCGGCGGAGGTGCCATGGAGGTAGACGAAGGCTTCTTGACGGAAACGCCCATATGGCGACCGTAGCGTCCCTTTCTACCGTTGCCTTCATCCTCGCTTACACATCCGTCAGCCGGAATGCCGGCATCTTTGCAGCGCTGACAGGGGCGTTGTCGATCGCAACCCTTCTTGCTCTTACGGCATCGCTGACAACGAGGCTTGCTGGAAAGATCCTCCTCGTCCTGGCCGAGTTGGTGTTGGAAGTTGAGCGAGGCACCCGAAGTCTTGCGTGATTGCGACGGCAGTGAGTTTGGCGACATGGGCGGCTTGCTGATACCATTGACCTTGGTCTTGCTCTTGGAGAGCGCGCGGGGTTTGCCAGGCTTACCGGATTTGCTGGAAACCGATGATCGGGCTTTAACCATGCCCATCTGAACTCGTTGGTTGTTGTGCTCGTCAGGTACCATCTCATCGCTCTCGCCTTTGAAGGAGCCATCCCTGTTATCTTCGTAATCGTCGCTGCTTTCTCCAGAATCGTAGACTCGTCCAATCTCGTTCATTCGTCCGATGTTGTATGGGAGGGGAGGGAGTTGACCACCATCCTCACTCCCGTCATCGGATTCCTCACTGGACGACGCAGCATCAGCTTTGCCACTGAAGGCGTCGTCAAGAGTCGATGTTGAAGTGCGACCATGCACAGAGAAGTTGGAAGCGTCACCCAAGCGCATCAGTTGGCGAGCGACGTCCTCGTCAGAGATGACGCTAGCACTAGCCAGAGTCGTGTCTGGAGTGGGCATTGCACCACCACTGCCAGAATAACGATACCCAAACTGACCTGAGCCCCGTGCGCGCGACTTGTACCCGTTCACAGGAACACTCGAGGCAGAATATGGTGTCGCTATCCCATGAAGAAAGGAGCTATCCATATTTGAATAGCTCTGAGGCGAAGGGAGGGGATGCGAGTAGGAGAAGGTATGCTGGTTGTTGATCGAGTAGGGCGATCCGGCAGTGTTGCCACTGATGCGCCGCTGGGGAGAGACGGACGATAGCGAGGCGGTCATCGGAACCTGAGGAGGAACAAACAAAGGTAGCTCCTGCAAAAGGCGCCAATGTTAGATCTACGGCACAGATGTCCTACAGGACCATGACTTACCGAGCTGTCAAACTTCGCTCGCTTTCGGCGGCCCCCCTCGACAATGTTGTCAACGCTGATATCAGCGCTTGCCAGGGGCTCTTTCCTTGAGCGGCGGGAGCTGGAGACAGAGCCTTCGCTGTCGCTGTAGCCATCGCCACGGGCTTCAGCAAAACTACCATGTGAGCTGTTACCACGGCTCTTAGCAGAAGTTCGGCTGCGCCTCGCGTGAGTGCTGGCAGATGCGCTCCTTCTCCCTCGGCCAGGATGGGGAGACTGGGTTCGACGTCCATGGCGAGAGTCTGCCCGTGCACCGAGTTGGTTGTGGATGATCGGTGGAAGCATCTGGAATGCCGGGTCGAGGGTTGGGCGAGGACGTCGGGGAGACACTGTCGGCTGGCAAGGATCGGGCGAGTAGTCTTCGGCGTCTGGGTCTTCTGGTGCGACCCGGACATAGACGACCATGCCATGCTCGAAGTTCTCAAACCTCGCGATCAGCGTCGTGCCCAGGCGGTCCTCGAAGATGACGCCCCGACGCTCATACAAACCGTAGAAGTTCTTGACCGTTGTGATGATCGAGTCCGTGGTATCATGCGGGTAGATGTTCACACGCATCGGGAGGCGAGCCTTGTGGTGTGGAGACTGGGGCAGCAGCAGTTCGAAACTGACGTGCTTGCACGGAGCCGACTGCTTTGTGGGCGACAGCGAATCGTGCGCTGATGCCGTCTCCGTACTAGGGTAGACGTCCATCATGCTTGAATCGGGCCCCTGTGCAAGCATGTCGTAGTCGGAGACTGAATGTCTGGAGTGGTGCTGGCCCGCAATGAGCTCCTCCACCGTCTCAGGATAGCGCTGGGCGCCAGCTACCCGAGACTCCGACAGCATGTTGGAAACTTGCATTATCAAGTGTCCCGGTGTTTACTGTGTGTCCTCGAGTGTGTGCGATGCGATCTGGTGTGTGTGGTCTGGATGTGCGGCACACCGATCCCGCCGGTGTCGCAAGGGCTTAGAGCGAATGGCGGTCGGGGAAGGATAATCGATTGTCAAGTCTGGGGTGCAGTATGTCAGCAGCTGATGCGTAATGATGGTTCTTGAGGGTCCCAATGCTTGCCATCGAGACCCGAGGGTGGCTCAGCGGAAGGGTGGCTGTTGGGAGGTCGTCACCGCCGCCGGTAGGATGGCCGTGCAGGGAGCCCGCAACGACAGCGTTGGAGCTTGCGAAGACGGCCATCTTGGACGCTTGTATGTGCCGGCCCGGTCGCATGATGGTATTGAATGGCATACATACCGACTGTAGTGATCAGGAGGCCAGACAGGCTCTAATGAGGCGCTTTGATCTGATTCCGTATACCGCCGCTGGCTGCAACGTCAGGTTAGCGGGCGAATGCGCACAGGAGGTATGAGACCGGATGGAAGCCAAATTGCGGATCCAGGTGCACTGGATGATGGATGGGCGTGCTGGGGACTTACAGGGACGTGGTTGTGTGGGTTAGTACAGAGGTGTGCGTGGTTGAGGAGGAGAGGAGGGCGCATCATTAGCGAAAGTACATGGACGACTCCGGAGACCTGGAACCGCTCAACGGCAGCAACGCAACCTCCCAATGCGCCAAATTTGACGAATTGCTGATCGCCAATCCATCCAAAGCCACTACTATCTATCTACGTGCTATCAAATTGTTACAGAGCGTTTGGCGCATTCCCCTTGCTGAGCACATATGGGAGCGCCGCACACCAAGCAAGCGTCCACACCACTTCGGGATGCATGCGTTGTGGAGCTCGCCAGCACCGAAACACATGACCGTAGCCGATTTCTCCTTCAGCAGTTGCTGCTGTATTTGGTGCAAGCCTGTCGAGGTCGAAACATGGAAAGACTCCGGGCGCCAGCTATGCGCCCAATCGTTGAGCCGGTCTAGAATGCATGCCACAGGACGGGACAACGCTTGCTGGACATCAGACTGTTATATCTGCGTCAGACTACCTGAATCCTGCTGCCACAACGCTCGACAAGATATCAAACTTGGCCAATGAGCTGCTCAGCTGCTTTGTTGGCCCAGCGCATGCGCACACTACCATTCCATGTGAACAAAACGAGCACCCTGATGCGCAGTCCTGGAGCACTCGAGAGCACCCAGAATTGTTCAAAGCCAGGTCGCCTTTCTAGGACTGACATGTTTCGAAAGCTCAGGAAACGCTATTCCCCAGATGTGTGAAGCGCTGAGGTTTCGTTGGCAGCTGGCGTTCGGCGTCTATTGGAGAGAGCTCCGTGCGACAATGATTGCCAAACGCCTCCGCGCAAGAAAGCGTCTCGTAGACTGATTGTCAGTAGTTCTCGTGGAGCTCCCACGCTGGTCGGGAGAGCTATCGAAGCGGCGCACCTCGGTGAAACATTCGGTGGTTGGCTCAGCTGTCACATCGCTCATCTGACAGAGGGTCCAAAGCCACAGTCATCAATTCGCATCACGGAGGTCGCATTCTTGCGACATGTGCCGCCTTGCGTTCGGGATCTGCTCGATATCTCTGATTGATATCTGTGCAACTGAAAATCCCGACCCTGCATGCTTTGGCGAACGAGCTTCGCAGACGTACATACGTAGCGCTGCATGTGGTTCGTAGACTCGTCCCATGGATAACCGGTCTAGAGTGGTGAGGGGCGATCTTCAATCTGCCCTCCCGCGCATTGCGCAACTGGCGCATGCATTTCATGGACCGGACTGCGGTCGCATAGCTACTGGCAAGTGTATTTTTGAAGTATAGCGCTGCGCGACGCCGCGAGAGTTGCTCTCGGTCCATAAATGTCGGTGAAGCTGCTGTGGGCTCGGCATCCACCCGCGCACAAAGAAAGCAAACGACGCCATATAATTCCGCCAGCGATCTCGTTCGCCCTTGTCCAAGACGCTGCGCATATTTGGCAGCACCTGGGGCAACGGCGCCGTGAGCAGGGCCAGTGTAGGCCGCAGTCTGAAAACAAGTGGCAGTGCGCCGAACGATAGGCTGTGGGCTGCGCCGAGCGGATCAGTTATGCAATGTTGACAACAGCCAGAAGGTCGCGACCGCATTCGAGGCCATGCGCGAGGGCGACACATGCTACCGGTAGGTTGTTATGGCAATATACACAGTTGACAGCGTGTTTCAGTGAAGTCGGCAGTTGGGTCGCGGTCACGTGCAGACGCACCATAGCGCGCAAGCGTGGGGCAGTATGGTCCACTACGGAGGGGGTGGGCAGAACTTCCGCTGCGCACGCCGGAAGAGGGTGAGAAACATTGATATACATTCGGCATATGGTGGAAAATACTAGGTCAAGTTATTGCAGTATTTGTGCCCTGGTGTGGTGCGGCGCATACAAGTGAGTGATTTGGTTGTTTTTTGGCAGGCGCGTTTTCAGGGTACAATGACGTGGGGTCGGTGATCGGAGTTCGGTCGCTCCTGGCGACTGTGCGGACAGGGATGCGCCGTTGGGGCCCATGCGCCAATCTGCATCTCGCGTTGTTATGCAGAGGTAAACACATCTCGAGCTCTTATATAGCTTCTTACATCCAGCCCGGCCGTCGCTGTCAACACCACATCTCGTGTCGCCCGGCCATATCAGCCTCTGTATCTCTTTGCCGCCAAAGTTAGATGGAGAGCTTCTTTATATCGGCCCTTGATTTGTAGCGCTTCGACACCGCGCCGCCCCTATCGACACCGCCGCCGACTATTTTCGCAACGGTCGCTCACAAGGTGAACCTGTCCGACGGACGCTCAGCATCAATTGACTTACCCGGCCCATCATGGACGCAAAAGTAAGCGCTGCTGCCTCCCCTGCCCTCACCTCACCGCCGCTGCGACGGGTGACCACTAGAGCCGTCTAAGCGCAAACCCTTCCAATTCTCTTCTTCACCACGCCGCACCCGCACCTCACCACACCCGCTAACAGAAACCTCTGCAGCCACAGCGCCCGACGCGCACTCTGCGTATACGCGACGAGAACGCGATGCCCCAACTCCCCGCCGGCAAAGCCCTTCATCAGCGCAACAAGTCAACTCCAGCGCTCTCGACACTGATGCACGTCGGAGGCATCAAGGCGGCCGCGGCTAAGCGCACCGTCTTCGCAGACGTCAGCAACACGACGCGCCAGCTAACCTCTAAGGACGACATACAAGTGCTTGGCAAGAAGGACAACATCGCGCTGAAGGACTCGGCCGTCATCGCCGTGAAGGAGCTCGCAAAGTCGGGCGCATTGCTGCGGCCTGCACAACGGCCGCTGGCAAACGTAACCTCGAAGACCAACGTCACCGTCACCAATGATGCCGTCGCGTCTGCTGTGCCCAAGCACGTCGCGGTCGATGCCAGCCACCAGGAGCAGACCACCAACATCCGCAAGATCCTCTCTAAGAAGTCCACGGCTGTCTTCAAGGAAGCATCAGACCCCGTCGACATCTCTTCAATCGCGCCCGTCCCGTCTCGCCAGCCCCTATCGTCCCAGCCTTCCTCATTTCCGAAAGTGGACCGTGCTCCAGAACCGGCGCGCGAGCCCGCAGCTACTATCGCAGATGCGGTTATCGCCTCGGAGAAGAAGGGCTACTTCGACGCGGTCCACAGCACGGCCCATGTCGAGGCTGAAGAGAAGGACGAGTATGTCAATGCCCTCGAGGAGCAGGCGCGTGTCATCGAGCAGGAGCGCAACGACGAGATTGCACAGTCCCTCGACCGCGAGCAGTACTGGGACGAGGAAGATGAGGAAGACTATTATGATGGTGACGGCTACACTACTGCTCGCTCTCTTCGGTCAAGAGGTGACAACACCACCGGAGGCGTCACCCTTGTCCTCGCACCGAGGACCACTTCCAAGACACAGCGCGAGCTGGAAGCTGCTCGCATATTCGTCGAGACCAACCGAACTGCCGAGGATGTTGAGGACGAGCAGTGGGATACGTCCATGGTCGCCGAGTATGGTGACGAGATCTTCGAGTACATGCACGCCCTGGAAGAGCGCATGAAGCCCAACGCAACATACATGGATCACCAGGCAGAGATCCAATGGTCGATGCGATCGGTCTTGATGGACTGGCTCGTCCAGGTCCACAACCGCTTCACCCTGCTCCCGGAGACCCTCTTCCTCGCTGTCAATTACGTCGACCGCTTCCTGTCATGCAAGGTTGTCTCTCTCGGCAAGCTCCAGCTGGTTGGTGCCACTGCCCTCTTTGTCGCCGCCAAGTACGAAGAGATCAACTGCCCCTCCGTGCAGGAGATTGTCTACATGGTCGACGGTGCCTACACTGCCGACGAAGTCTTGAAGGCTGAGCGCTTCATGCTTAGCATGCTTCAATTCGAGCTCGGCTGGCCAGGCCCAATGAGCTTCTTGCGCCGCATCAGCAAGGCTGACGACTACGATCTCGAGACCCGCACGCTGGCCAAGTACTTCCTCGAGATCACTGTCATGGATGAGCGCTTCGTCGGATGTGCCCCGAGCTTCTTGTCTGCAGGCGCGCATTGTCTTGCGCGTCTGATGCTGAAGAAGGGTGACTGGGTACGTCTTATCATTCCCCTTGACATTGTCTCTGCTAACAAGTACTAGTCTCAAGCCCATGTCCACTACTCCGGCTACACCCTTGGTCAGCTCCGACAACTTCTCACCACCATCCTCGAATGCTGCGACAACCCTCAGAAGCATCATGCCGCTGTCTACGACAAGTACACCGACAAGCGCTATAAGCGCGCCTCTGTCTTCGTCGAGTCTGAGGTTGTCAAGGGCTTTTCACTTCCGTATCTGTCTAGGGACAGTCTTGCTAGTCAGACGTGGAGGCGAAAGTGAATAAGCCACTTGTCTCCGCATGACCTCAGCCTGGCTGTTTCTAACAAGACTGTAGGGACCGCTTGACCGCACACTTTGCGCAACTCGGTTCTCAGTACCCGCCCGTCAAGACTGTCCATCTAAATAACGCAAATAATACCAGCCACTATCTGCATGGTCATGGTCACCACCGAAACCTCCTTCATTCTTGTCTATTGTTCACAGATAGTACACGACGCTTCAGCGGCTTTCTGGAACAGGTTCAGCATCAGCAGCATCCACCAGCAGCTCAACCTTCGTTCGGACAGGCGCACGGTGTCTACAACTTCCAGGTCTAACTCTCAACAACAACTTCCCAGTCCAGTACGCTATGGCTACTACCCTCGACCATCCCTTTTTGGATGTTCTGGGCATGGACTACAACAACCCCTTACCCTTCACTTGTATTTTCTTGCATCCAGCAGCGTGGCTCTTGGCAAACCCTATCACGAACCGACACGAAGTCATGATTATCAGCTCCAACTCGCACCACTAACAGTAATTCTCGACCACCCTTTTTTGGACTCCCAAGATTTCCCCAACTTTTCCTTTGTCACAGTGGTTTTCCGGTCGCCTTGGTGGGAAGGAGTATAGACAGGACTTCTAGGCGTTATGGGCATGGGAGGGATTTTAAGACTTCTTGTGCGCACCGCGACCGATGGCGCAGTGGAGCTTCATACCCCGTAGCAAATGGTGGTTTCCGAGTAAAGGAAAATAATGCATGCATACTATTTCAGAAATGCCCTCGTGCCTCCATGATGTTATGTGCTCTTAAAGGTCTTCGAGATATGTTTGCTGCCCATTGACTGCAAACATGAGATGTACTTGTGAAACACATTGAACTCGACACGCTTTCAGGGACGACATATTCTCACAATATTTTCACAATAGAGCGAATCTGAAGGTGATGGACATTACATGTATTGGGATTTGGGTCTGATGGTTGACAAGACATCGACTACAGTTAAATTCGAGGCTTTCGCGTAGCTGCGCTTCATGTTGCGCATCCAAATCTTCCACCCATTGTGCCTGTGCGCCCTCCACGTTTCCCGCCGGCGCCAATGTTACTTTTGGGTATCTCAGTCATAACCAGATCCATCGTCCAATGGTCCATTGGTGCCATACAATCCAGCAGCCGTACGCACGCCCATTTCCAAACCCAGTATAGGTTCTCGCAGGATACATCTCAGCGCGGGCCATCATGAGGTTCCTTCTGCTGGTGCGATCAGGACTACCGAGTCTCCTGTTGCTTTGTCAGATCGTATGCTACTTTCTCTGCACACCAGAATCCGTACCTCGAACGAACAGCATCTCGCTTTGCTTCTTGACCGTCCTGACGCGCGGTTCTTGGTCTTCGTCCTCCTCCTCCGCAACGAATATCGTTTCTTCGACGTCTCCGAGTACGAGATTACAATGTGAGTCGTATGCCTATAACCAGACATCAGTATACGCATTTACGCGATCAGCTCATTGAGCTACAAAGCTGCGCAAACGTACGTGTAGTCGTCCTTTCAGTTCGCGATCACCCCGCAGTTTTACGATGACGATTTCGTCGATGCATAGGCGCACCAGATCGAGCGGCTCGTTCGTCTCTTCTTTCTCGTCCATGGTGGAAGCAATCGTGGAGGGGTTGGTGAGTTGGGAGAGCAGCTGTCACTACTGTTTTAATCGAGGGAACTTTGGCAGTGATGATCGTCTTGGCGGAAGCGGGGAGCTAGCGGATGAGCTAGGTGTTATCGGCACTAGTGCGGGCCAGAGCTGTGTTGTTGCGTCAAGCCTAGCGACTCACTTATACCTCGCCAGGTCTCGAATGCTGCTTCTCAACATCAACACAACCAGCTCAGTCCTCAACCAGGACTGCCGTACATTAAAGACCTTATAGACCTCCCCAAATCTCAGTTGCCATTGCCATCAATCGCGAAAATCCCCAATATGGCCGAAGCTCCGGATCAGGCTCGTCCCCAAGACGAGAACCCACTTCTGTCGGCGCGGCCACCGGCTACGGATCCCATTACCTACCTTACCATCGTCGAGTACAATCTTTCCGAGGAGAACTTACCCATCTTGCATGATGTTCTGCAGGACTCAGAGCTGACATCGACCATTGGCTGGGACCTCATCCACCTCCTGCTTCCCCTACTGCCAACGTCAGAAGAATGTTTGCAAGATATCGCCACAAAAGGCAATCCTCGGGAGTGTATTTTGAAAGTCACTGAGGCGCTTAGAATACTGGAATTCGAGGAACCGCAAGAGTCGGAAGAAGACGAAGAGGATGGCGCAGAGAGAAGGGCGCAGAAGCTGAAGGCCCGAGAAATTGACGTTGGTCAGTCAAGCACGAGTCCAGGATTCCCACGCATGATCCTACCACCACTTTCAGTCTTGAAGTTTGAGATTCTGCTAGATCTACTGGCGACCTTACATCGAAGGGTGAAGACCAAATACCCGAGTCGTTTTCTGTCAACCAGTCTGCAAGCTATACTGGTTGCATTCAACCGTGCGACTTCTCACATCGATGAGCTCACTCTGTCTGCCCTCAAGTTTGTCAAGACAATTTCCGGTACTAAAAGACCGCATCTACCTCCACGAAGGAGCAGTGGCAACCTGCTCCGAACGAGAACTAACCAGTCTGAACCGGATCCGGAAGGACAGACCGAGGCGCCGGATGATGATGAGACAACGCTCATCAATCGACTGCTTCAATCTTTCATCACCCACATTCTTGAAGACTACGTTCTGTCATTGATATCCGACGAAGATGTCCCAGGCTTGTCGTGGTCAAGTCGTTTGATGGAGAAATATGAGCCTCGACGGATACCCAACAAGCCGAACTATCGAAAGTATGCAGATCGCTTCGCGGAAGACGAAGACCTGACTGGCCGAACTGCCATTCTCGGGCAAGTTGTTGCTCTAACACAGGACCTCGGGCTGAAGACGGAAGATCTCGTACGAACTATACTGGACGCAGAGGTCGAGAAGCGCGGTATTCCTGGAACAGAAGATGACCCACCAGCATCTGCTGAAGATATCCCGCTATCAAGGACAGGCGCACTGCTCCTGCTGACGGCGCGTAGCGTGAAGCACGAATTGTACGCATCGGCCAAAGACGAGTCACCTTCTTTGACTATCTTCCCGGAGCATGCCACTATCTTGAGCAACTTTGTCGGCGCTCTAGGCCCACAAACAGTCGGTCTCGAGCCAGAAGCGCTCCTCGACACGATTCTTGCGCAAGCGCTCATCGCTCTGGAAAAGAACAACGTTGGTGAACCGAAAGATGACGAATCCTTCGCGCAATACTTGCAAACTATCTCACTCATCTCGGCTAACACGCCATCGCCGAGTCTTCGAGGCCATGCGCACTACCTCACAACTACTGTCCTTCGCTCACATCCTCACGATCTCGTTCGCTTGACATTCATTCGCGATACACTAGAACACTGCCCCTACGAGAACCTGAAAGCAAGCGCGGTGTCTTGGCTGAAGGGCGAAACTCTCGAAGCAAACGCACCACAAGCGCAGACCGAGAATGAAGACGGTGAGACAAACATTTTCGCAACGCCAGTCGCACTGTCCACCGTCTCGCCCTTCCTTTGGCCCGACCTCAGCAATCATTACTCCTCCATCGACACAGACATCGCAGAAGCATGGATGCAGTTCCGCCAAGAACTCGGCTTCTACGTCGCGGCGCTGAACTTTTACTACATGTTGCTGCAGGCCGAGTTCCTTCACGATACGCTTGGCATCATGCAGCTACAGCTGAGTCACTACGTTGAGCCACTGAAGAAGGTGGCTTCGCAATTTCAGAAAGAGCTAGCTTCGGGCGGAGAGAAACTGGATCTTGAGGGTGAGGCGTTGGAGCAGGCGAAGGCTGATGTGGGGCTGTTGGAGAAGGTTATTGAGTGGGTTGAGGGCGCTACGAAGAAGGTGTAGACGATATGATGAAGCTGAGTTACGAAATGTCACACTGATTTGGCGTCAAACAGAGTTATTGGGCTCACGTTTATGGAATGCGCACCTTCACCTATCACCTATCACAAAAAGCTCTTGAAAGTTCAATGGCACAATCCAAGCCCTTCACATCTTCCCCGTATATAATTCCGCTAAGCGTAATGTTAACCAGCAGATATCTTCTTCATCAAAACACACCTACACACACCTACACACACCTACACACACCTACACACACCTACACACACCTACACACACCTACACACACCTACACACACCTACACACACCATTGTAAATTGACGACTCTCTATCAGCTTCTAGCACTACTCAGATACTGGCAATCTTCCCAAATTACAAAAACCATGTGTCCAAAAGAATCCACGCCAAAGCGCACCGCGTCTCCACACCACACCTCAACTCAAAAAGCACCCAAACCCCCACACGCAACTTCCACTCTAAAGCCACTCGCACGTATATTCACACCCAAGTCCCATGCCGGTCATGGGAATCACACCACGCCTCCTCCACAAACGACATCACCTTCTCAATACCCAACATTTGGCCCATTCAAGACGCAGCCCAGGCGCGATGCGCTTGAAGTCATAGGATCGCCGAAACCTTACGCGCCTAAGCAGTCTAGAGAAGGTGATCCGCCTTGGTCGCATGAGCCGCATGGACCTAGAGCGCCTGAACATCTGACTTGGGCTGAATCTGGGCGGACGGAAGTTTGGGGTATAGCTTTTTACTCCGTGAGATAAGATTAGTGTATGAAAGAGGTGTGAGGAATGATTTAACTAGCTTTAAGCGGCTCGTGTGCTGAGATGCAGCGAAGGACGACGCGATTCGAGAATTGGTGTTGGTGGTGTGACGGTCGAGGGTGCCTGCCGTACTTGACTGTGGCCTCCTAAGTGACTGAAAAGAGGCGGCAATGCACTTCACCATATTGGTCTCGCTATCACTCATTTCTCATGTAATATTAAATATCACAGCGGAAATACTTCACGCCGCTAGTGCTTTGGTGTTAGTATAAGTAAGCCCTTGTACCCATACACATACATGCCCAATACCCACGCCTACGTATATACATACTCTGTTGAACAGAGTACACTTTACACCTACGTACCCAGCGATCACTTTCAACCATCAGCTTCCACTTTCTTCTTCCATAACAACAACAATAACTGTGCTATCCTCTCACTACTTCAAGGTCACTTGGTTTCAGCCAACAATGAGTTCCCAAACACCGCCTTCATTGGCTCCACAGAGCTCGGGCACCTACATCAGGTTTCGCGGAAAAGCCACACAATAACCCAGAGCTACGGAGAAAAGAATAAACAACGAGAAGGCTGCAAAAATTAGGGCGGACGAAGCCGCTAAACAACAACCTCTCGTTCCCGTTGCCCACCCATCAGCACCTACATTCGCCCATGGATTCCCGCAAGACCCCAGTTTTTATCTTGGTTTTACGAACCCTAGGTCTGGCGGCTCAAACCACACATAACATACTCAGAGCCCATGCGCGCAGCCTGTTCAAGGTCAGCGTTCCGAACGCGCGACGAGATCAGAGAAAAGAGCGAAATGGCGCGAGATCAACAGGGCCCTCGACACAAGAAAAAGGTAGCGCAGCCCGAGCATAACAAAAGGGACGCAGCTGCTACTACTCCGTCGAGGACTGTGCTGCAAGCTAGTGCGCCGGCGTTCTGTCCTTCAACTGCTCCAGCAGCAATGAGCTTTCAACCCGCCGCCATGCCCGTCCAACCACCACCGGTCCAGGAGCCGACGCGTCCGACTACGCCAGCATCTAGCGGCAGTGATCAGTGGCCCGAACAGCATAATATGGCCAATTGGCCCTACCGAAAGGATGGAGGAGATGACGGTGAGAGTTGGCCGAGAGGGGGAGGGAATGGGATTGCACGGGGCTAGAAGAGTCCACGGGCGGAGTGGATCGTAAGAGAGAGGGTCTGTGCCTATAGATCGAGTACGAGATGTCTTCGTTTCTTGTCCATCCAGCTTTCCTGTATTATATTGTACGCTCCATCTTTTCAAATCGGGAGATGTCGCCATCATGTTACTGTCTCTTTGGAAAAAGAGCCAGGCTGAATGGGTGTCTTCGAATTACCTAGCTGACCAGCCCATGATCTCTGCCCGCTTTCGTGTCCTCGGAAATCTTAACAAAACAACTTCATGTTGCGCTTTTGGAAGCATCACTCGAAAGTCATAGTCACTCCGGATATATATCGAAGGAGGCAGTGTGGGGCAATACAGAAGTATAAAACCTCCGGCTATCTTCTGTCTCTCTCTTCCTCTATCATTACATCTCCAAGCGCTGGGTTTATCTAAGCTAGAGGGGCTACTCGTATGATTTGACTAACCAAGTGTTCGAAAGGTACAGGAAACCTCGTATGAGTTTGCTCCTCTTCACTCGCCTTGACATATCTGCCTGGCACACTTCGCAATGACAATTACTTCAAAAATATTTTCCACAACTACATGTTCCACTTACTTCAGGTCGAAGCATGTTCAAACTTCATTAGTGCCGATACATGTGCTGTGTGCTGTCCTCAAAGCCAGCGTGGTAAAACCTTTAAGACCAACTAAGTAGAATGCATGACCCTCGCGGCGGTGATTCCGAATTCCAATACCATTCTTCGAATAACTTAAGTACTCAAATCTTCCTTCACTACTTCGTATGTGGTGTTCTCGAGGGTCATACAAATTCTCGCGATAACTCAACACTTCTGTCCACGACTACTATGGTATCACTGTCTGAAAATCATACATAGACATCAAATAACTAGTCGACCTTTGTTTCAAGCAAACAGATATCTTACATGTGTACTTCGACTGTGCGGATCGAAATCACTATATTCTCTCGTTATGTTTGGCCGAGCGCAACGAAATGCTTCGCCTACTCGGCCATTGAGTCGATGTTCATGCAAGTGCAAGACGTGCATTAGTTCTTCAGAACAATGAGTATGACAGATCGATGTCTTCCCAGCTGCTTAGGGTACATAAATTCTCATCCACCGCTACTTCCAAGGTTCTCCACATTATTGCGAATCAACATTCAACTGCGCGACTCAAAACAATTGCTACTTCTTCATATGGCAAGCCTCTTGGCCGCAGACTCTAAACGTGGAAGACTAGGACCCTTGGAAGGGTTGCGCTTCTAAAAATAAAGGTGGGAATTCATTCTCTTCACGCAGTGCTTGTAATCCTTTGCTGGCGTTTATCTGCGCTCTAGAAGAAGACACTAAAACTTCCAGCAATATACCCTGCTTGGGTACCCACCTCCTCACAATCATTACCAAAAAAAGCAAAAAAACAAGACGCCCCTGCTTTGGGTAGATTCCGTAATGGATGCAATACCGTAGATATCAGCGTCTTGCAAAAACCCGAGCTTTTAGCTTCTAGAGTTTTATCGCGGATTCGAACGGACGACCCAATGGCGAGAACAACATTGGTGAGGCAGAAGGCTCCCAAGTTCAGAATTCGACCACCTGGTATCCCAACCTGATGGAATTTGATGAAGAACTTGAGAGTTGGATGTAATATATAGTACAGCAACTTCATGTTTGGGAAGTGCTGAGGTGTAGGCTGTTGTTTTGCGGGCGCATGTGAGCGACGAGGCGCGTTTGTAGGTGTGGGGTTGAGAGGTGAAAGGGCAAGGGAAAGAACAAACGCTCGTCATTTGGTGTGGTACGCGAATTGACTTCCTGTGTTATTGTCGGACTCTTTCCACAGCGTCTTCATTGTACTGCTGAACTATATGCTCGAAAACCACTACCGATACTGCCTGGTCGTGCAACTCCTCCCCGTACATAGCGCAGAAACATTGCGAATGCATAACTGAGGTCAAAGAGGTGTGCGAAGGCTCCATGTAACCTTCGAAATGCAAAATTAGATCGTTGTATGAGGCGAGATCAAAGTCCACCTAAACCACCTCATCGCGACTGCCAAATCCTTCCGAGTCGCTCCAGCCTCCGCCATCCAGAAACTGCGCTGATTTTTAAACACACGCCCAAACCTACTCTCCTCTCGCTATCACGCTCGAAAAAAGTAATCACAAAATGCAAAGCCCAAATTGCGTGTCTTGGAAAGCCCCAGACGAAGTTTTGAGTATGCTGTAGTGCTTGCTTGCACAAATCAAAGTGCGGCTGCAAAGTACTGATGTTGAGTGAACAGCATCATGACATACCTCCGTCAGGTTTTTCTTCGAAAGAACTCCAAAGAAGAATTCCTGGACTCGCCAGCGTGACTGCTCGAAACCAGTTTCTGGCAACGCAATGGACGAATGAGAGTTGGCAAGTCCAAAGAGCAGTCAAACTACACATGTGCTCGCGTCGCGGTCTTCTGGAATATCTCAAAGCCACCAAATCTGTATAACAGCCCTGCCAGCTGACTTCCTTAATCTAGACTCCAGAGCGTGATCATTCGTTTCTATGGCCAATTCACCCAAAAAATGACGAAACCGCCTTCGGATTTCACACTTGCCTCCTTCACTCTAAAATGTAGTCTCTCGCGACTAATGTCTGGCGGGCGAAGCTCGTCAAAATTACCCGAGTAGAATATATGAGAGCGAAGTGGCGGTGCAACCATCAATCATACCACCAGTCATCCCATCGTTTTTCTGTCGAAGGACTCGAAGCTGGGCACCAAGGTATGTTAGTATAAAGCCTCCCTCACAGCTTGCTCTTCCACTTATCAGCACCACTCCTCCAAGTGCGCTTCTCCGAAATGACAAGGGAGCGCGATCATGTTCCGCTTTCCAAAAGATTATACCGAGGACCGTATGTTCTGTCGCTCTGCGCTTTCAAGAATACGGAAGTTCTGAATCGATGTCGCGTATTCCTCAGATGAGGGAATATTGAAAGCGAAGTTGAACGACTAAATGTGTGGGAACAAATGCAGAAAGCTCTTGTACATCCCGACTCACGTTCAGGAAATATTCGCCCTTCGCCAATATGGAGAAGAGTGCAATCCTCTTCAATAACAATATGTATCGACCATGTATGTTGTCTTTGGCCTTCGAGAAGCTTCAAAATCAGTGACGGTCATGATCATGCTCTCGCCCTTCTCAAGTCACCTATCCAAGATTGTTGTCTCCAAGAATATGAACAAGTTTTACATGTTCTTCCAAACCCTACAACGAGTGGTACATGTAGATTTTGTGCTTCGTCACAAAATTCCATAAACTCGAAACATGTCGAAATCCCTTCTCAAAACGTACGCAATCTCCAGGAATGGCTCGCCTGTTGGGACGGTTGCACCGCATATAAAGTTCCCGCACTATCGTTTTCTACTTCTTTCACAACACTCTAAGGAGTAACGAACAATTCTCCAAAGCAAGATTTGAACCCGAGTACGGCGTGTTGTGTTCTGCGCCTAAAAAGTGTCCTCAACAAGCTCATGTCGAAGTCGGCATTCGAAGGTTCTGAAAAGCTGGGCAATGTCTTAGAATCTTACTAGCTCTCTCTGCTCTTCATCATGCCGCTTCTCCAGGACCTTCGGAATCAAGAAATGAACAATACTTCCAAGGTTGTCATGATCTTGCCGAAAACAAAGTCACTGCCATGAAATGGCTCGCTGCGCCTTCTTCTGGCAACATCCAGACAGATAGTGTGTCACGGCGGAAATCTCACATACAATCACCACATATACGGTACAGTGGCGGGGTAACGTGTGTTCACATTTTGCTCCCCATTTACACCGCGACATAGTGTATGTCTGCGCCGGCCCTCGAAAAGTTGAAGAAGTCCTGGGATGTCGCAATCACCAACGAGGAAGTACATAGGTCTCTTCTCGCGACGGTAGCACTTGTACTGCAATATATTCTCCTCGCTTTCTCTTTGTGGAAGCAGAAATGGAGGCGATATATGACTTCCCAAGAGAACAGACAACAAGTGTATGGCGCGGCGCCTTTCTTGCTCCAAAAACATCTGGATACAATGCTCATGCGAGAAGCCAGTGGTTGTCTAAAAGCCCGAAAAGGACTTATCATGCTGCAAGCATCGACGAAATGATATTCAACCTTCTCTCCGCGATCCCTTCCTCTTCCTCACAACGATTTGACTCGCGACTTTTGTCCAAAAATGAGTTCAACGAAGCGATTTGTTCCGAAGTTGGTATGCACCTTAGACATGTGTTCCTCAACTCCGCCTGTGTGGCGCTAATACGCTGCGTCGTACCTTGCTGAAAAGTTCCAATCGACCGTTACGATGTGGAGTCTGTTCACCAGCCTCGAAAGTACCCAGAGGTCGAATGATATCTTGCGGTTGAGTAGAGTGGTATACAAGTCTCCACAATTCTGTCTCATTCCTCTCCTGCACACCAGCACTGCAGGTGCCTGTCCAAAAGCAACTTAAAAAAAATCGAATGTCTTCTCCAAAGATCGGCTGTTATCAGTTCATGGCTCCTTCTGTCTCTTGCGCGAAAGTACAACAACACACATCTATGTCGAAGTCCAGTGTCGTTCCAAATGAGCTCTCGACGCCGTCCATGATTCGCGGTTGAGCAGGGGGGTATATAAACCCTCCCCTTTTCTCCCTCTCCGTTCCGCACACCAGCACTCTATACTCTCGTCCAAAGAGACGAGCCGTCCGGCCATGTCTTACAGAAAAAGACCAAGACAGTGATCATGGCGTGTTGCGTCTTTTGCTCTAAATCTTTGATCCACGCCTTGATGTCCAAGTCCATCGTCAGTCTCGAAATGCACACCAGAGAGGTTCATGCTCTTGGAGCGGAAGGGAGTGGTATGTAAACCCTCTCCTTCTTGCCCTTGTCTTTCATATCAGCGCTCTGGGCTTTCACTTAAAACACCGTTTTCTCTACTTATGTTTCCCGAAAGCAGCCATCCTGATTTTCATGGCGTGGCGCGTTCCTGGCTCCAATTCCATCGTCAACCATCCTATGTCGAAGTCCGTTGTTCACGCTAAAATATAACCAGAGCGATCATATGCTGGGGAGTTTGACGGGAGGGGTATATAAACACCTCCGCAGCCTTCTCTTTCTTCCTCACATCATCTTTGACGAGCCCAATGCAAAAACGTATGTGGTACCGTGTGATGATTTCTCCAAGTCTACCACCGGGATCTGGATGGCTTGTCGCTGCGAAAACATCTTACATCACAATGTAATGTGCGAGTTGGAGGCGGGACTCAAAACAGCCATCATGCCTGTCATGCTGGCACTCGGTGGCGAATTGGGCGGGTATATAATCTCCCCTCCGCCCGTCTCTATGTTCCCTCACTACCTTCCTTCCAACTTGAACACCAAAACCGTGAAGTAGTTGGTGGATGACTTCCTTCCAAAATCGCCGACATTTGCTTCCAATGTCCTGTTCTGTGCGCTCTCGCCTCCAAAGCCGCAATTTTGCCAACACATGACGGCGTCGAGCATCTTCCTCTTCGCACATAAAAAACAGAGCGAGATGGTCCATGTGTGAGACGTGCTGGTTGAGTGGAGATAGTGAGCTGAATAGTCATAGAGAAAAGCAAATGAAGAGAATGGTGCGAGCCAAAAGAAAAACAAAAGGAAAGGATAGTCGCTATGCTGTGTGACAGCTGGCAACATTCGACCTCGTCCATGGGCAAGGCTGATGGAGCGGGGACATAAACCACACGTCGACTCGACGATACTCACTACTACATTGCAATGTGTTATGTGCACCAAAAGGTCGTTCGAATTCCCCCATGGCGATAAAAACTGCTACACCTGCAGGTCATGGGTGTGTGTGTTCGCCCGCGTTTCCGCAATCAAAACAGCGACGAAGACACCGATGAGAACCAGCCAGATGAAAGCGCTTATCACACCCACGATGAGAACCACGGTGCTTTGTGAACCATTTGTTGCAGGAACAAGCGTAGTTAGAGGGTCCTTGAAGCGCACGACCTGCATTGGCATGGGGCTATCAATTTCAAAGCCGCACCTGCACCAGGCATGTCCTTCAGCATCCCACCCCATCAACCCAACATACTCCTCTTCCGCCCCCTCATCCTCACGCCCTCCAACTTCCTCAACACACCCTTCGCACTCTTACTGCTCTCGCCATACGCCCTAAGCACTTCCTGGAACAGCGGCTCAGCAGCGGGATGCGTAGCTGCAAATGCTCTTTCCAGGACGTACAGGTCCACGGCTTTGTCTTCTTCTTGTATGGATGCGGTCGTGAGGCCGAAGTCGATAAGATAGATGTCGCCTTGGAGGGATTGGTGGTGTGGCTGTGTGAGTTCGGTAGGAGGGGAGGGTGGTACTTCGCCGTTCATGGCGGATTCGCGGGTTGCGCTTGTGGTTTGGCGACCTGAGGGGAGTGGTGGTTGTGCGCAATCTTCCGTCTGAGCTTTGTCTTCTTGCCGGAGCATTAGATTACTTGTCGTCAAGTCGCCGTGACACACGCCCAGTTCATGCAGTTTCGCGACTTCCCTGCCAACCCTCGTCATAAGATCCAACATCGCTTCTTCCCGTTCTTTGACTCCGTCGCTCCCATCGCCGCTCTTTTTCGCTTCCTCGACGTCGTGCGCCCACCCGTCCAACACTCTCCTCACAGTGTCTCCCTCAACATACTCCAACACCAGCCACCCCTCGTCCCAATCAGCGCCTAGCACCGCCGGAACTTTGATGCCTTCTTTTCTACACCGCACTAAACTTCGCGCTTCGGCTAGTAGCCTCTGCTTTGTCAAGCGCTTGTCAAGGGTCGGATGTCGGTACGGCTTCGGTGGGCGGTACTTCACGACGACAGGCGTATTCGGCGTGAGGAAAGTGGTTTTGTAGACTAGCGCTTCGGCGCCTTGGGTTATGGGTACGAGCTTGTCGTGGGAGAAGGGCGGTGGGAGGGTGTGTATTGGGCGGGATGTTTTTGGCGTTGGAGGCGGCTCGATTGGAGGGGCGGGTGAGGGCTCAGCCATTGTGGAGTGGGTTTGCGCCTAGATGCGACTTGCTAGACTTCTTCTATGGATGCGAAAGGATGTAAAGCTCTTTGAGAGGTGGGAGGCGCATTAAAAGTTGTGGAAAGGTTTGTGTCGCGTCCTAGAATTTTGGTGCGCGTCGAGGCTTTCCCCGCGATGACACTGAAAGCGCAGCCCTACGAGGCTTATCGATATCTAGCCTCACCACCACGCGAGCACATTGTGATCGTGCCCATGCCGATCGCCGTTACGCCA
Organism: Ophiobolus disseminans; assembly: GCA_010093685.1. Lineage (NCBI taxonomy): Eukaryota > Fungi > Ascomycota > Dothideomycetes > Pleosporales > Phaeosphaeriaceae > Ophiobolus > Ophiobolus disseminans. Next base: position 821,407 of record MU006235.1, on the reverse strand, counting down.
GTCTGAATAATTGCAGATCCAGATGGAACCTGAAGGCTGGGTGGAATGCGGGGACTCGAGCACGGGTGATGATGATAAGTCAGTCACACACTCCTATGCATCGAATGAGTCAGTCGTCACCCAACTGCACTGTGTGAAGGCGAGATGTAAAGCGAGTGTGATGGCATTCAGGTCTCATCCTACATGGTCCACTCTTCTTCCTGTTATACTCACAGAGTGAGCGTTACAGCTAGTACAAACAAAAAAAATTGCCCAATGAGTGCAATGAGCTCCAGCCACAGGCGCAGAGCTCGTTGTCCACGAAGCATATTCCTCCCAAGGTCCCATGTCCAGTATGAACATGTGGTACTCCAATCCAAACATCCAAAGCAGAGCATCCGCCAGCTCATTAAAAGCAGTTTGCGTAATCTGGGAAACAAGAAGTGCATGAAGAAGGTCTGCTGGGGGCAGAAACGAATGGTAATCGTGATGAAGAAAAATACAAGCTGAACTCAGCCCACCGCATGCAAACAATGAGGAGAAACATAGCAAACAACAAGGAAATCTTCGTAATGGGCCGTAAGGTGCGACGTCAGAGCGCCGCCAAAATATGCACAAAGGACACACTGAGGTGTAACCTTATAATGATTTCTTCCAGTAATACCCAGCTCTTAGAACATGTTGCTCTTGCGCTTCTCGGCGCTGGTGAGGATGAGCTTTGGCATGCGTCGCTGCTCGGCGGGGCGGACCTCAACAAGGCCGCCGCCAATGAAGGCACCATCATCGCTGCTCACACTATCGGCAGTGTAGGATCGGTTGACAGAGATACGGTCGCAGGAGCGCTCCTTGGAAGCCTTGCGCTCTGATCCAATGGCACCATTGGCTACTGCGCGCAGGCTACCGATGCTGGGCCTTCCGGAAAGGCTACCACTTCCGCCGCTGCGAACGCTATCGGAATCGTTGTCAGAGGAAGGAAAGTTCTCGCTGTCGGGGGAAGCGCTTCCGCTACCGGTGCGCTGCGTACGGCGACCGATGCCAGCGCGGACGAGATTGCCCACAGCCTGGCGGCGTTGGCGTGTAGCAAAGTTCTTGCTGCCCTCGTGCTTGGTAGTGGGCTTCTCCCTCAAATCCTCAATGGATGGAGGACCACGGGGCTGGCGGATGGGGTGTTCTCCTGCTCGGGCTTGACCAGGTCCGAAGGTGCCCGTCATTGGAGTAGCCGGGAAGCCGACGGGACGAACAAACGCAGACCGGGGACCATCGGGAGCCTGGCCCTTTGCGTCAACAGCGAGGGACGACAAGTTCTTCTTGTGACCGCGACGGAAAGCGTTGGCAGATGGCGGTGGAAGAGGAACCACGTCCTGGGGCGGGGTGTTGGACTTCTTGGGCGGCGATGTGCTGCGCGAGCCCCAGGGGCTAGGGTTGATCTCGTTGGGAGGAGACACGTGAAGCACGGGGGTGTCCACCTTTGGTGGGGAGCGAGTGAAGCCCGGCGTCGGCGGTGGGGGCGAGTGCGACAGGTTAGACGTGTGGTTCTGAGTGCCGTCCTGCTGGTAGCTCGGATCCACGACGTACTGGTACTGGCCAGTCATCTGGTTGAAGACGATGTACAAGCCGGGCTGTCCGGTTTCCTGGATGGCCGGAGTGTTCTGAAACTGCTGACCGTACGCGTTCATCTGAGGCGTATACGGAGTAGAAGGATACTGCTGCGACTGGCGCATACCACCGTTGACGTTCATGTTACCGAACTGCTGGGCAGTCAATGTAAGGAGCTGCTGCTGGAGCTGTTGCTGCCTCTGGGCGAGGTACAACTCGGTTGCCAACAGTTGGGCAGCAATGTTGGGGTCCATCTCGCCGTCATCATACTGCACAGACGGAGGGGCCAAGACCTGGTCGTACAGCATTGGCTGCTGGTTGTACTGGGCTTGACCGGTGAAGCTGTTACCGATGGCAGTCTGGGGAATGCCCTGGCTGACGCCGTTCATGCTCTGCCTGTTGTAACGGTTGGCGTTGTTACCGCCAAAGTTGTGCTGATGCTGCGAGAATGGGGCCGACGCAGGAGGTTGGGCCGACGTTGGCGTCTTCGGGGCAGTGCGGAGACCAGCCAAAAGGTGGGAGCGGCTGGTGCGTGGAGTCGCAACCGAATCCTCGGCAATCGTGCCCACCTTTGGGGGAGAGGCCAGGCTGAGGCGCTTGAGAGCAGCACCCTTGCCCCGAGATCCGAAACTTGAGGTGGGCATGCCAATGCCGCCCTGGGACTGGAAGTTGTTGTATGTCATTTGAGCAAGACCGCCAGCGTCCATGCTCATTGTGATGTTCTAAAAGTTGCGAACAAAGACTAAGGCTGCAACAAAGAGATGCGCTAGGCACACCGTAAAGGATAGAGAAGTGAAGATGTCCGGGATAGCTCAGGAGGGCCGACAGAAGGGAGTGTTGGGCGCAGATCGAAGACCAGATGGAAGGGCGGGTATACTGAGCGCGTGCGGACGGAAGCTTGTTTTGGTTGTGATTACGAGATTAGGGATCGCAGTGATCGGGCTATATTCAGGGTATTGATCGAAAACCGGCCGATGGGCAGTGCAGTGCAGTTGGAGCTATTAACAAAGGCCTTCGGTCGCTTGCTGGAGTTGGCAGGAGCACGTGGGGTGGCGAGAAGGTGAAGATGGAGATTGGATGCAGTCGATGGGCTCTTCTCGGAGGTGGCAGCGACGATACTGGCGCGCTCTGGATGTATTAGGAGGTGTTAAAAGCTGGTCCAAACAACAGGAGCAGGATAAGATGCAGAAGCTGCGCTGGGGCAGTGAAGAGAGCGAAGGGGGAGGGCGGGAGCAAAGGGCAGGAGGGGCCTGAGAAGAGGAGCGACAAGAAGAAGAAGAGGCGGAGAGCAGGGACGGGCAATAGCTCGTTATGAAAGCGGCTCCAGTGGCTCTAGAAGGGGCTTGGCGCGCGTATCCCTGCAGGGCTAGCGTCAGGAGCCTGCAGCAATCGAGGCACGCTTGAAACGCTGGCAGCGATGCGCAATAACCACCGGAGACGTGCGTGCCTGGCCAGTTCGTGCGCGATGTGCCCGAACTGTGATAGTCTTCATGCGTTCTGCTTTGATGAGTTGATGCGGTCCTGCGCACAAAGCAATTGCGGTGTTTGAGGAGGGCTGCGGACGCCACCCGCCGTGAACCTGAACTTGGGACGCAGCAACATTCAGAACACCAAACAGAGCATCCTCATTGCCTGACTGGCCGACTCGGTGCACACCGCAAGACAGGCTCCACCAGATCGATAGCGCCTCTGCCAACCGTCGTGTCCAGTCATTCGCGTGCGAGCAACGGCGGCTACGCAACGTGACCTGCAGGCGTCGACCTCGGCAGCCACTCATCGCACGCCAGGTCTAAATATACCACCGCACCCCATCAGCGAACACCACAACCTCGACTCTCAGCGAATGCAGCCCTGAGCAGCAGACATGTTGCCTCGCTGTCAGCATTGCCACTGTGTCTCGACGGACGTTCGCGCGCATGAAGCGGGTGCGGACTTTGCATGGCCTTGAGCGTTCCACCTGTCGCCCAAAGCGGCCTAGGGCGCAACCTGGAAAAGGGCCTCGAAGTCAGCACCTCAGCTGCTCCTCTCGAGTCCGTCACTCCACATGCTAATCTGCAGCGCGTCCCATGCGGCAGGAGCTGCCGATCCCGGGCTGATAGACACGCACGACTTCTGCCTGCATGTCGGCGATTTTCCCAGGCTGCATGTACACACGGTGACCGGTGTCTCTCCACAGAGTCAGTTGGTTGCAGCTTTTTGATCGGCCTCGAGTTCACCTCAAGGGATCTGCTCGCGTGGCCCCTTCCTCCCACGGACTCGTTTCAGCGCTGGGTTTGCCCTGTCGCAGGCGTCTGAAACCGTCGCAACTGACGGGGCCTGTGCTGTTGCTCATCTCGGTACGACGCCCTGCAGGAACGCTTGCCAAGCCACACAACCACTGTTGAAACGGCCTCCCCTCCTCGTTGGACTTGCGTTTGGCACTTCCGAAGCGCTGGTCCCGGAACTGCGTGCTGCATGCCGTGAGATGCTTGAGCGAACCGGGGCAATCAACGCTGGCTCACTCGCGCAGCTGCTCATATACGGCGCAGACTGAAATGACGCTCGCTCATTTCTCCAGATGCGCCTCTTCCGCAACTCTAGTCTGTAGCATGCGCCACCAATGAGCAATATCGATAATGCCCTGCGACCAAATTACCGTTCGCAGGCAAGGCCGTGAGTGGCTACCAAGAGGGGAGACCCTAGACAACTTGCATTGTCAAAGGACCGAAGCACGAACGATGACGTAGCCGTGCGACAGGTACAGCTTCAGGTAGACATGTCCTTCCTGTATGTTTCAACGTCAAGTCGAACGTTCGCCCGCAGTGGCATGATGGTGCCGTGTCTGCAGCCGAGTGTTTGTTTGCTGAGATGATGCCGAAAAGGTGGTAAGGCCACCTATTACCTTTACCATGAACCAGGTCTGCTACCAACTCTATCGCAGAACGCTAGTATCGCCGAAGCTTGACAATCAGGGTGAGATTGCGCTGCCTCGAAAGGTGATCCGTGCAAGTCGTGTGGAGTTCGAAAATTGCCCGCCGAAGGGCCTACACTAGGTACAAAGCTCTTCACACTGTAATCATCACATTACAAGCTAACAAGAGCTGGCTGTTGGACTTCCATATTCAGTCTCAATTCATTTCGTTACTGTCAGTGAGCTTTTGCCACCTGCAACCACCTCGGTGGCTCTCCAGTGCTTCTTCCCGAACACGCGGTGTCAACACACATCTCCAAGCTTCCAAAACAAAATTGTTTCCCGGTAAGTCCCGGTCCATAGTGAATGTACTTACCTGAATTGGTCATGATGACTTTCGTCTGCTGTGGCATAACCGGCTCTTGCACGTAACACCAACAAGTGTCTGTCAGAAACTGCACACCGAATCTCTCAAGGTCCTCCACGTATCCTGCTTGCGAGGCCAAAAAGTGCTGCGATCGGCCGCAAGTTATGATTATAGCAACGCCTTGTTGCTTGACCTTGCCTTGGCAAAGTTGTGCGAGTTGTTTAATCTCCCGCAGAGAGAAGTGCGGGTTACCGAGCGAGATGAGGTCCACCTCTCGTGGCGACGCTCCGTTATTGAATTCATCCCAGCACCCTTCGAGGTCTTTCATTTCGATATCCACGCTATCAAGCGCCGACGGATCGACACACGTGGCTTCGAGTGTAAGTGCTTCTGGCGTAACATTGACAATGTGGAACATCGCCGCGCTGGACGACGTAGCAAAGGCCGCCGAGAAAGCCTTCAGATCGTCGCGTGAAGGCTTTACATTCTCCAGCCCTGTTATGACCGGCACCTGGGCCTTACTTACATGTCCAATCTGGTAGCCGAGGATGGGCCAGAACGCATCGTCCGTATCTTGGAACTCGTTCACTTTGACAAGGAGAGTCGCCGTCCTGTTCTCGTCCAAATACACACCCGCCCTCGGCGCGCGTGCTGTCAACGCAATCAAACACTCCAGTACGTTGGGATTCTTCAATGTCCTGGCACCAAGTACGCTATTCGCATAAACCACCGCATTCGATTCTCCCCACGCAATATTGTCGCCCACCTTTGGTGCTCCATCCAGGAGGTAAGGGGCGCACGTAAAGGACTTCGTAGCGCCCATGTCGAGGAATGCTTGCGCCAGCTCTTCACACGCAGTGCCGGATTCTACGTCTACGCCCAAGGCTCGCCACCGCCTCTGTTCGTAGTTGACTGAGTTCTGGGTCGCGGGCACGACAAACTTGCCGCCCCAGTCACGAAGCCGTTGACCGAGAGCAAGGGACCCGGGGCCGTACCATGCGCCGTCGACATGCGCTGAAGTGATGGACATGAGCTCCGTTGCGCCCATCAAGTGCGCCATGCGTATGATGATGCGCATAGAGATCTGGGATGCTTTGCTGTGGGCGCCGGCCAAAGTCGCGCGGTCATTGTCGGACAGTTGCACGCCCAGTTTCTCGACTTCAATAACGTCGCTTGCAACTCCAGAGCCAGCAGATGGGGCAGCAGGAAGTATCGGTGTATTTGAGACTTGACTGCCCTGCACATGCACTTCCTTCCCGTCCCAGCTCATCAACTCTTGAAACTCCTCACTCTTCAACACAATAACTGGCACACCCATATTCCACACCTCCTCCGCTACAAGGACGCCTAACGTGATGATTGCCTCCGGTCTTTCAAAAATGAGCGCTTTTGGACCGACACCGCCCAACATCAACTCCAGCATGATGATGCTGCCGCCACATGATCCGCGGCTCCCCGGGATGGCAAGAATGGTATCCTTGAGATGGCGACCACTTAGGGGGTGGAAGCGATCAATGACTTCTCCCGTCTTTTGATCGACGCCGCCCCAGAAACTGAGTTCGAGGTTGGCAGCCAGTAGTGGAGCTGATGCAGTTCCGGTGGTGTAAGGTATGCCTTGAAAGGAAAAATCTTGGCTTAAATTCATGGCTGGACCGTGTGTTGCGGAGGTCATAGTTCGATAGTAGTAAGTGCTGGTGATCGGATTAGCGGTACTGAGGTCGTTTGACTTGCATGCGAATGATGCATCTTTTGTCCCCACAAACAATAGGACAAGGGTCCGCTTGCCGAACGTGGCGCACGAGAACGAGGGTACACTTGCCCATCCTAGTGGAGAAAAGGTACGATGGCTACCGTAGAGAAGGTCAACAGCTCGCTAGTGGCGTAGAAATCAATGGCGTGCGATTGGCTGTGAGTTTCCAGATATGGGGAAACTCCATACCTAGGTACACATCATCCTGAGAACGTACAACTGACATCGGTCAACAGCGATATTACGGCACATGCCTGGATATATAATTGATGTTGGAACGTTGCTACCATTAGTGTATTTGGTGGCTCGCGTGCGGAATGTACAAGGATTCTGTGCCGCTGCACTTAACTTAGTGATAACATGCGGGGCGCCACATTACATTTCCACTCCCACTAACTCCATCTCCACATCACACTAATCATACACGATGGCTTCAGCTCCTACCAAAAACCCCACTGAATCTGATGCGCGCGTCCCAGTCACGCCCGATGAGCTATCGCAAGCCCTCGAAGTCGGCGTGTACGATCGCTCAGGCAAAGCGACGAAACTAGGAGACCTGGTCCATGGGAAACGCACGGCATTAATCTTCACCCGACACTTTTGTGCGTATTCTGCAATAAAACTTGTATCTAGATATGTGATACTAGTGCTGACAACAATGTACAAAAGGGTGCGTGAACTGCCAAGCATACATACGCTACATGAGCGCCTCAATGCCTCCCTCCAACCTCCCTCCCAACACCCAAAGTCCGTTCTCCCACTCCATCTCCTTAATTACCCTTCTCACATTTATCAATAGTCCTTATCATCGGCTGCGGCACCCACCACCCCATTGACAACTACGCCGCTGCCTCCTCCTCCAAATACCCCGTCTACACCGACCCGACGCAGCGCTTGCACGCCATTTTCAAATTCAAATGGACGCTCTCGCAGGGCCAATCCGGCGATGAAGTGAAAGACTACATGGGTGATGCGGGCGGCGTCGTGTATAGGATCTATGCTGGGTGGAAGTATGCCATGTCGAGTATTAGCCATATCAACGATGTTGGGCCGAAGAGCTTGAATGGAGGGGAGGTGGTGATTGGTGCTGGTGAGTTGTTGAAGTAGCTTTTGTGTTCTTTTGGGAGGGGCTAATGTGTTGTAGATGGAAAGTGTGAGTTTGTGCATCGTATGCAGAATACGGTGGATCATGCGCATGTGAAGGAATTGGCGGGGGTGTTGGGGGCGAGGTTTGATGAGGGTATGAAGGAGGAGGGAGGAGCTTGCGGGGAGGCGTGTGGGGTGGAGCCGGGGAAGGCGTAGATGAGGATTTGGTTGGGCTGAAGAAGTGGCTGTGATGAGGTTGGGCGTCTGAGGTAGGTGGCGATGTGAGTTTGCTCATAATTTATCACAGCTTCCTAAGTTGTATCTTTCTTTCTCTTATTATTGCGGGCGCATGTATCGCTACACTTGTCTCACATCTGGCGCGTAGATCTTGTAGCTCACGTCATCACGACCCGTCTCCTTCACCTCCTCGACCTACTCAAGCTATTGTTCGTCACCACTCCGCTTTCACTTACAGTCATCGTCATCTAGACAGCGCACTAGACGCTTTTCTACAGCGCTAGGAGCAAGAAAAAAATACTAAGGACCCAATACACTAGTGCTCAGCTTCCGCGCTGGCGGTGACAGCGCGCACAGACGTGGTCCGAACAACTGCAACATGTCGGCGTACGCTCGGCCGCGCCACGAACAATGGTAAGCAAGCAGCTGTCGTGATGCAGCGATTTTTCGTCCCATCACCGCATCGTGAGGACAATGGTAAGCACGTAACAATGGTACAGAGACAGGTCCTGCAGTCCCATGAAATATATAAACGATCGCAACCCACCAAGCATCTTCCTCTCCAGACACGCAACACCTTTCAACTTCATTATCGAGTTCTCATACAATCATTGACATCGACTTGACATCCATTCGAACTTCCAACCCATCTCCGACATCTACGAAACCAATCACCAACACACCAACCACACCACCCACAAACAAAATGTCCATCATCCTCTTCCTCACCCTCCTCGACCTCTTCGCCCTCTCCACCGCGCTCCCCATCATCGTCATCCCCGACTCCATGTGGGACGTCCAGCGCTCTGTCAACTACAAGGCTATCCACGCGGCCTCCATGCTCAAGTGGAACGAACTCTACGGACCGAAGACTGAGGCTGTTGGTGTCGAGGCCGAGCCTGCTGTTGTCGAAACCAAGCTTACTCCGGCTGGACCGGCCAAGATGGTTAAGACGAGGGCTGCAAGGGCTGCGCGTGGCATCAAGGTTACGCATCCAGACGGCATGAAGAGTGTGCCTATGCCGGGTATGCAGTGTGCGGTTATGTGAAAGTTTTGAGTGCTAAGCGCTTCTAATTTTGCAGGTACTTGGTATGTGCATGGGTGTTCCTTTTAGAGCTTGCAGGTGGATTGATTTCGTTAGATATCGACAAGACTGCTTCACTTCTGTGCACAACAACGTTCTTTCTTGGTGGTATTCGACATAGCACTTCATGCAGTGCAGGCATGCAGGGTTATTGAGATTTCGGACATGTATTTGGGTAATTTGATAGAGAGTTCTTTCTCTTGACATGGTTCTCTCTGGGTTCTTCAAGGTCATTGAGGTTGACATGAACCTGCAACGCATGGTATAGCATGGTGACGACAACTGGTACTGGCCTTTTTTCGTGGAGTTTCAATTTCAAACTATACTTCCTCATATCTCGCTGTCTTTTTATCACTTCTCTCTTCCATCACACAAATACGAAGTATTATCATACATCATCACTGTCCCCGCATCACGTTATCCATCTATAAGACCCAGCTTCTCAAACCATTCCTTCTCTTCCCCAACCCATCTTCATAAAGCAGCACTGTAACAACCTACCAACTCACACATCAACTAACGATGCACCGCGCTTACTACTCCGACAGCAGCGACAGCGACGACGAAAGCTACAACTATCGCCGCCCCGTGCAACGTACTTTCGCATAAGAGCAACCTCGGCAACAGCCCGCGATGATCTACCAGCAACAGCCCCAACCTCAGCACGTACTAATTGTCCAGCAACCCGCCGTCATCCAACAAGAGCCCACACCCTCCCCGACCTTCCCCTCACTCTCCGCCGGCCCAATCTTCACTCCCACCGTCATAAACGCCTACCTATCTACCTCACGGCACCTGCGCAACATCAGCACGCGCACCGAAAGCTGTCCCATAGCGCAAGATGCCGCGCATATCCTCATGCTAGCGAGAATGGGCCCGCATGCCGAGGAAATTCGTCTTGTGGAGCAAAGGTATGGACGCAGTGCAGTCGATGAGCGCGTGATGCGCATCTTGGCGGAGGTCAGGGTGGATAATATGATCGAGGAGGTTAGGGCTGGGGGGACGATTATGGGGAGGGGGAGTGCGGAGATTGGGGCGTTTGGCGAGAGGGAAGAGGGGGATGAGGAGGTGGTAGTGTTTGAGGAGGATGATCGGTTTGGCGAGGATGACTTTGATTGAATGGTGTGATCACGTTGTACGCAATGCACGCATACTGTCAATGCCATGTGAAATTCTTGTGAGTCAGTTTGTCATCCTGAGCTTCGTGTGCAAGTACGTTTATTGTATAGCCGAGATATCACGCAGACCGCGTTTGCTGCGCATCATCTCGGACGTTTCTTATTTTCACAGGGTTCACGTCGTTCAGTTCATTTGTATGTCATACCCATGCCTCCTCGTGACCGATCGCGATGTGATGGTGTGCTCGACACCCTTCAATATCTGGTCTTCAATGCCGGAAGTCACTTCAACAAACACTTTAGCCAGACAGTGAATCTGCACATGGCCACCCCATACGTAAGCCGCATTCCCAGCTTCCCAGTGCTTCTTCCATAGATCGACACCCATGAATACCGAGAACAACCACTTGACACAACATGTTACCAGTAATGGCAATTAGTGCGGCAGCACACAATAAGCATGTCAGGAGGGGTGGCAAAGCCCTAGGCTCATACGCAGGCGGTCTCATTAGCAGCGCAGGTCGCAGCAAGGAGAAGTCGAAGGATTTGGAACATGACAAGGAAGGCAAGGAAGTGGATCTACCTCCTCCACCTCCAAGCAAGGATATGGATCGACCACAAGACCGGAATACGCTCGATGTGCAACGTTTGCCTCAAGGCCAGCAACAGCCTCTGAGCCAAGGTCAGGTTTCGGCCGAGCACCCGCAGCGAGTTTAGTCACTGCAGTCAACTGCTCCTCGAGAGCAATTTGTCGACCATGACCAGTACTTGCAGGTACCGCGTCAAGAGCGCCCACGCGCAGAACAGGTCCGCAACATGCCATTGAGTGCTCAACAAGAGCAAGCTCGAGGCCATAGTCCAAATCTCCAGCAACCTCAACCTCAATATGAACCGCACCAAGAGCCTCGTGTGCAGCCGCAGAACTCTCTGCAGCAGCAAAGTCAAGGTCTGTGGGGGCCTCTTCAACAGCCTCAACTCCAACACTCAGCTCAGAACCAACATCCAGCTGCTCAGCAAAACCACCCGGAGACTTTGAACCATCATCAATCACCTCAAGCTCAAAGCAAAGATAAAGCACCGAAACGCAACTTCTGGGGTTCGCTGGGTATGAAGGATAAAGATGGGGATAAGGAGACAAAGGAAGAGCAGAAGAAGAGGGAGAAAGAAGCTAAGAGGCAGGAGCTCGAAGAAACGAAGGCGAGAGAACAAGCGACCAAGAATAAGAGCCCAAGCACTTCCATATTCTCTATGCAGAGGAAGAAAATATCGCCGGACGCCAAAGTCGAAGCTCCACATTCCCTTAATCGCACCAGCACCAGTTCACACTCTTCCCACGCTGAGAGTACCACTTCCGCCAGGCAGACCAACGCAGCGAGCAAGCCCGGAGGATTCAACCTACTCGCAAGGAAGAAAAGCGCAGCTGCAACGCCAACACCGGTTACTAGCCTACCAGTACCTACTCGACAAGGCGAAGTCCAGCATCAGCCGGCATCAGTTGAAGCCCCCGCCCAGCAATCACCAGGTCTACCTATTCTCGGCGGCAAGGTTCCATTGGGCCATTCCCAGGCGGAAACTGTACCTCCGCATGCTGCTCCCAGTGTGCACTCGGCGTCTTCGGAAGAGGGCGAAGATGAGTCGGGCACGGACGAGGGAGAACATGCATCTGAGGGAAGCGAGGATGGCACGGATGAGGGAGAGGAGGAGGATTCGAGCGAGGAAGAGACAAGTGGCGATGAGGACTCGAGCGATGAAGACTCGAGCAATGAAGACTCGAGCGACGAGGGCACTTGAAGCGACGAAGAAACAAGTGACGACGATTCCAATGACTTTCACGATTCGAGCGACGAAGACGGCAGCGATGGTTCAGATGATGAGGGTGAAGGTTAGCATCTCGAGCCCGCCAACCAAGACGATGATTCCAACGACGAACATAGCGACGATGCTGACGCTGAAGAACTATTCATTGGCAACATTAAGGGAAAGCTGGCGCATTTGCCCGACCACGAAGTTTCTTCAGATTCGAGAGTCAGGCATGGTGGGAAGGCTGAGCCCTCCGGCAAGTAGGGACACACTTGGAGCACACCGCGAATCTAGCGGAGATTCAGGACAGTGTAAAGGCTGGGACGATACATTTGGAACAATGGCGTTGAAAGTACTCGGCGACTTTCCACGGTGGTGTGTGCAAAGGGGGGTTTTCTTCTGCGGGGACATGCGAGTTTGATCTTCAGGGATGCTTGGAGTTTAGTGGAAGTTCATTTTGGCGAGTACGAAGGGATGCAGATGTTGGTGACAAGTGGCCTTTGGACCAGAGATTGAGTGGTTTGTTGTCGATTGTTTTCTGTACTTTGTTAAATTCAGTCTTTGAGCAATTTTTTCAGTCGATCTCATGACACTGTATGCCATTCGCTCTCGAAGTGCATATTTGGATTGATCGATGCCAGTACAGATCAGCCCACTAGGGCCAGCGTCTTCACCGTATGACTCTTCGGCCTTGGTTTTGAATGAATGGTCGCGCAGTGCAGTCAGGAAGCATAAACTTTCACGTGGTCTTGGAAACACGCAAGTTTCTGCAAGAAGTGGACCGATGGTTTCAGACATCATGTGTTCCCCGCGATCTAGACAACCATAGTGATGTCGGAACATGCTTGGTCCGTACAGCGATCGTCTTGCTCGATCGGCAATTTCGAGCCTCGGAAGCTCAAAGCTTGCAGTCGACAACACAGCGGGTGGCAAGGTTACGATGGTGTCTCGTGCGCGAAATCTGTGCCTGGAACTTGCATGTTGGCTGGGTCAGATCTCCAAAGACATCGTCATTGCGGTCTTTGCCGTTCTTGTAAGGCGATCAACAGGGATGTTGGCCAGAATGAGATGCAAAGTGCCCGGGCGTTGCTGAGTTCCATCCGGTTAGCCAAGTGTTGCTCCACTCGATGTCACCTATCTTGACCTGAGCAGCTGGACTAGGTCGGCTGCTTTTCTTGAGAGTTGTCCAAATTTTGATGTGCCAGCCGCTAGAAATTGGGTTCAACTACAGAAAACGTTCACTGCTTCGACTGTGTGGGCATTTGAAACGGCTTTTGCCGTTGCCCGTACTTAATCATTATGCTCCCGCGGGACTTGGGATTGGTCGAAGCCAGCGCTTATTCTTCGTAGTGGAGCTGCTCATTCGCTCGTCTGGTTGTGAAGCCGTCGTCGAGCCTTAGGCGCGAACTCTGAGCGAAGTGGCTTCATGCAGCCATAGGGGGTCTGCGATATCGTTTGACGGCGCGAGACCAGCGACATCTCACTAGTGTCGAGAACCCGCATTGAGAGCCACGATCTCGACTCCGTTCTTGGCTTTTGCAATCCGATGCGTCCATTTTCGGCAATCCGCATAGCCAGTTTCCGTAAGTCTCGCTAATCTCACGTGCCGTTTGCGAAAGCCACAGTGTCGATCTCCACACTAGTAAACTCTGTTGCGCCACTGTCGAAACGACCTGCCCTTGGTGCTCCTCCGTAGGAACAAGCAAAGGTGGCCTTGTAGATAGTGGAGATGGCGTGAACGCCTCATGGCGTGACTTCTGCAGGACAGCTACAAGCCTCGAGGTACGTTTTGCGGTGGGAGAGTGGCGAGGCATTAATAGCTGCCGGAGTCGACTCCTGTGCCAAAAGGAAATACGATGAGTTTGACAAAGGCATTCTCTTGTAGTGTCCACGCTATGCGCCTGTAATGAAAGAAGGCATGTTGTACCTGCATTCGAGTACACGGCTTGCTAGGTAGTGTTATCCTCTTCTTGTGCAAGCTTTTTGGGGCGCTTTTGAAAACGAATGGACCTGCTTGCGACCGTTTGTTTCCGTGCCGAGGACGTGCTAAACGTTCGAGCCAATTCGCATGCGCACGTCCACGGCACATGGCAGAGGCGGACTACTGCGGGGACGATGGGGTGGTCAACAGCATAGCCCGCAAGGACCTTCCATGGAAGAATCAAGAAAAGTGTAGCGAAAACTGTGTTCTAACAGCGGTCTACCCCACCCTCACACAGAGACCAATGACGTTCAGTGTAATCGATGGTGTGATTGACGTTCTAGCGAACAGGAAAAAGAGATTGTGTGGTTCCTCCCGCGTCAAGGGGGCAGCGTACAAGTCGAAACGACAGGAGTTCCCTCCGGTTGGCGGGACGAGGCGAGCCTTTTCCTATGATTTTCGATGAAAGCGAACCCGAGCTCAGCCAAGCAACTCTCGAACCCGAACTCGAGCTTCCCAGTTCACAACTCGGAACAAACAAGATCTCACACATGTCGGAGGCGGGAGATCCTACGGCAACGTCGATCTGGCTCAAATGTAACCCGCGCGCTCGGGATGTAGTCCTGCACAAGCAAATGTCTCCGGTTCGTGTGTTTTAATGCAAGGCTAAAACGTTGTTAAAGTACCAGATAGTGTCGTTGATCGGTTGACTGAACAATGTGCCGTTCTCTACAAGCTGGTACTGCCTAACGCCTTTCTGACGCTCTTGCTTTATCGTCCAAGTTGTCAGGCGGCATGCGAGCCAAGAGCAACGGTCCCAAATCGTGCGATCGGATAATACTATTCTGATTTTGAACATGTCGCAACGATGTGATTCAAACTACAAGAAACCTAAAGCAAATTGAAGTAAGTCTTGGCTACTGATGAGAGGCTAAGAGTTTGCTGCCGTTTATTTCTCGTCGAATCCAGGAACGATCAACCCAAAATGGTAAACAGAAATCCTACTCACCCTGCTTACATGCGCCAGGAAGCAGACCGTCCATGAGGAACAAACGTGTTATTACGGTGCACACTTTAAGATAGGGCGGCTGGAATTAAATGTTCACACTAATGGATATGCAAGATTAAGCGATCCACACTCGAAAGGACATCGCTCGCCGTTCCGTCTGGCATGAAGCGACAGGCGCCATTATGCGCAAGCACTGGGCAGCTCGCGGTTCAATTTTAAAGCGTGAGGAGACCGCTCCGGCACCCCTTGGGTTCGTACAGCGCGAACGGGAAATGCCATCGAGCCTGCAATGATTTCGATCAGCGATGCGGCGAGCTCGCCCAATCGTGTGTCAGAGGCAAATAGCGCGCACCAAGGCGATAAGGCTGCCATCTCATGCCGTCCAGCTGCAGGATCGAAATGCGATGTTTACACGCCCAACCATCCACAAGATTCGACTGCTCCCAAAGGGGAGTGCCTTATCAACCCTTTGGGAACACTGGGGTCCGCAATCGTCGATGTCAGTGCAGCCTCTAGCCACAAACTACTCGACTAAAAGAAATGGGGAGGTCCCTGATGGACAGGCGAACGCTGCGGGAGGCTGGCAAAATCATGCGTGGCAATGGCGACCAGTGAACCCTGCAAAACGGCGCATTCTCAACGTTGCTTTTCTTCAAAAATGTGGGCATGTACCTCGAGTCGCGCACGAAAATCGCAGCAATCCGAGATGCTAAGGACCTACCGACGGCGATCATCGACAGATAGGGCGGATTCGGTGGCCGAAGGATCAGGCGCTTCACTTCGTCACAAATCATGAAACACAGAACTGACTTGTCGAACTGCTTACGTCAAGCGTCGTACGATAGAATATTGATTCTGTTCCAACGAAGCGGGTTGTGTACCATGTCGCTTACGCGGTTGCACAGATTTGGCCCGAATTAGACCCGTTTCGGATGCGATGCCTACCTATAGCACGGTAATAGGTGCATGCAGGGACGCAATTTGTGGAAGGCCGCTTTCTAGGATCGAAATCTGCGCGGAGCCAGCGACTGGCTGCTTGAGAAGGCGATATTAATCATATTATAATACCACCCCGACTTACATCCACTCAAAAGGATCCGCGCTTTGTTGTTGCTTTTCGCATGGTTCTAGAGTTGCGGCCCGAGAGGCTTTCGTGAGTTACCGGAGCCGAATTTAAGAGTGGAGAGATCGGCCACGCGACACGCGAGTCAGGCATGTAACAACGCCAGGGGCTTTCTCTGGTGTGACCAGCCGCTGTCAGATTCCAGCTTTGAACACACTTCAGATGCAATCATTCACAACATGTGAACGTCGCGCCTCTCTCATGCATCCACGAAGGGAGCCACACGCGAGGTTTAGAGGACTGGAGCGTGAGTGTGTCCAACAATGTCTGCAAGATAGCCGGCAGTGTCGAAGACCTCTGGTCGCACCTGTCATAGTAAACGATGTGGGGCGCTGCCATGCGCCATGTAAGGTTGTGGGGCAACGTGGAGGTTACACCATCGTGGCATTATTAATGACAAGTAGCAGAGCAAGGCTTCTGTGCCAAATACCTTGGACCAGGCTCAGATCGTACCAACAAAGACAGATAGACTGCCGGCAGAACCATCCACATCCCAGTGCAATGCGTTCTGATGGCGGATAAACATCATGCATGAACCATGTATGTCGGGTCGTATGAGACATTTCGTTCAGGAAACATCGCGAATAGCCGGAATGCAGGATGTCGTGCTGATGGCCGCGCCGACCATATGGCTTGAAATTGAGAGAATCTGGACGAACCGAGCCTGTACATGGTCTCGTTTGTGGTGAGAGAATGTCTGCGACATTGCAAATCCGGTTTGGATCAGTATTGCAATCCTGGGTATGTAGCAGCATTGACCTTACTGAATAGAGAGATACAGGGAACATGGCTGGCTATCAAACATCGTTTCGACTATTGGTGCCGTCCCCCGTTGCTTGAAAGCTCGTTAAGCCAAGGGGCGATTTAGCCTGAGGTAGGACCGATCAGTGATCAAGAAGTACCATGTTGTCGGAACCATCATCGACCACCGAAGACGTAGCGCGTGAGATGAATTGCAGGTTCCCTCTAGGCACGATGTGCCAGGATGCTGGCCCTTGAAAGTTGATAGCCACGTCTCCGTCGTTGTGCTGGTGAGGGAGAATGTTGACAAGTACTGGCTAATGAGTCGTGGAAATCTGGATCGACATATCTTCTAGCCGACGCCTGATGAGTCTGTCCTCAACGACATTGCTCGGTGCCATACCTTAGTTGGATTAGGAAGTAAATAGGATGTGCGTTGACGTGAACACATTGTTCTCAGAAACAATGGCCCAGTTGAGAGGATCATACCACATGCCCGAATATCACAACTACTGAAGACCATGGATCTTGACTTGCTCTTGTACTCAGCGCCCTTGGTCGCATGCTTGGTACCGACACTGCCGTAAACAGAAGTGTTGCTACGCGACTCGGTCCGCACTGACAGTGCTGAGTGGACAATCGTGGCAAGTATATGCAAGAGAACATGCCAGACGCGATTGCTTGATGATGCTGTGATTTGCAATTTGGCGACGACTCGAACGATGCGTAGAGCGTAAGCGAAAATTATGTGCTGCTTCGACGTTGACGGTTGTAAGCCACTGAAGCGTGCGCTCACGCTCTGTGCATTTTGTCTGCCAGTGATCTGAATTCGTACTACACGATAGAGTGCTCGGAAGCCAAACTGAGATCCACTAGACATGTGACAACCATGGTTAATGCCTGTCGCGGTTTATCGGAGACTCGTGTCACCCCGAATTGCCAATGGCAAGGGCGCAGCGCGTTTAGAGATCTGTTACCCGCACTCTGACAGGCCGGAAGTATTGTTCCGATGCTGTTTTGGCAGATAACTAGCGGATGACTTAGCGAACTGCAAGCCACCCTGAGTGGAGACCTTGACTAGGTACCGTGTATGCATGAGATCCGATCTGCCATTATCATGCGTCCCACACGGCGAATTGGAAACCACCTGGGCGATGACAATTCGCCTCAAGCTTGATGCTGTAACGCAGTGCGGATAGTCAGGTCGCCGATTTGCAGGGTATCGTATCACGAGTTCGGTATTGAGGGACGCCATGCGATGCGACTGGAATCGTAAAGGAAGCCTGTCGGTAAGCGATAATGGAAATATCTGGATCGCAATCAAGCCATTCTGCAGTCAGAGGTCCAAAGGTCGCACCAAGACACGTGTGGAGAGCGAGATCAGGCAGATGTGATTGAGGGGCTTACATCTGACGTAACCGAACCCGTCCCACCAACCTTTGTGCCAGTGCCAGTAGCAAATGCTCACCCACGGTCCAGTGTGGCCTGACATGTTGGTATGTGACGTGCACGCGAGTTGTGACGGGTTGCTGACGATGTCCACGATTCAGAAAGTCTCTCAGCACGGGCCGAAGAGACCTCGAGAATGTTCTCCGGCATGTGTGCCCGGACCTTGATGGTGGCCCCCCGCTGAGTGCAAATCCTGATCTTGTTGGCGTCGATTCAGATGAATGCACCCCCCTGTGCGCATGGAGATTTCCGATAGCGTTGGCGGGCGAGGTTGTACATTATTGACAGCTTTGACAGCGTTGATGCCCAACCGCGGCGAGCGGCGCGGCGAAGAATGGTGGCATGGCCGTTTAGCATGTCGCATGAAAGACATGGGCAACGGCTCCCGATGTGGCGCTCGCGGGACCTTCTGGTGGCCATCCACGGCTGTTTCTGCCAAGCGACTGGGTGGCAGACGGGCGTGGGTGCAGGCCGGGGTGGACGCATGGAGGGCGCTCGGTAGCATCTCGATCGCATGCCACAGAGATAATTCGTCCCAAACCGCCGGGCTGCTCCCGTTACAGTTTGGGCGCATCTCGTCTCGTGTGTCCGCGGGGCGCCCATTCGCGCGGACTAAGACCGCGATGCGTGTCCCCTGTCTTAACGGCTGCCGATCGCAGAAGAGAAGTGTGAGCGGCCGCACGCCGCAAGCCTACGCTGGCCGCCGGAGGCGTGGCCGTCATCGAAAGCGGTGACGGTGCGCGGTGGGCTTCAGCACACGAGGCCTCGACGGCGCTGATCCTGCGCCTCTTGCCATCGTCTGCTGCTTTAAGGGGGTGGAGCGATCTGATCAAGCTAGGCGTTGCAAGGGCAGATTCGCGTGCTGCACATCCTTGCCCGCTGAGTCGACGCTTTGGGGAGGCTGCTTGAGCCCTGGTGAGCTGCATCTTGAACACCCAAGTCAACCCTCCCAGACCCCTGCTGGGGCAAACAGACGTGCCGTATCCTGCTAATCCTTGCCATCCATCTGCACAAGCTCGTCACACCGAGCGACTACTCGCTGCCGGGGCGGTTCATCTCCGATCGCATCTGCTTTGGCCCGTCGCTGCTGGGCCTAGCACTCGTTCCCTCACACCATGCTTGCAGGCATGGAGAGGCGCTGAAATCCGCATAGCCTGCCATCGGTGCTGTCAGATCACGGGACCGGCTGCTGTCGCCGACTCTTTGCCCATGTCGCACTGCCACCACTCCTACACACCCTCTTGCACACCAACGACGCCTTTGAACACGGCCATTTAGCGAGTCCTGCCGGGAAATCCAAAGTGGTGGTTACTGAGCTGTCTCGATCGAGGGACCCCTCCACGGCCGTTGTGCCTGCGACACCACGTCAGCCACAGCATCGAGATTGGAAGGAGCAGCAACAACCAGGTACCGGCGCCGGCCATATCCAGCGACGCCGACTGTTTGCGTGAGGAATTGCGAGAAGAGTTGCAGCATCGAGGGTGCGGACGAAAATCCAGAGTGTGCCGCCGGACGTGAGTGGATATTGCAAGACTACGACCACAAGCGAGGTGATTACCACGGATTGCTTGGCTGCAACCATTGAGGAAGGAACGACCCAGCGCTGGTTGTTGTTTTGCGGGAAGGCACATAAGACGCGGACCCACGCTCCCCGCCATCGTCGCCTCGCCGCAGCGGTTCGCCTCAACAGCGCTGTGAGCAGCCGTGCGCAGTTCGCATTGTGATGGAGGCACTGGACGCCATTAACAGGCAAAGGTCCGTTGTTTGCGCTCCCGCTGCGTCCATCCCATCTCATGCCAGAGGGCATCTGCTAACCGTGCCGCTGTAGCGTTGGTCTGCCATCAATAAACCACCTAGATCCCGACAGAGTCAAGCGAGAAGAGGCCGACTACCACAGGAAACATCCAGCTCCCGCCATGGCCACTTCGTTGCACCCTATGGCAGGACCGTCGCATTACCACAGCAATCACCAATCGTCGCCCGCCAGCGCAGTACCCGCCTCGCTTGGAGGCCTACTGTCGCCGCCCGAGTCGCGGCGGACCTCTGGTGATGAGAAGGAATCGCAAAGGCCGACGGCCCGTCAGTCATTGCCGTCAATACATGAGGCTCTGGGATCTGAGCAGCCGCTGTCGTATCCTCCGCCTGTGCAACCGCCCTCTGCCCTGACCTCCGCTCCTCAGCATTATCATCCGTCGTCTGCCGTCACTTCGCCTTCCGACCAACGACACCGGCCATTTCCGCCTGATGTGCATGGCAGTCAAGGGCCCACGAACCCCTTCTCGCATCCTCGGAGTCCTTTTATGGGAACATCGGCTACCAACGTGCCCCCCCCGCCGCCTCCACAATCGCACAGTGACTCACTACCACGGCCTTCCTTTCAATCACCACGGCCTCCCTACTCTACTCCCCATCACAACCCAAAACTGCCGACACTACATCCTCTGAAAACCACGCAATCGCCACCAACTAGCGCTGCTCGGCCAAACGCACCTTACTCATACCCTCCACCTTCGACAAATTTTGAGGCTTCTGCTCCTCCCCCAGTAGCATCCATGAGTCATTATTCTTACCCACAGTATCCTTCAAACTATCCTTTGTCAGCGCCACCGCAGAGTGCACCAAACTCTGCATATCCCTCTGCCGCAACAACATATTCCGCACCTCCACGGTATCCCCCTCCATCGTCATGGCGAGATGGCTCAGAGATGGCCCGCATGGAAGAGAAGAAAATCAACCGTTCCAGCCTGGCGCCTTATGGCGAGTCAGTGAAGCGTCACCTTGAAAGCTTCGATCTTGAGGCTTCGCTCAACGAGGTGTGTTTGCCCGGAATCTTGTCCACGCGACGCTAACATTAGCAGATGGCCGATGGATCTGGCCGCATATCCGAGTTCTCCAAAATCTACCGGCAACGAGCACATGAAAACCAGCGTATTGGCATGACACCACAATCGATGCCTAGACTCGAGGAGGTGGATGATATGCTCAAGCAAAGCGAAAGGATTAACATGTCCCTTCAACGCATGCGGGATGTTGTCTTCAGTCATCATCAAGCTAGTATCGTGGAGCCCCCGCAAGATCCTCGTTATAGGCAAATGAACGGCTACGACCACGATAGTTCAAGCAACTATGGCGACGATGCCAAAGGTGGAGGTTTTGCTGGAGGCGACAGTAAGACCAGAAAGCGTGGTGTAAGCATTTTTTCGGAAACCCCCTCCTCAGGCACAATATTGATGATTTTGACAGCGTGCTGCCCCACCAGGCCGATGCCACAGCTGCAATAGAGCCGAAACACCTGAGTGGCGAAGAGGACCGGACGGTGCGAGAACATTGTGCAACGCTTGCGGTCTCCGTATGTTTTCGCCATTCTCAATCATTTCCAATTGCTAACGTTTATCTAGATTACGCTAAGCTGACCCGTAAGATGGGTGGCAAAGCAATGGCCAGCTCGAATTTGCGCCCAAAATCTATCGACCATGGCTCCCCCACAGCGTGATAACGATCCATGTTCAGATTGGACTTTCACATGCCTGCCACATGGACACATTCCTTGCATTCACACAGCACGCTTTAAGCGCCGCGTTCTTCATTGAGTGCCACAGCTCCCAAGCGACACAGTATTGTGTTTGTATATTTACGATGCCTCGACTTTGATCAAGGCGGCTTATTACGGCACCCGACCGTACATACACATGTGGTCTTTACCTCATAACCTTCACCCATAGGAGATAGCTACCAATCGGTAGATGTCATCGCCATTACGAGAGCATCAGCCACGAGAAGCACACGTCCGACGTCAATCTAAATATTCCTACCTATCATTATGGGCGACTTTAGAGTTCACTTCTTGGTTGTTTTACATAAGCAACAATTGCATTTTGGCATGCACACGGGGCTATCAGGCCCGTAGATCTTGCTATTGGCGTTCTTACACATCACCTTTCAGGGTGACGCAATCATCAAGCCGGAGTTTGGTTTAGCGCTTACCATTGGACCATAGGCTGGGTTTTTAGGCCTCCATCGCACGAATTTCCACTTTATCAGAAGTGTACAAAGCCTTTGGGCACATTGGCAGGCGTTTGCAAAGATACCACGGCTTTCAGGTCGGCAATGTAAAAAGCTTTCCATTTTTACAATACTATACACATCAACTTTCACGTCGATTTTTTCACACTTTTGCGCAATTTCCAGTAACCAAAGAACAACACACGTACATCCAAAGGCTTACTGCAGGTTTCTCTTCTTTCAGAAACCCACCGCTGGGTATAACCACAGTCCCACAAATAAGGCAGCTTGCATGCTGTCAAAGTAGGGTCGCACGTCGAAGCCCGATCACAAAGACTAAACCCACTTGTCCAACCCCAGTATCTGCATCACGCTCAGAATAGCCATCAGCCACGATAACCTTGCCATTCGATATACTCCGATAACACAAGAGACCCAGGCCTGCATGCAAAACGAAGCACAGAGGTGACGATCAAGTGGACACAGCACGCGTACCAGCAGCCGACGCTGGTAATCGCGACACGGGGAACCATTGTGGCGGGTGCTGCAAGCACCTCAGGTTGGAAATTTGAGACGAGCGTGCATGCCAGCACATCACCCTGAGGTCGAGGGAGGGCTTGACGAGGCTACATGTCATTTTGTCGAAACTTTGCTTTTGCCAGACCGTGCAGGCCATGCACATGTCATGCCACTGCGGGCCGCAGGCTAAACGGCGAGGTGCCAGAAGACCGCTTCGGCGACCACAATGTGGGCATGCTCATCTCCGGATCTACTCTAATAATGTGTCGTGAACATGCGGAGAATGTGTTGCACCAGTCAAATGCCGTGACGCACTGGCATTTGACGCGGCTGCACGTGGGCACCCGTCGCATAGGCGAGCTACATGAGCATGTGCCTTGTGGCGCGCTGTCATTCTCTTGTCGGACTGTTGCGCAGAAGGTGATCGATGTGTGTAAAGACGCACAAGAGTGAGGTTGAGGTTGTGATTGATTGGATATGGAAAGCGTCATCGGGAGTGGCAGGATCGCTCTTTCCCCGGAACGGAAAAGTGTGATACACATCATTAATAATCCATACCTTGCCCTACCACATCTAGCTCTGCCCTACATCGGCGTCGTGAAAATCCATACACTCGTGAGTGCTGGAATTGCTCAACTCAATATTCGCGGCGATCTTTGTCTGCATTGTGCAGCAAAAAGAATCGATCCTGCAGCCGCCCTGCGTTTCGCGACGTCCCGCTAAGGTTGATATTTTGCTGCAGTGCTCCCCGAGGACTTCCCCGCTATCGCCGTTCGTGCAGAAACCACCCATTCACAAAACTTCCCGAGCCGCCCGTGCTTCCTGTTCGGCTTGCGTCGAATCTTGTGCGTGATTGGAGATGGGTTTGCTGTGAGACATACATCATTGTCCATTGTCCCGGCATCGCTAATTGCACATCAAGCGCTATTGGAACGCCGCTGGAGTGGCCTGAGGCCAAGAAAGTTGCCAGTCATGTTAGATCATGGGGCATTGAAGTATGATCTCCAACCAGAAGGAGAAGAGTAATAGTAATGGTGTGGGCAGCAACTTCTCGCCATCTGGCGGAACGCCAAGGGCAAGGAGAGGGACGCACTGCTGTGGGGAGACGAGGTAGAATTGCATTTGAGAAGTCCGGCAGACAAGAACTAATCGACTATCAGGTCGAATATCTGGTTGTATGCTACGACCAAGATAACCACAAGGTCCGGCTGTCCCTTCGCCAGGCAGACATCCTAGCAGCACTAGCCTCCGACGACAAACTTTTGCAGCAGGGTGGAGGGGTGCCCGACGTACAGACTGGAGATGCTCAGTAAGGGCTGACGAACACATTCCGAATCGACCGATGCTGACGCCAGTAGGAGCCACGACAACCCGGCGCCAGTGTTCCATCCGGAGTTTGGTAGGTTCATGCTTGAAGCAACGCCTGGAAAACCATGGGGAATTGGGTTCAAGGATCTTCTCGATGTGGAGCCAAACATGAAGTGGAGGTAAGTCCGCCCTTGTGCAGTGCCTCCGACTATGAACTCACACATTCGATAGACGGAAGATTGCCAAGGAGCACATGGCTAGCACAGAGTTTCCAATCACTTTGACGACTTTCCCTCGACTCGGATCACCTGATTGCATTGTTCCGTCATTTCCAGTGTCTGGGCCGAAGTTACGTTCACAATACGTACCGGACGAGATTGCAAACCCGCACATTCGCTTTCCGACTCTAGCAGCTAACATTCGCTCGCGAAGAGGGAGGAAGGTCGAAGTAAATGTTCCCGTCTTCAAGGATGAGAACACTCCATGGCCTTGGAAAGACCCCACCGTCAACTATGACCTGCACAACTGGCCGGAGGATGATGATGTACGCAATGGTGCTGCGAAGGACAACTTCATCCATATGGACGCGATGGCGTTTGGCATGGGAAGTTGTTGCTTGCAAATCACTTTCCAAGCAAAGAATATCGAGGAAGGAAGGAAAATGTATGATCAGCTGACGCCGCTGGGACCGATACTTTTAGCCTTGACAGCAGCAACACCAATCTACAAAGGATTCCTCGCTGACACCGATGTGCGCTGGAACCAGATAAGCAGAGCTGTAGATGACCGCACCCCAGAGGAGCTTGGCGAGAAGGTATGTACACCTAATAAAACCAAGTCGCGTCGCTAACCTTACCAGCCACTCAAAAAAGACCGATGGCGACTTCCAAAATCTCGCTATGCATCGAACTCTACATACATATCTCAAGATTCACGCCTACGGCCAGAGTATCTCGACCCGGATCTCATTGTTGACGAGGATCTCAAGAAGCGTCTCGTTGAAGGTGGCATGGACGACCTCCTCGCCACCCACTTTGCCCATCTCTTCATCCGCGACCCCATCGTCGTCTTCAACGAAGATCTCAAAGACCTCGACCTCACCAAAGCCGACCACTTTGAAAACCTGCAATCAACAAATTGGCAGCATATGCGCTTCAAGCCTCCTCCACCCGGCTCTGACATTGGCTGGCGCGTCGAGTTTCGCCCCATGGAGATCCAAATTACCGACTTCGAAAACGCAGCCTTTAGTATATTCATCGTGCTCATCACGCGCGCCATCCTGTCGTTCAACCTCAACTTCTACATGCCTATCACGCGCGTGTCGGAGAACATGGAGACGGCACATATCCGCGACGCCGTATCGACTCAGAAATTCTGGTTCCGCAAGAACCCATTCTCATCGCACAAGTCCAGCTCTGGGACCGGTACGTCGACTCCTGCGGAAACGCACAGCAGGCCGCCGACGCCCAATGGCCCTGTGAAAGACGAGTACGAGCAGATGAGCATCAATGAGGTCATCAACGGCCAACAGGCCACTGATGGTGGCTTTCCGGGCCTCATACCGCTCGTCGAGTCGTATCTCAACAGCATGAACGTAGATGTCGAGACACGCTGTGATGTCGCTACGTACCTCGACCTTATCAGGAAGAGGGCGAATGGCACGTACTGGACGGCGGCCAAGTGGATCAGGCATTTCGTTGCCACTCATTCAGAGTATAAAAAGGATAGTGTGGTGGGCGATGACATTACGTATGATCTTGTCAAAGCCGCGGAGCAGATTACGAAGGAGGAGGGGCGGGATGGTTTGGGGAAGGAGATGCTGGGACGTAGGAGGTAGAATAGGGGTCAACTGTTGGAACGGAATCCACCGTTCAAGACTTGGGGTAGATAGATTACTTATGCATATTACTTATTCGCTGGGAAGACGGTTGTACGATGATACTGATCAGTTTGGGCTAGCATTTGTAAAAAGTGCTTGAGGAGAAACTCCCCTCAGATGTGACAACTCAACGAGTAAAAAGCGGGTCAGGAGTGTAGTAGCGTGCCACGTGCGCCTGCCTATACCACCCAAGAGAGGCAGGCACGTCACGTTCATGCATCGTGTCCGTCACTCTAGTGATGGAGTTCTTTTGTTTTCCCTTTCAAGATCCGCACCCTAGCTAAAGTATACGTCCACCGCCAGACTGCGAAGTCAATCCCGTCGTCATTACCCTTCATCTAACGGGTGATTAAAAACGCGCTAATCATGTCAGCTCCTTCACTCGACCCATCTACGCAGCCGCTTAAACGCGGTATTGCGCTGTGTCGACTCTGACACTACATACGCTCTTCTACCTTCCGTTTTCGCGCTGCCATTCGACTTCGTCATCTCATCTCAAAGCAACTATGACTACGCCCATTTCTATTGGTATGTGGACAACAAATTGACGGAGTGTAGGCGCCGAGAGCTATTATGTTGTCATTCCACTTAGGTACCTCGTCCTCATTCAGTTGCCCTTGCGGTATGTCTCACGATGAATCTAGATGTCAAGACGATCAACGTGCATATCAAAGACGTGTCATATGATCGGAATGTCTCTGCCGGAACTGGAGATTGCAGAACGACCGCTGGTGGGGCCGTTGGACGTTCAGTTCAGTTCGGTTCAGTTCAGTTCAATTCAGTTCAGTTCAGTTCAAGCTGCTGCACATGCGTGATTAGATGCAGCCACGGGGGATGCGTGGGATATTGCTTCTCCTCGTTCAAATGATCAAACTGGTAAGCCTAATATTATGTCTGACACTCAGGCTGACGGTGCTCCTCATGTGCAGGGTATCTAAACAACAGGTTGTGTGGTTATCATATATCATTCGACTACGAAGCTTATCGGCAGTCCACGATAGTATCTTCCCGAGGATGGGATAGACTACTTGGTAGATCTTCCTGCCTTGCCTGGAGACGTATACAAGGGTAACGATGAAGAGGAAAAAGAGTATGGCCATTGAGAGGCCGTAGAAATAAGGTAATGATGACATCAATTAATCGACACCAGGTTACGGGACGCTCCGACTGCCGTAGCACCCGTACGTCTTGCATGTAGAAGGGGAGGCACGCACGACCCACCCGGATATCAGAATGCCTCACTTCGACAACTGAGGTTTCCATACAGATCGTGTATCAGCTGCATACTTACACAGCAGCTAATCTTCTTTATCGCAAGGGTGTTTTGACATATCCGAAGCATACGCTCACCGTTCACAGACTACAGCAAAGCTCGTATATCCTCAGAGGATCTACATCGGCAAAACAAATACTGATCGTAACGCGAGCTCCTTCGGGACATGCTGATACGAAGCTGTTCCCACGGATATGGAACGACACGGTACTAAACGCCAGCTTGCGTCAGGACGCAGCACAAGCTTACTTTTGCGTCGGTACCCTAAACAAGCAATTTCGTTCACACCGGCCACTCAGCGATCCCTCATACAGGAAGGCGAAGTCTGTGGTTGGCGATCGCTCCGGACTTGGGATGTCGCTGCCCGCGCGGCGGCACCTTTGTCAGTAGCGTTCCCGTCACCACAGACGTCAGGCACGGAGCCGCCGGGAGATCGTCGAACACAGGATGATGCGAAAGATGCTGTTCCGTGGTTGAAGTTGGATCTGACAGGCCTCGATCGCCCAAGTGAGATCGATAACCGAACTCCAGGAGCAGACGGAGCTGCCAGCCACGTGCACGCACCGACGATCGCGCCTGCCCCGGCGGATGTCCGACCAGGGTTCTAACTTCTGGACGCCGACTGTCTCATCACTCCTCCTCACAACCACTTCTCACAACCACTCCTCACACCAACCTCAGCCCAAGACCGCACGCCCGCCGTACATCTCGATCCCCCACAGCTGGGAATTGTGCAACGCGCCTCGGCTGCATCCGGTGCGACGCCGCGTACCAACCACGGCCAGAACACGCCCGGCAAACCCCTGCTTGGCCTCGACTCTCAAGATCACACCACAATCCGCCAGAAATCAGGCCATTCCTCCCTCTCCCCGCCATCCACTTCCTCGATACGCTCGCATCTACTCACCAACCCTGCACGCGTGCAGCGCACTCGAACTTTGCGGTCGGCCCTACTGAGGTATCCTTCCGCCTTCCGCGCGCATCCTGGGGCTCGCGTTTCTGTCTGAGCCCGTGGAGGAGGGTGAATGGCGTGACATTGGCCGTTCACGCAGCTGGTGAGATAGCACTTCTCCTGCTCCTGTCTGTCTTCGCACTATTGCTCTTGTCGTGCCCGCATCCGCGCATCGCTCGCGGACGGTAGACCAGCGCCCGTCACGATGGCTTCAGATGCGAACGGCCCCCACGACGACCCCCTCGAGTTGGAGAGAATCGCCGTGGGACCCTACTGCGTGCGTGCAGCTGCTCGGCACAGTGCCACTGCTAACAGAGTTGCTGTGCCAGGTCTTCGACAATTACCGCCCTTCCCCGCCGTCGCAGACCGTCGACGAGATGCAGGAGCCGGTGCTGTCGAGCAATTATCCCTTCACCAACATGCGCAGCCCGTGGCTCAGTACTGCGGGCGACGACATGACGCTCGCCGCGCCTTCTGACGATATGTCGACCTGGAATGATTTTATGCGCTCGACGTGGACCGAGTCGGCGCCGCAGGGCTCCCATAGTGTTGAAACTAAGCCCGTGACTGAGCTGCATGGGTCTGCAGCATCCTTCCTAAAACCCGGCAGCCAACCGCCCCTGCCCTTCCACCACCGCCCGCACCCATCACCTCAGTCTCAGTCGATCGCCTCGAACACCATCCCCATTTCCGCCCCGATGTTCTCGCAGTCGAATGATGTTCCCTTCACCTTCGGGCAGAGCATTGACGTCTCACCCGCCTTCGACTTCGCCGGCAACACGCTAAGCTCTCCACACGACGCTGAAGTGCCGCAGCAAAACGGCTTCTACTCGCCGCCCATGTGGCAGCAGCAGCAACAGCACGTCGCCGACAATTCCTTCTACGCAACATCTCGCTTTGACCACTCGAACTTCGTTGCGCCACCTCCACCCGCATCGACGCCCAGTCTTCACCACAGTCCCGGCTCCCTCAACAACGGCAGAGCGAGCTCGTCGTCGTCGCACTCGTCACCGGAGCCTGTAGTCAACTCCAAGAAGAGAAAGTCATCAGACGAGGATGACGACGACGACCTCGATGCCGCACCAGCCGGCAAGAGGGAGAAGGGACAGCCGCCGAAGAAAACAGCGCACAACATGATCGAGAAGAGGTATCGCACGAATCTCAACGACAAGATCGCCGCTCTGCGCGACAGTAAGGCTTTCTTCGCATCGTCGGTATGCTGTGTCCTTCGCTAACCGCCCACTAGGTGTGCCGAGTCTCCGTGTCATGTCCCGGCCGAACGGCACAGAAGAAGACGACGACCCCGAGGATCTCGAAGGTCTTACCCCAGCCCACAAGTTGAACAAAGCGACCGTGCTATCAAAGGCGACCGAATACATTCGTCATCTGGAGAAGCGCATTAAGAAGCAGCAGGATCAGATCACCACTTTAACAGGGCGGGTAGACAGCTACGAGAAGATGGCCATCTCCGGTCCCATGTCATTGCATGGAGCGGTTGGCACACCTGACGGTCGGGGATACTCAGACGACCCTTTCATCCACCAGTCGCATGGCCTGCCAATGGGCGGACCGCCTCAAGGCATGATCCCCGTTCCAGAGCACATCGCGGCTCTCCAGCGAGGACTACCTCCGCAACAGCATTATGCGCATGCATACCCGCCATTTGCCGGGGGCGCGCGTCAAGTCGCAACCGGACCTCCAATGGTCAACGGACGTCGTGCCGGCGCAATGATGGGCAAGCTCATGGTCGGGTCGCTCGCCGGTCTCATGGTCCTCGAGGGACTTGTCGAACGCGAGCAGTCATCAGAGAGCCCAGCTGGCCGTGGTCTGTTTGCCCTGCCAATCAACCTTGCAAGTATCCTCACCCCGCGGGTCACATTCGGCGCCTCGACCGCTCAGCTTCCTCTCGCGAAGCTCGTCCTGGTGTTTGGAGCTTTCTTCTATCTCGTCGCACCTTATCTCGACTTCAAGTCAAAGCCGAAGAGAAAGGCCCCACCTGCCGTGCTTTTGTCACCCGCACCATCACTCGCATCACCCGTTGAGGTTCGCCGCAAGGCATGGCTCACCGCTATTCAGACTGTCTGGGTCCCCCAGCACAACTTCATCCTCGAGGTTGCTGCTCTTGGTTCTAAAATGCTCAAACTGAGCACACGCAAGGTCATCGGCTGGCAAGGCTACGCATATTTGACTGGTATCACAAAAGAGCAAGAAGCTGCCCGCGTCAAGGCCTGGGAGATCGCACTTGACGCCCAGCTCACTGGAGGTGACGCAGAGATCAGCAAGAGCAGACTCGTCTTGACCCTAATGGCCTCTGGTACCCTACCTGATACGCCTGCGCGCCTTATGCTTAAGGCTCTCCACATACGTGTACTGCTCTGGGAGATCGCTAATGCTGGCCACGGTTCATGGTGGATGGTCGACGACTTGAGCGCGAAACTGGCTCGAAGCTACTGGAACTCGGCTCGTAGCGAACACCGCATCGCTGCCAACATGGTCTCGAAGCAGGGCAACGACGCCCAGCCCCTACCAGATCACCTGGCTGTGCTCATCGAGAGGGAGTGCGACGAGGTGCTCGTTCCTGCCATTGTCCAGCGTGCCTTCAATCTTGCGTGGAACAGGCCAAGCGCAGAGAAGACTGTTATTGATCCTTCAATGGACGGCGTTGTGGAAGACTCAGCTATCTGCTCGCCCCTCGATGCCCTCGCGGCTTGGTACTCCAGCTTTGTCCTCTCGAAAGCGCTTGCGAGTACATTGGCTACCAAGGCTTCGTCACCAAAAGATAGTGCACTCCTGGACCTAGAACTCGCCCATCAGTCCGCACCGCCCAACTCGCAGGCCCAGCTACGTGCTCTAGTCGCACATGCTATTGTGCTAGACGATGACCGTGACAAACGTATTATATTGGCTCTTGACGCTCTACCTTTAACTCCCGACTCGAACGATACCAGTCTCATGAACTTAGTCGACAATGCCCCTGTCGCAACCGATGTTCGCAAAGCTCTCACTCTCGCCAAGTGCATCTCCCTCATTTCCTCACAATCCGCCGATGCGCGCCATCGCGCCATCTTCGTCGTCAACAACACATACCTCCCCGAGGTTACCACCACCCTGCTCTCTTTTGTCGCAGCACAGAAGGTTCTATCACTCTTCATGCAGGACAAGGATCTACAAGCCCAGACGAGTGCAGGCCTTGAGCGCATCGCAAAGAGCATGCGCATGTGGGTCGGGCACGAGACGGGCAAGCGCAGCGGCATGAGCAACAAAGTCCGCGGACGCATCGTCGCGAGTTGTCTTGAGGCCAGCACAGCTCTCGTCGGCCTGCAAGAAAAAGACGACATCTCAGCCGATGTCGACGACGGCTACGTCAGCTCAAGCGTCAAGGAAGACGACTGAACTTTTCACATCAACATATTTTCTTATATATCTGGTTTACACAAAACATGGCGTTCGGGACAACGGATACCACGGACATGGAGTTACGTGGCTGGCCTTGTTTGCTGTCAATGGGAGGATTTGGGTCGCCCTAGGAGGCTTATGTTATGCTGCTATATGTTTTTCACGTCTACCTCACGGTATGTTATAGGCGTGGGTTTTCTTAATGTGTGGTCGACGGCCGTGCGTTGGACTGCGCTTCGGGCTATGCTTGCTTTTTCTTATGTTGTTGAGATTAGTAGGTAGATACTGGAATATGAGTATCTTGTGAGATTTGTGTGCACCACTGTGTTGTTGTTCTTGTGGTGTTGAGGGAAAGCCTATTGGTATGGTGTTGTGCACAGCATGAGTAGTAGATTTTGAGGACGGTATGTGATTGTATTATGTGACAAGATAACTACTCGTCGAAAGCTAGCTTGCTGAACCGCAGCCTAGATCGTGGGAAATGAAATGAAAGAAGCCGTAGATGCTATGTATGGTCGCGGTGATCAAATCCTTCCTGACCTGGAGCCATATCCGATGCTTATATCAGAAGCATATATCAAAAGTGCGAAATGCGCCAGCGCTACCGTAAATGGCGCTTTCGACCACCCCGATCCACGACCCTTCTTCATAGATGCGGCGTGAAGAGAAAATGCGTCGAGATCCGAACGCAGAGACAGAAGAAGAAAAGCGACAAGAGCTGTGTACGCCCGTCCAGAAGCACACTCAAACCCTCTCACTCCCACGCACCGCGAACCCGAACTCGCGTCTAATCTCGACATCATCATCCTCGTCACCCAGCGTGCTCTTGCGCGGGCTGGTAACCGCGCTCTCGCCGCCCTTGCACCTCGTCGCGCAAGTGCACATGCTCATCTGGCGACTCTTCTCTGCCGCGCTGCTGCTCGCATTGCTACCCGCCGTAGAATCGGGCTCGGAGCGGTAGAACTCGCTTTGAATGAGGCGATGGTGGCCGTCGGGCCCGCGTGTGACGACTATGGTTTCGTTGACGACACCGGCCCAGATGGCGGAGAGGGGCAGGAAGATGCATGTTACGGTGAGGACTTGGGCGCCGAGTTCCGGGACGGCGTTTTGGAAGTGGAGACATGTGAAGATGGCTGCGGTGTGTTAGAAGTGTAGTAATGGGAGGTTGGAGGAGGGGAAGTGAGTTCGAACCTGGTATGATGAGTGTTTGACAGCCCATGATGAAGACGATTTGCATCGGTCCGAACTGCGGCATCTTGAGCTTGCGGCGCTGGAGGATGGCGTGGCCGAGCTTGTATGTGAAGACGCAGCTGTACATCCAGATGGACGCGGCTTGTGTGATGTACGATACCAAGGCGACGTTTGCGTAAGGGTCGAAGCTCTGGTGAGCGAGGCTCTGCTTGTTGCTGAGTACGACGAAGGCGAACTTGTATCCGATAGCGACGAGTGCCATGAGTGTCGTTGCGCCCATGATGAAGAAGCGTTGGACGGGAACCGTTGTAATGCACACAACCCAGACCTGGAGACTGAGCGAGAGCATGACGAGTGTGGTGACGACGATAGCGAAGGTGTTGTAAGCGACCATGGTACCAGCATCTTGTGATATGACTCTGGAGTAGTCGCCGACCAGCTGCGAGTATGGGTGCCACCATGAGCTGGTTACAAAGCAACTTAGGAGGGTGACGCGGGTGCCGTTGGTGACGAGACAGAGAGCGTTGACGATGAAGATGGCGGATTTGCGCTTCTCGGCTCGGGTGAGGAGGAGGAGCACCAGGAGTAGGAGGAAGGAGGCGCCGATCTGAGTGCCGTGGCTAATGGACACACGTGCGGTGTACATACGGTACTGGTTGATCTCTTCCATGTTGAAGGTGAGGTTGCTGCCATCTGGTGCGATGAGTGTGAAGTACTGCACCCACGGGTCGAACTCGGGAGGAGGTGCGATGGTCTCCATGTTCGTGGCGAGGGCTGTCGTCCGAAGATGGTGTGAGCGAGGTGTCTTCCGAAGAGGTGACGAAGATGAGCTAGTGTATGAAGGAGATAAAGAAGTGTTGGACGAAGTGGGGTCCGATGGCTGGGCCGACACTGCAGTTGATATCTAGCAGTAAGGAAGGAACGGGGACGGTGAGCTTATGAGAGAGAGAAAGAGGTAGGTAGCCCATGGACGTCAAAAGATGTACTCGACGGACTGCTTGCGTATAATATGAAGGTCAAAAGTTCTAGAGTGCGCAAATAAACATTGTCCATATCGAGCAGGAAGGCGCGGAGGGCATAACAATAACAAGTACGATCATCACCCAGAAATTGCCAGCTCCGCGGCTCTATCACTTCTTTTACAGCTTGTCACAGCAATTGTTCTGGGGTTTCAAAATTGCTGGAGTCCTTAGTATTGTTCTCTGTCTCTTTCACCTGCCCGCATACGAGTGCTTGCGTTTGAGTATCTCGCTTGAGTGGCACACATCCAATCCTTTCGATGGCGAGATGTCTCCTGTTTCGCATTTTAATCGTTGGACCGCTCGAGGATGTAATTGAGGCCTCAGCTACTGCTGTTTGCGGTCTGAAGTCTTGGTGATCATATCGTGCAATTTCCTTACTATTGTTCTTCGACGGTCAAGGGTCATGGCTTTGAGACCTCTGCGTGGCCACCACAAACACCATATATGTGGTACTACAATAAGACGAGAGAGCGCGAAGCTACGCAGAGATCCTCATGGGACTGCTGCATCCGATAATCAAAGTGCTGTAGCATGAGGATGAAGGGGACGAGGAGTATTCTCAGCAGGTGTGGACGGGCGCTGGTGCTCGTTTTAGACTAGTCAAAGTCTCGCGCTAATGCACGTCATCAGCCACCCGGGCGGCTTGAGGCAGGTGACACCGCGTCGAACACCCTAACCTTGGAACTGTCTTGCCACGACGCGTCCACCCAACCCACGTCGCAATGAGCTGGGCGCTTGTGTTGCCAAAGGGCGATGCCTCATCGGAATCGACAACTTTCCGTGTCCCGGAAGGATGCATCGGCTACATCGTACAGACCGTTGGTCGCCTAGGATTCGTGCATGAGTTTCGTCGTGGAGTGTGTACAGAACTTGGCCGGATCAGTAAGTAATCATAATCATGAAGATGCTTATGATACTGAACTATACTAGCTATTACCCCATCAGGCGCGAAGCTTGAAGCCATTGATCACGTTCTGAATGTTTTACCTGCAGGTGGTCACGCCAAACTACCGTCCGCGGCGCAAGACCCGCGTGTTACACCATATGAGCTGAAACCACGTGGCGAGGAGCGCTCAGAGGTCATCTTTCTCCGGCATGGAGATACGGTCTCCTCGCTCCAGGCAAACGGTAGTATAGTATGCACGTGGATTGAATCTAAAGTTCAAGTCAACTCCTCTGCCGCAGATGTCACCAAGGCCGTTGAGACTACAGATGGTGTCGCAGAAACTCCAGAGGAAGAGACTGAAGATAAAGATAAAGACCTCGATGATACTGTTCTCGCAGTAGGGGCGACGCAGTCCAAGTCTCAACCTCAAGCAACGCCTCAACTCTCACACCAACGATCTATCATTGTGCAAGAAACGCCAACCGCAGCTCGTACCAATACTGAGATTGATCAGCCCACTACTGATCAGGCTGAAGTGCAGCCATATTCTACTGCTCGTACACGCCACTCGCAGAACGTGATGCAAGAATATGATGGATTGGCGCTCGCTGAGCTTACTGCTGACGATGTAGAAGATACGTCTGAAGATACACCGCCCAAGACTCGCCACCCTAAGGTCCTAGTCGCTAGGAAGCGTGCTCATACTTTAGATGAGCCGATGTCTGACACGGAAGCCACAAGTCGATCAAAGAAGCGCGTCAAATTGGCAGATGACAATGACACTCAGGACAGTTGTCTCAGTACTGTTGCGGTTGATACCTCTCCTGTAGCTGTACCGGCAAAAGGCAGAAAGCGGGAAGTCGAGGAGAGTGAAACTCCATCACGATCGCAGAGGAGTCAGCGGTCAAATTCAGCGGCTACATCTGAAGTTTACCAAGGCGAACTTCCACGCGTCGCTACTAGCAACTCTGCAATAACGGACAAAGGCCAAGCTGCGAAGTTCTTGAAGAAGCAGGGGGGCTCATTCATTGACTCTGTCAAGGAGCCGTTCAACATCCTCTGGTGAGTACCCCATAGTCCTCTTCATTGCCGTTGTGCGCTATATACTAATAATTCATAGTGTCAGAGACGGCGACCTCCACAAGACTCCCAAGGTCCTTCTTGCGATCGCCACTGGTACGCCTATCGTCACCGACAAGTGGCTGTCAGATTCTGCCAAAGCTGG
The DNA here is from genome assembly GCA_010093685.1 of Ophiobolus disseminans. NCBI lineage: Eukaryota > Fungi > Ascomycota > Dothideomycetes > Pleosporales > Phaeosphaeriaceae > Ophiobolus > Ophiobolus disseminans. Next base: position 785,604 of record MU006235.1, on the reverse strand, counting down.
TCATTTTCTGTCTATCGAAGCCTACCGACCTTCTGCGCCGAAGAGAGAGAAGGACTGGGGTTTCGTGCTCAAAGACATATTAGGTCAAGCGCAGACTCCGTTTGACGGCTATACCGTTCACTTCACGACGAGCCTCCATTCCACATACAAGCTCTTTACAGAGATTGAACAGGTCTGTAAGGCTGCGGGTGCGAGAGTCACCAAGAAGAAAATGAATAAGAGCAAGAGCGAGAATATGGTCATCCTTGCTATGGAAGAGAGCGACAAGGAAGCGGAGAAGCTGATCCAAGATGGATATATCTGCTACACTCGAGATCTTCTCCCGACCAGTATCCTCCGTGGTGCGCTCGATCTCGACAGCGATGAATTCAAGATCACCGGACGCGCCACGAAAGACGCAAAGAAGACAAGAGGAAAGGAGAGTTAGCGCCGAACATGACGAACACACACGACAGATGATACGAACTGCAGACGGCCGCTGCGATCATGATAAAGGTATACATGGATTCTCTTCTACTGCATAGCGTGGAGCATTGTTCGAAGGAGCATTTCAACCGCATTTTTGGCGTATGTCGACTGTACATGGTTCAGGGTTCATGGCGTGTACGTACATGTCCGGCTGTCTATATTAATAACAAAATTGTGAGCGTATCAGCAGCAAGTGGTACATCGCATATTATTGTCTAACCAGTAATTACTGCGGTTCCCTCGCTACCCTGCTAATGTCGAACACCAACGCAAGCGAGCCCGACCCACCAACGTGCAGCCCACAACAGGCTTCACCACCGGCACCGTCAAACTCTAACGCCCCACTCATCGTCTCTCTCAATTGCAACGCTCAATATATACTATTTACTTCTGTTCACCGTCAAATCACGTGTCAAACAAGCCACGAGCAACTCAACACACTGCTCAAATCCTCCGTGGCGCAATTGGCTAGCGCGTCTGACTGTTATTCCGCTCTTGGCAATCAGGAGGTTGAAAGTTCGAGCCTTTCCGGGGGAGTCTTTTTTGCTTGCGGTGAGCATGCTCTTTTTGGGGCATGGGTGGTGTGTAAACGTGGGTTTTGGTGTTGTGGGGATGATGAAGTTTGCCGAGGTGGGGTGGTGAGTTTTTGCTTCACGTTTGCATTAGGCGGTGCATGCGGAAAGGACGCGATGGGAGAAATAGAGATGGTGTGTAGTGCTGATTGCGCGATGATCGACGACGCTAATGGTTTGGCATGATCGAGGGCGTGTTGAAGGAGCTCCTGCTCGATGTATGAGTATTGCACAATCCTCGATTTTCCATAGCTAACTTTGATTGCAGATGCATAGCACGAGTATTTATCAAGCTTTCGAACGATTACCTTTGTGTATTCGATCGATGGCACAATGGAACAATCGATAATGTCACATTCAGAACATAGTACTAAAGGTTTATTGTTGGCAAAGGCTGGGTACATAAAAACATGGCGCAAGCGTCGTACTAAAAGTTTACTACGTACTAAGGGCGCACGAGAGAGATTCGTTCCAAGCGGTCTCACGTAGATTTCCTTTGTTACAAGGAGATGAATTCCAATACAAAGTGTTCATTCTGATCGTTACTACCACACTGTGTTATTATTCAAGCCATCTATTTCGCATAGTCCTGAAGTGCCTCGTTCTCTCTAAATCATCACATGTCTTTCAGCTCTACTGAAAACGATCATATTGCTCAGCAAATATCCTTCTGGGTGCGACTGCAGCTTCCTACGTTACAACCATGATCAGTATCGTCCTAGGTGGATGTCCGGTGCTCGAGGATGAGTCGGTAGCTCGCAGTGCTTGTGTCGTCTGAACCCTCATATCCAAACTGCCACTGTTGATGGTAATGTTGTGGCACAAAAGACGCTTCAGTCGTGTCCAGCCTCAATGCTTCTGATGTTGGAAGGTTCGCAACGCTTGGGTTGAATGTTTCCTCCAAGAAAGATGTTACTAGCGTCGTTAGTGTAGCACTGCTGGCATTTGAGGGCGCTGAACGTACTCTAGACGATGTAGATCCTCCTTGTTGAGATGAAGAGCTTGATGAAGATTGTGATTGTGATTGAGACGAAGAAGGTTGTTGGGTTTGTGCTCGCATCTGAGATGGCTGTCGAGCTTCACTTGCTGCGATTGGCAGTGGGGCGGAAAATACGCTGGGAATCATCAGAGCAAGGATGCGACGTCGTGAAGGTGGATAGAAGAATGATGAGTGAATGTTACTGCAGAAGATGAGTGGATCAAGGTATGCTGTGAATAGTACCTCGTCAACCCTCCTGGTCTTATATAAAATCTTATCCTATTGTATAGATAGACCTTCACGTTCAACACTCACATGATAACATCCCCATGTAGAATCAAGTCGACATGACCGTACACTCCCTCAAGCGGCACTACACTGCCATCTGACGGCAGCCTCGCCCCTACTCCCCGATCACCGCATGCAGTTGGGCGCGGATCACCGCGGCGAGCCGCGTATCGTGAATGGTCAGCCGGTGTAACTCCCAGGAACCCGCCGCAACGTATGGGATTCTCCAACGTTCGAATCATAGTGCTCAGCCCTATGTCAATGGCATACCGGGAACTCTGTTCGATTGCCGAGTTACCTAGCCACCGTGGCGACGGGCGATCCCTGTTCAGCCGCACGTCTTGGCCCAGGTGATTGCCGTATTTGGCCAACAGCGTTGTGCGCGTCCAATCTCCAGCTGAATGTCAGAAAGAGAATCGCGATTCAAAGGGAAGAAATTCTGCGAACTATGAGCTGATTGAGCAAAAAATGGCGTCGAGGTAATGTTTGAATACGTCTTGGGTGTACGCGGACCATACGCAGTGAGTGCAGGTGACGTCAGGCGTCGGCTCATTATGATAGGTTACCATGAGGCCGGCTGTGAGTTAACTGCATGGTGGAAGGAGCATCGATGGAAGCTCGCTAGCAAGCGAGAACATGATGGACTGGAAGAAAGGCATGCTGCAGGCAGACATCGGAAGTTTGACTGCGGTCGGGTCCACAGCTCACCGCGTTAATTTCCGTAGGGAGTCTGTATACTACTTGCCATATCTTGACCGTAAGGCTACATTGCGCGGTATTGTGAACCTAGACTGCGAGGATTAAGGTGTTGATGTTGTACAGCGGATCGAGACGTTCCAACTTTAGAAATCCAATCACGTGCGCACCCGACGCGCTGGCGTCGCGTGTCAAACTTGTTGCAGCACCGTCCACACTACACCACGAATCAACACCAAATCCTCATTTCGACAGCACAGCACTAAATTCTCCTCACCTTCCAATCTCGCATATCAATAAACCCACGCGGCAATGGATCATCCTCAGACCCCGCGTATTCTCGCCCCTCACCTCAATGCCTTCCAGCACCGCATCGTGCGCATACTAGGCAAAGTAGTGCAACTGCGCGGCGAGACGGCCATCATCGATGCGGGTGGACATGTCGATGTTATTTTGAACCGCGTATGTATTTCCTATTTCTCACGACTACGCTGGCTTTAAGTCCACACGACCTGTTCAATCTCCATCACACCTTCAACATAAACACTCCCATCTGCAAGTCAAGTAACACCGAGTTCTTCCATTTTCCCCAAACACTCGCGTTTGCCTTGTCGTTCTTCACATTCGGAAACTTAATCCAAGTGCAGTAATGCCAGCACACATGACGCTTGCAACAGTTTTCTCCGCGCTCGGCACTGCACTTCAATCTCACAATACATTTACTATCCTCCTAAATCCCTTTTACACCACCCCAGCCCCCTCCTCTAAAACCACTACTAACCGCCCCTCCCTAACAGGACTCCCACCTCGCCGTCGGCCACGCCGTCGAAGTCATCGGCAAAGTCGACCAGAACCTGCACGTCAAAGTGCAAGCCTCCACCGACTTTGGCACAAACATCGGTAAGTAATGACACTCATCTCCTTCGTTTCCAAATTGGAGTGAGGTGATATTAGCCCCAGAGAGGTTGCTAACGGGAGGTGTAAGACTTCAATGCCGCGAATGCAGTCGTCGAGGCGACGCATAGATACAAGGCGATATTCTATGATGAGCAGTGAGGGGATGATGGGTAGGAGAGAGAGGAAAGACATAGCATGGGGTGATGGGGATTTGTGTGCGTTGAGCGGGGGATAAGTGCATGAGCAATGGGGAGGCAGATGGTAGGCTGATTGGTATGATATGGACATGTATACATTCCAAGCAACGGCCAACAAAAAATAAAACGCTGCTCAAACGCTAAAAAAGGTGTGGATCTAGATAGGTATCGCGCAATTCTCAACAAGAACGCCCAAGACACCTATACCACATGTCCAAACGACCTACTATCCTTGCTCAAACCCTCTACTAATTCATACACTGACGAAGAAGAGAATGTTCACTCAATCAAAGCTTACTCCTCACGCCCTCCAACCGAAACTTAACATCCTTCAACTGCTTGCCCGTAGGCCTCCACTCCTCAAACATCCCCAACAACTCCTCGACCTCAGTACCCAGCTCCTTCTTGACAAACTCCTCCTCCAACAAACCACGCATCGCCCACGGGAGGAAAAACGGATTCGGATTCGTCGTCGTAGCACTGGGTTCATAATCCCTAACCCTTAATTTATACAAATCCTTCACGTCCGCCTTCTCGCCAATAATCGGGATCTGAATGCCTTTAAAGCTGCCGCCCGTGCCGGGCCGCGCAACAGGCGCGATGGGCAAGGATGTAGTTTCGAGCGCGTGTTGGACTGCGAGGGCGTACACGGCGGGGTCTTCGTAGACGCGGGAGTGGCCCTCGCCGCCGTAGAGGCTGCCTGCGAGGGCGGGGCTGAGTTCGCGGATGAGGCCGTGGTCGGGCAGGCCGAGGTTGCGCAGTTTGAGGGCGAAGCCGACGAGGTGGATGAGGAAGTCTGGGGCGTGGATACGGCCGTCGACGAAGACGGCGCGGTAGATGTAGGGGTGGGAGAGGGTGGAGAAGGTGGAGGACTGGGAGTGTTAGTATGGTGATTTGCAGGGGAGGGGGATGGTGTTTACGGACCTCGAGGGAGACGAGTTGGTCGTCGATGCTGCCGACGTAGAAGATGCGGACGCCGAAGCGGAGGATTTCATCTAGGGCGGCGAGGTACATCTGACTGACTAGACTCTTCGGGTTGCTGAACTCAAAGAGCTCGGCGGCTGTGGGGCCGAAGTACTTCGTCTTGTATTCGATGAAGGGACCCATGTTGACTCCTGCCATGGCGCATATGCCGATGCGAGTTGCATTTACGCAGCCGAACTGTATGAGCTTCGCCACAAGCATCATCGCTACAGGCACGCCTTGGGAGTGGCATGCGACGAGGATAAAGTCGGCTTGCTTGATGTGTTCGATCCAGTTGAGGAGAAGCTTCCATAGCGTATTGACGCGCTCGGCAATAAAGCCCTCGCCTTCCAAAGCAATCTGCTCAATCTCCGGAGAGTACCCACGCGCTTCGGTCCAGTCCTGGATAGCTGCGGCTGCTGCATTGGCGAACCGTATCGAAGTACCTGTTGGCTGACCGAGCACTTTCTGAATGATGGGGGCTGGAAAGAAGCCATGGACGCCAATAGCGACAGCCTTCTTTATCCGCGGAGGCGCTGGGTTGATGTGGAGGTGCGGCATAGGAGCCTCGCCCCCAAGGAAGTATTGGCGTATCTGCTGCCAGAAGTTTGGTTGTTGGACTAACCGATACGTGGTCTTGAACTCTGGCAGAAGTAAATTTGGCGGCTCTTGCTTGATCTTGGATAGCTTTGGTGCTGGCTGAGCTGCTGGCGCGGTTTCAGGTCGTGTGGGCTCTAGCACGGGTGAGGTCTTTGCTGGCGTGACAGTCTTGCTAGAGGTAGGACTCTCAACGAGGCTGTCCTTGGACTTGTTTGTCGGTTTCGACCGGCCCCGCAGAGAGCGGAACGACTTCTTTGCGAGCGACTCTGCCTTTGGGTGCTGTGGTGGCTCCTTGGGAGCATTGGGTTCTGTTTTCGGCTGCTCCTGCTCGTTGAACTGAGCTGCCTCTGGATGTGACTGTGAAGGTGTGTTGTATACCGCCACTTGACCAACATGCTTCTGTGGTTCCCCACCACCCGACGCATTCTCCGCCTCTGGCTTGCCCCGGTACCAAAAGGCCCAAGCAGACGGCTTCGACGATGTATTTCTGACAGTGGACGCAGTCTCGGTGGCGCCCTCGGCCGTTGTGAGCGTCGCTGTCTCTTGCGAGAGATTTGTTTCTGGTGCTGTAGGGGGTTGCGCTTCTTGTGCGTTGGGAGGCTGCGATTCTGGTGGTGCAGCCGCTTCGTGTAGCTTGGGCGCACGTGTTTCTTCGCTCGGAGGTGGTTCAGGTGGATTGGCTTGCGCATTTTGTGCGCTACTCCACCGCCAAAACCACGATGAGCCGGACGTGTTCCTCGTCTGGGCCGCCTCTTTCGCATTTGGCGTGTCCTTGGCCTCAACACTCCCAGTTGCTGCTTCTTCGACCAGCGCATCCTTCGCGACCGCGTCCTGTGCTTGACCGTCCACCTTTGCCGCCTCGGCCATCTCTAGGCCCTTGGTCTTCGCATCGGGCTCCTCTGACGGCGTCGGGCCTGGCAATGGCGTGGTTTGCGCCTCTTCGATGCTCCCCTGCACGTCACTCCGAGCCTTGCCTGTTTCTGAGTATCCATCCGGCCTTGACCACCAACTCCGCCAGCCCCAAGTGTTCGCAGCTTGCTCGGATGCAGGCATTGTGGGTTGTGGTGGTAATGGAGGCTCGTCGACGCTCAGAATTGGCGGCTCGGCCTCGTCTTTCGCAGCTTCGGCAGGCTTGGGGTCCTTGATGTCTTCTGTGAGGCCGTCGGACGAGACGTTGACCTTTGTTATCGACGTCGGCAGCGCATCCCCTTTGCTTGACTTGCGCTTGGTAAGGAACTTGGTGGGCGAGTCGTCCTTGGGCTTCTTCGCCTCTTCCCCAGGCAGCTCGCCCGTCGCGCCTCCACTGACGCCGATGCTCTCCTTCGCTATCTGGGCCACGGCAGGCGCCTTTGACCTCCAGCTCCCCGAACCACTTAGCCATTTCTTGCCCTTTGGTGTCTGCATGCCGGCCGTGGAGGGCGTTGTCGCGCCATTTGACGATGCCGTGGACTCGGCTAGCGACACATTCGAGGGCGCGTTCGGCAGCGTCCTGCTGTCGCTGGGCGTGGTGGTAGTGCTTGCGCCGGCATCAGGTGCAGCGTCCGGGCCTGTGCTGATGCCGTCGGCGGGCGCCTGGTTGTTTGGCTTGGACTTCTTGCGTGGGTTCATTCGGGCGGGGAGGGAGAAGGAGTTGAGCAGGCGAAAGGGCCTCTTTTGGGTGTATCAGCATGTGCAGGGCATGTGCAGATGTGCAGTCGGCGTGCGTACCTTGAGTCCCGAGGCAGACGGGCTGGCCTGCTTGTTCGCCATGACGTGGATGCCGTCCCGTGCTCTTAGCGCGACTTTGAAGGCCCACGCGTGATTCTGCCACCGCCCGCCGTCAATCGATAAGCTAGCCGCAAATTATTGTTCGCCAACTTTTTGCGCAACTTGCCCAACGCCAACCCGCAAAATGGCGATCCAGAAGAAGGTGCGCACAACACTGGAGCATACAATTCCGCCCTACTAACAGCCTGCAGCACGGTAAAGGTCGTCTCGACAAGTGGTACAAGCTCGCCAAGGAGAAGGGCTATCGCGCTCGTGCCGCCTTCAAGTTGATCCAGTTGAACAAAAAGTACAACTTCTTGGAGAAGAGCAAGGTCTTGATAGATCTTTGCGCCGCACCCGGATCATGGTGTCAGGTCGCTTCCGAGGTGTGTGGTTCTGGGGAACATTCACACCAGCCATGCTGATTCATCACAGGTTATGCCCGCGCATTCCCTCATCGTAGGTGTCGACCTTGCCCCAATCAAGCCCATCCCGCGATGCATCACCTTCCAGAGCGACATCACCACCGACAAGTGCCGAGCGACCCTGCGCCAGCATCTCAAGCACTTGAAAGCGGACACGGTACTTCACGATGGTGCGCCCAACGTCGGAACCGCGTGGGTGCAGGACGCCTTCACCCAGGCTGAGCTCGTGCTACAATCTATGAAACTCGCCACGGAATTCCTAGTCGAAGGAGGAACGTTTGTCACCAAGATTTTCCGCTCCAAAGACTACAACTCGCTCCTTTGGGTGTTCAATCAACTCTTCACAAAGGTCGAAGCCACCAAGCCACCCTCGAGTCGAAACGTCTCCGCCGAAATCTTCGTTGTCTGCCGCGGCTACAAAGCACCCAAGAACCTCGACCCCAAATTTTTGGACGCACGCAGCGTCTTTGCCGAGCTCGCCGAACCGACTCCCAACAACGAGGCCAAGGTCTTCAACCCAGAAAAGAAGAAGCGAAAGCGTGGTGGTTACGAGGAGGGCGACTGGACACAGTTCCACGAAGTGCCCGTCTCGGAGTTCATCCAGACCACGGATCCCATCGCCATGCTCGGTAGCTTGAACAAGCTCAGCTTTGAGCAGCCAGCTAATGGTGATGTCGCCATTGCCACTATCGACAAACTGCCGGAAACAACAAAGGAAGTCAGAGACTGCTGCGCTGACTTGAAGGTCCTGGGGCGAGCCGACTTTAAACGCCTTCTCCGATGGCGGCTGAAAGTGCGAGAAATCTTTGGCTTCTCATCGAAGAAGAAGGAGGGAGAGGAAGCCAAGGCGAAAGAGGCAGAGGAGGCCGTCGAGGTTGCTGAGATCGAGGACATGGACGACGAGATGAAGCTCCAGGAAGAGTTGGAGAAAATGAAGGAGAAGGACTCAAAGACGAAGAGAAAGCAGCGCCGAATTGAAAACGAGCGGAAGCAGAAAGAGATTGTACGCATGCAGATGAACATGACAACGCCATACGAGATCGGTCTTGAGCAGGCTGGGCCACAAGGCAAGGATTCCATGTTCGCGCTCAAGGCTGTTGACAAGGCCGGCGCACTAGGAAGAATCGCTAAGGGCAAGATGGCAACCATCGTCGAGCGCGAGAAGCAAGATGAGTCCAGTGAAGAAGAGCAAGAGACGGACGATGAGGGGGATCACCTCGAGCGCGACCTCGACGATATGTATGGCGAGTATGTCGAGCAGAGGTCAGCGCGAGATGCCAAGTATCGTGCAAAGCGAGCAAAGCAGGAGGGTGGCGATGGAGAGTGGCAAGGTTTCTCGGACAACGAGAAAGCAGAGAGCAGTGACGAGGAGCTAGTACAGGACGAGGACAGCGATTGGAGCGATGATGACGACGAGGGTCCGAAGGGGCTGATCACCGACCTGGTCAACGAAGACGGAACAAAACGAGCTCTTACGAAACGGGCAGAACGATTTTTCGACCAAGACATCTTTAAGGGCATTGATGGGCTGGACGATCTGGAAGAAGACGATGATAGTGGTATCGACGTTGACGGTGATGTCGACATGGATGCCGAGGAAATCCCAGTCAAAGCAGAGACTGCACTTCCCACTCGGCCAGCCAAAAAGCCTGCACCACCTCAGAACGCCGCCGATTCCGACTCCTCAGACGACGAAGACAAAATTGAAGAAGTCAAGCGTGACGAAACGCAGTGGGAACAAGATGACATGCCCATGAAGAACGGCAAGCCCGACATTGACATCATCACCGCCGAAGCCATGACCCTCGCCCACCAAATGGCAACCGGTAAGAAAACCAAACACGACCTCCTCGACGACTCCTTCAACCGCTACTCCCTCCGCGACGTCGACGGTCTACCGGACTGGTTCCTCGACGACGAAGATCGCCACTCCAAAATGCAACGCCCCGTCACCGCGGCCGCCGCCTCCGCCATCAAAGAAAAGCTCCGTGCCCTGAACGCTCGACCCATAAAGAAGGTCCGCGAAGCCCAGGCCCGCAAGAAGTTCAAGGCCGCTCAGCGCCTCGAGAAGTTGAAGAAGAAGTCCGCGCTCTTGGCGGACGAGGAGGGCATGACGGAGAAGGAGAAGGCGCAAAGCATTGCAAGACTCATGTCCAGAGCCGCAAAGAAGAAGCCGAAACAGAAGGTCAATGTTGTTGTGGCGAGGGGTGGCAATAAGGGTATTAAGTCTAGGCCGAAGGGTACTAAGGGCAAGTATAAGATGGTGGATGCACGATTGAAGAAGGATGTTAGGGGCGAGAAGAGGGCGGCTAAGAAGAGGAAGTAGTTATCGGTAGTGTGGTTGGTTTGAAGCAATGAGTCTTGGTTATCGATGTTTTGTGCATGTGTTGTGACTGGATGGTTTCGAGATGGGTGGAGCTGAGGTACATGGGATCTGTTGCTTCCGTCTGATCTTGCGCTAGCGGTAGCGTAGCTTCCAATTTTGTAAAAGACACAGCGCCATCGGTCTCCCACACTCCGTTCAAATCAGTCTCGTTTTTACAGTCTGCCACTCACTTCACTCCGTTCACTTCACTCCGTTCACTCCATGCAGTACCAACATCACCCGCACTCTGCTTGCCACGCAATCACGCGGTTTCTTCCCGCTGACCTCCGCAAACAATCACTGACCGATACTCCACCCGATGACTAGCGACGATGGCAGCAATCAGGCATGACCGCCTTTTGCGGCGGGATCGTGACTTTCGCGTGTGTTTCTAGGATACACATGATGGTGGCGCAAGTGCTCGGGAGTGATCTCGTGTGTCGTGTGGTGCAGGCACAAACATGGGGAGAATGAGTATATGCAGGGGATGCTGCGTGCGATGGAAGGGTATCGGTAGCGCTGAGGAGAGCCTCTGGCCAGTCCACCTCACTCCACCCTCTGCTACATTCTCGTTCATCTTTGCATAACCAACAACCGCCTCATCAACACACCTGCTAGAGGGCTCTCTGGACGCTATTTTTCGCAACGCGCTTGTTTTTGGAGCGTAAGTTTCACCATCGTCAAGTTACGTTCAATACTAACATTGCGAATAGAGACGTCATATATCCGGGGCCTGGATCAGTATCGGGGTGTCCCTCTATTGCAGCTGTCGTCGGATCTGCGAACTCTCATAAAGGTGAACTCGGCGGCAGATTTCTGGGCTCTATGCAGCTCCAGAATGCCAGTAAAGAAGAGGTATACTGAATTGTCCGAAAACACTACCACTGCACATGCTGAATCCTTTGCAGACTATCCAGGACATCAAGCCTATGGTTAAAGAACGCATTCTTGCATGGTGGGCCGAGAGCAACACTGAGAAACATTTGCGTGAGCTTCCCACGAACATCGTCTACTACCGCGACGGTGTGGGTAGGAGTCAATACGAAGCTGTGTGTGATATAGAGCTCGAAGGTATCAAAGACGCGTTCCAGGAGGTTGCCGCTGAATTAAAAACGCCCCCGCAATGGCCCAGCTTCAAGCTCACGGCTTTGCTGTGCATCAAGCGCCACGACACCCGCTTCTTTCCAATGGATGATGGCAGGGACAGCACCGGAAACTGTAGGGCAGGCACTCTAGTCGACTGCGGTGTCACCTCCAATTGGCTTTTTGACTTCTATCTGCAGTCACATCATGCAGTGTAGGGTACAGTGAAGCCCGCTTACTACATGGTCCTGAAGAACGAGATGGAAATGACAGCAATTAGCTTGCACAACTTCGTAAGTTATCTCTATCTCTAGAGATGCTCACACACAGACTGACACTCAATCAACTACACAGACCATGAAGCTCTGCTACACATACGTCCATTCCACAACCAGCGTGTCCTACGCCGCGCCCGCCTACTACGCCGATCGCCTCTGCGAACGTGGCCGCGTCTACCTGCGCGATTTCTCCAATCTCGATCGGCGCTCTGCACTTTTCCAAAAAATACACCAAACTCAAGATTACTGTGAACTTGAAAGTCACGCAAGACAGGCAGGCGGATCTAGATGCCCATCCAATCATACAGCGCCCCGGACACCGTGATAGGCCTCGGAAAGAGAAGCGGTTCGCACGCGCTAGTATCGAGAGGGACGTGCAGAAGAAGGTCGAACAGCAGATTGACGTGCAGGTTATGGAGTGGGATAAGCAGGAGTGGAATAGGGGGTTCAGCTCGACGAAGTATCCGCATCGCGAGAATCCGTGGAATCCACAATTGGATAACTGCATGTTCTGGATGTGAGCATGGGTCGGCAGGAATTGATGATGAGGTGAGGTGAGATGGTGGAGGATGGTTCAGATTGGTCGTTTCCTTATCTCCTTTGTTTTCTTGCTTCTGTTTTTGCCTTTCTTTTCACATTTATTTGCTTTACTGCGTTGCTATTTTGTCCGCGATGACTAGTCATTTTTGTTTTGCCTCAGTTGTATTATTCTGCCTTTAAGTACTGCGATGCGTTGCTACTTTCTGTCTGAATGTCTTAGTGTCGTTAAATCGACTTCTGTTCACAATGTTTACATCAAGTGTGCCTTTCTAGTGACTGACAAAAATTATAGAATCCGACCGACCGACTCTTCATGATCTTACGAGGCACGCCTCAACTGTCTATCGTCCTAGAACAACGTTCTTCCAGTCGCGTGTCACGAAAGCTTCTACACCATGAGCGCAGTTTCCGACCTCGATCCGACCATCACCCTCCGGCAAGTCTTGCTTGTTACCTCGTCATCAAGTATTGTCAAGCACCAAACAATCTTTATCCTGAGTCACCCTATCTTCTCAGGCTTGCGACTCGACGTTTCCTACAAGCACAAACCCAATTTTCAGCGACCAGCCTCGATGCATTGCTTGCGCATGGTCATATGGAGATCGTGTCAGGTTTGTTTACGCCCATACATCAACATTTCGCTTGCGACCAAATCTTTCATTCTGCAATCATCAAGACTTGCAACTCGACATGTACGTTTCCTCTCGCCTTATATCGCAGTTGCTTCCACCACAAACGATCAAGTACGTCGCCACAAGCACGACGAGACCTCCCAATCCGAGCGCTTGTTTCAGATCATTTCCAGCTTGCCATACTCGACAATCAAGTTTCCGTTGTTTCCACGGCGAGTGCCATGCGATCAAGCGCCCAACATTCGAGTTTCTCTTCGCCCTGCTGACTAATCTCACCGATTGTCGACTCGACACTGAGCAATGCGGAAACGTCACAAGTCAATTGTCATCGAGATTGTACCACCCAAGCATGCACCAAGAACTTAAGGCCGAACTGACGAGGAGCAAGCTGCCAGGTAGAAAGGTAGTATATAAGTAGAGGTGACTTCGACCTTGAGGTGTTATCCGCATCGCCTTCTTACCTTCTTCATTTCAACCCGGCTCTGAACAGAGCACAGCTCATTATGGCTGATCAATTCAATATGGCTAGGTTGATCCAGGATTCAGATACTTTGGCACAGCAGCCGGAACCTGTGGAGAGAGAGTACGCTCGTGAATACCATGTCAGGAGCAAGGCTGCGAACATGCCTTTGGCAAAAGTGCCGCAGCAAGTAATCACTAATCATTTTCAGATTGGCGCTCGAGCAAAACGCTTCATCGAGTACGAGCTGATCATAGATGAAACGAGACAACCAAGCAAAAAGAAGAGCAGAGCTATCTTTGCTTCCACTGTTCGCGAACTTGAACCATTTCTGACCAGGAAGAATTCCTTTGCTACCAATGGCATGTCTACAGTAATCGCTTGGACAGATCTTCACACCGAACTTCCGAGCAGCAATCTGCAGCACTTGGAGCAAGCTAAGAAAGATCTCGCTTCAGTGTTTACGCCGACTGAAAATTTCAAGCCTACCGCACAACCTGGTGCTGCATGGACCATGGGAACGATCCCACTCGGAGGTAAATCGATCTCCATGAAGTTGAAGCTTGTACGCTACTTGGAATGGGACAAGTTCCGCGGTTTTACAAGAGCCCAAGCCCAGGAGAAGGATCTGAATGTTGATAACTTTGTCCGTGCATACAACATTATCCTGTCCCATTGTTTCACCAACAGCCCGGTACATGGGAATATTGTCAAGATCGGTTCGAACAAATTCTATCGTGGAGATACACGTATTACCCTGGGATCCGGATCAGACCGCTGCCTTCAGCTCATGAGAGGCTACTTCTACAGTGTCAAGCCTGGTAGCGATGCAATCCTTCTCAACGTCAACGCCGCGTGCAGCGCTTTCTACCGTGCAACAACTGTGGAACAATTTCTCAAAGATGATTCCACTTTCAAAGGCATTGGAAAGTATGCAGTGTCCACCATGTCCTTGGTCAGCACTTCCGGCACAGGCTTTCGGTAGATCTGATTCTCCAGGATGCGAAGGTGTTCTGGCGCGTACCAAGCTTTATTTAATCCTGTCCCAATGTTGATTGCGAACTGTGTCCGATCTTGGGTGTCGAGGCCGTACTTGTTCAGCAGGTAATCCGTCACCAGGACCTTGCCATCATCTTCATGATTGAACGACAACTTTGCAAGCTTATCGGCACTCCATGACTGAATGGTGCGAATCCGGCCCTCAATCGGGCGTCTACTCATTTCCTTTGCGTGGTCCGAGCCTTGCCCAAAAACTATCTCAACTTGAACACCGACCAGAGCTGCAGGTCCACCTGTTCAAGACACACATAACTTCATCAAGGAATCAGTCATCGAGTTTCTCCCCAAGAATCGAGAGAATCTATTTGCGGCATGTCCGTTCTTGGAAATCAGTTCTCAAAGGTCCATACCTGCAACATGGCTGCAATACCCGATTGTGCAATACCGTGGTCAGGAAACAGTCGATCTGAACAATACGGGGGAAGTGAGATAGGACCTCCGCCGAAAAAAACTTCCTTGCAACTAAGGGCACCAGCTTTCGGCTCAATTATTACGTCGTCGTCTGCTCTGGTATCAAGAATGCGGGAGGAACTCCAATTGCGGCGTACGAAACCCAGTTCAGAACGATGGTCAAGCAATATGAGTTAGGCATACCATTCGCGGTCTCGCCCGAGCATGGTGATCGTCTTACTTTGCCTCCGGACAACGACCCTGACTTAGGGCAGAAGCTCATGGACATGATGAACGGGAAACTCCAAGCTGCTAAGGATGGAGGAGCCAATCTCATCATCCTTATCCAACAGGGCAAAGATCGGCACATCTATAGCGCCTTCAAATCTCTGACCGATCGGAGGTACGGGTTGCAATCACTTTGTCTGACTGTGGACGCGAACACAAAGTCCAATTCTTTCAGCGAGAAAGGTCTTCCAGCGTACATGGGTAACGTCATGATGAAGGTCAACCTGAAGTTCGGCGGCCACAACCACGACGCTACAGTCAGATCTTCGGGAGATCCGCCACAAGTAATGCATAAACCAGCTAGCCAAGAGATGAGGGACATCCTTGTCCTCGGCGCAGATGTCACTCACCCTAGCCCTGGATCCATTCGTCACTGTCCGTCAATTGCTTCCGTGGCCGGCTCAGTTTAGCATGGGTCCAAGAAGTTCTTGGGATCCATGCGCCTACAGCAATGTAAGAAGGAGATTATCCAGGAATTTGAATCTATGGTCGCCGAGCGTATTCACGACTGGGCCACTGGCCACAAGAACGCTTTACCAACTCAGATTCTCTATTACAGAGATGGTGTCGATGAGGGACAGTACGGTAAGGTGAAGAACGAGGAAATCCCCATGATCCGTGAAGCTCTAAAGCAAGTCGCTAAAATGTTTGGCAAGTCACTTGGACAGGCCGAGAGGCTCAAGAACGACATCAAGATCACCGCCGTTGTTGTCGCCAAGCGCCATCATACACGCTTCTTTGGGACAAACCCAAGCCAACACGATCCTGGACAAGACAACCAGAACACTAAACCCGGCCTCGTTGTCGAACAGCTTGTCAACTCCCCCTACTTCTACGACTACTATCTTCAGGCGCACAGCGGCCTCAAGGGAACCGTCAAGCCAACACACTACTTCTTCCTGCAGCACGAGATCGGCCTCAGCGAAAGACAGCTAGTCAAGCTCACCTAAGCGCTTTGCTATAAATACGTGCGCGCCACCATTGGCGTATCCTACGCCGCGCCAGCCTACTACGCCGACCGCCTCTGCGAGCGCGGCCGCTGCTATCTCCGCGACCTCTTCACGGGCTCCGAGCACTACCGCAAGCAATTTCACGACCATGAGAGGGCTCTCGAACAGGCATACGATGGTATTCGCAAAAAGCAGTTCCCGAATTTCAAGGACAAGCAGAAGGCTGGGGCGAAGAAGGAGAAGAGGCCGGAAAAGAGCGAGGCGAAGCTTAACATGAGGGATCAGCATAGGAATGCTATCGCTGAGAAAATGAAGAGTCAGGTTATGTAGTGGGAAAAAGAGGAGTTCTACCGGTACAAGGATGACGGTGAGAAGAAGGGCAATCCTTGGACTGAGGAAGTCGGGGAGGTCATGTTCTGGATGTAAGTATCGTTCAGGACGTGAGGATGAGTTGGTGGCGGGTGATCAGATTGGCTCTTTCTCTTTTTCCTTTGTTGCTTCGCGGTCATTTCTTGTTGACTTTTAGATCGATTCTTTGCATGTTGCCGCGTTGCTTCCTGTTTTCCTTAGATTTTCCGCGTTGCTTTTGGGCTATCTTCGTTGTATTCAGTCTCGCGTTCTGTACTAGTACTTTGTCTCTTTTGTTCTCAGCTTTTTCGCATGTTGTACTTGGATTCTCGCAGCTCTACCTTCTTACACTCCTTTCCATAGACTTTCATCAACAGAATCGATAGCATTTGCTTCTCTTCGCAATCTCCACACAGTGGAAATATCCAGCAAGTGCTAATGCCTGCAGGTGCAGAGTCCTACTTTGAGACTGGACGATGCTACTTATTCAGGAAAGGCAGCTAAAGAACCACCCGTCGCCTCACCTCTAGGCCGTTCGCGGCACAAAACATCCACGCGAGCCAACACGAGGACGAACTCACCACATAGCCGACATGCCCGAACCCATTTCCGCTCAGACCCTGGCAAAGGACGCTGTACACCGTGAAAGTTCTTTCTGACGTATCTAGGTTGTCCCTGATCGAAAGATGAGATGCTGTTATGTTTACATCCGCTTCTCACGCTGGAGAGAATCACTATGGGCATTCTCAGGCGGTAGTGCAAAAGTAAAAACTTACCGACAGCAGCTTGGTTGACAAGGGTGCGCAGCTTCACGTAAAAGGAGTCTCGTGAGAGGGACTGGTTAGGAACTTGGGTGGGGAAGGCGTGCGGCACGATGCACATAGATTGAATAATATGAACACAGTTGTTGTAATTATTCTTTACTATGAAGCGCCACATTTCCCATTGACATGTTTCGGTGTTTCTGCTCCATGCCCAATGCTCCACGGCGCGGTTGAGCAATATTCACAAGTAACTAACCCGCCTCCCGAGATTTGCCTGACCTTGCCCCAAATGCAGATTCCTGCATTTTCCCCCACTTGTGGTGGCCGCTTGGATACTGCAGCGTCATCGTCGTGTTCGTCACCCGAGTCGTCCTTCTCTGCTGCAGGAGTGGACATTGGTCTAAGCGTGTTTCTGTACATGCATCTCCAGACCGCGGATTGCATGTTGCCTGGTACCAACAACCTCAGCGCTGGTTCATATGGTAACTTCTTCTGTGCGATGTCCTTGTGGGCATCAGTCTTATTCTCGAACAACCTGATAGAAGCGCAGCGACTCGTGAGGCGACAGTACCTGCGTCGGTTTCTGATGGGTGGTGGGCGAGGGGGTAGCTTTGCGGTGTGTCCGCCAGTCGTCCATGATGCAACCAAGTGCAGTGCGCCACGGCGCTGGGAAAAGTACGTGGTATGCCCTTTCAATGCCCTCATTCATCTTGGTGAGAATGCCACTCCTTGCATACCTAGCTGGCAGACTTGCGGATCTGTCGATCGGTTGGTTCTCCTGTTAGATGCTGTGGAGCATCCAGGCTGTATGTAGAGTACACTCGTTGCTGTCCGGTGCTTGTTGATGGTACTGGGCATTCTGAACGGTGATGTCCTTGCTCATGCTCCATCCTGGCCCTGCTGCGGTCATGCTGACGCCCCTCGCCACAGCAAAGATGCGCTTGGAAATCGCGTCGTTGTTGTGGCCTTCGATTGAGTTGTAGATCAAAGCCTCACCATCGATGCTTATTGAGGCGCAAACCCAATGGTCCTGGCCATCGAATACCGGGACAGCAATGGTGTCGACACCCTCAAGCGAGACGAGCTTCTGCTGACGTGCTCTTTTTATCTTGTCGTTGACTTGCGTGATACCAAGCTCGTAGAATGTGGTGGCTTGTGACGTGTCCAGGATGGCAACTGTGCGACGCTTTACGCCTTCTGGTGCGACGTTGTGTATAACGAAGTCGAGAACTCCAGAGGTGATCTGTGCTCTGGTGATGAGTGAGGTGGCATCGGCGAATCGTAGTATGTCGGTGTGTGGTACCCCAAAGTAGAACTGGAAGTAACTATCTGTCCCGTAGATGGCGTTGTAGTAGAGCAAGATTGCTAGCTGCTGGTTTGTTTCAAAACAGCTGTCGTCTACGAGGGTGAAAAGTTGCTGGAGGTTCTGTCTGACAAAGCGGGGTTGTCTCTGGTCGAAGAGTAAGAGGCTCCGCGGGTCTTGCAGCGCGTCAACATCGATGGCATCTGTCTGTGGCGCCTGCGCCTTTAGACTTGTTGGGCATGTTCGACGGATATGCCCGCTCTCTCTGGGGGGATGATGCTGTTTCGTGGCGGTTGAGGGCGTAAGTTCTTCTCTGCTCGGTGCAGCGTTTCGTTGTGGTGGTACGAGGGTGTGGTTGTTTTACTGATGTCGCATATCTTGTTGCATGGTGTGAGCGATGGTGCTAAGAAGTGTTAGCACATGAAAGTAGAAGGTGCATGTATATTCTCTGTACCTTCATAGGGGGACTCGCCTTGCGGTCTCGTACCCAGCTTCATCTTGCCCAGCGAGCTGGGAGGCTATGGCGAGTAGCCCTTGTTTAGTATAGTATGGCGTGTCCTCTAAACTATGGAGCTAATCTTCTGTGTGTGTGTGTGTGTTTGTGGTGGACGCCGTGGGAAGAATGGCGGTGGTGGTGGCAGTGTCGACTTTGCTCGTCTGTCCGCCATTGTGGTTTGCGTTGTGGCGTGAGAGTGAGGGAGTGGAAATGTATGACTGTCGATGAAGGAGGAGACGAGAAAGGAAGGGACGAGGAAGGTAGAGGAGCAAGGAAAGGATGCAGAAGAAGGTAGGATAGCACACATCGCGATTGCCATGTTCGTTGAGCAGTTGCGAAATCCGGTAGTCTGTTCAAAAAGACAATATTACTAAGACGATAATAATAGATCTAAGAGAAGGCGGTTTGTGACCTGCTACTATTAGCATTGTAAGTGCGTGTATGTGAGATATCAGACGACGATGCCGCTGACTAACGTTTGCGTGGGTTGGTAGCCGCGAACATGGACCCTCTCGATAAGTTGTGAAAGCTGGGAAAAGGCTAAGCTTGACGACTACATCTACGTACGTAAAAGTTGTCTTAAATCCTAAAACTTCTCTGTAGATATACAGGATAGTATATTGTATTTCCGGCTTTCGCGACGTACTGAGAGGGACCTTCGAACCAACTTATCGCCGTCTTAAGAGTACCTCACATCTACAACATCGAGGCACACTTAGATTTCAGCCACCGAGTTTATGTAGGCCCAGCCTACCTAGGTACAGTCTGCCTTTCGGATATCCCATCCAGGACTCTGTTGACCGCTCCCCCTCCAACTCACACGCTGTGAAAGGTATGTGCATATGCAAAGTTTAGTATTCTGATGATGATCTAGCTATGGATGAGATGGAGGGTAAGTACTTTCGAGCACGGGCTACATGGACCATGCATGTGACACAAGCAGCCATACCTTCCCTCCTTTCCAAAACATTCGCGACGCACTACGTTCAAACTTCAAAGTTCAAACATGCCAACACAATGACGGACTCGTCATATAGCCGACATGCCCGAAGCCATCTCCGCTCAGGCCTCATCATTGTCTCCGCGCTAACCCACGCCTGCCTCGGCCCAACCCCAGACCCCACTTTCAGCTACCCTCGCCTATTCACGCGCGCCCAGGGAGCTAACTCAATGCGGGTAATGGACCTCATGCTTCGAGCTAGGCTGTCGAGAAAGTGCGGGATAGGGCCGCGGGTCTCGGGGCTGGGTGAAGCCGTCGGTCTTGTCGCTCACGTTGTGTCTGCAGTTTGACGCGTCCAGCTTGAGAAAGAATAGTCATTGTATACGAGTCGAGACTGAGGGAGGTTTGCAGTGCTTCGTATGTGAGTTGTTGGATTTGGTACGCGCGTAAAGAGGGAGTGTTTGCTGATGTATGACAGAGACACTACCCAGGGCTTCCCTACGGTTTGCGAACGGCACTTACTTGAAGGGTTAAGAGGTACACAGCTCTTCCATCTATCGGCTGCTTCGGACGTAAGAATTGGCAAACAACTTTCGGCCGCAAAGACACCGAGAACTACATCTCGTTCTCCTGCCATTGATCGGAGACTCTACTCGCTCATACACCCAAACCGTCAATTGAAATCAGCAGCCAAAATGGTTATCAAATCACGCTTCTCATTCCCTATACCAGAGGTCTCATTGCCAACATTCATCTTCGACTCGCCGACCGCAGAGCTACCCAAGACACCGGCGTACATATCAGCAAAAGAACCCGACAAGTACTATCTCTCACTCCATGACTACCGTCTCTACGCCCAACGTCTGGCTTCTGGACTCCGGTGCTCGGGTCTCCAGCCAGGGGATCGCGTCTTGTTATTCTCTGGCAATACGCTCTTCTTCCCCTCCGTAGTAATGGGCATCATCATGGCCGAGGGAATCTTCACCGGCGCAAACCCCACCTACGTAGCACGCGAACTGGCATACCAATTGCAGGACTCCGGGGCGAAGTACCTCATCTGCGCAGAAGCGAGTCTCGACACGGGCATCGCAGCTGCAAAAGAAGCCGGGCTCGCCGCAGATAGAGTCTTCATCTTCGACGACGGCACAGAAACATTCAACAACACAAACGCCCCCAAGCACATTCCTGACTTCGGCACAATCGCGCCTTGGACATCCCTCCTCGACTCCCCCACCGCCGGCGCAGCATACCACTGGCCGCACCTCACCACGCCCGACGAACTCGACCGCGTCGTAGCGCTGAACTACTCCAGCGGCACCACGGGCGTCGCAAAAGGCGTAATGATCACGCACAAGAATTACGTCGCAAACTGCAGCCAGCAAGTGCACATTGCATCCCAACACCCGAACTACGCGGCCCGCCTCACCTGGAAGAAAATGTTGTGCTTCCTGCCCATGTACCACGCCATGGCGCAAGCGCAATTCGTCTTCAACGCCATGAAGCAGCGCGTGCCAGTGTACATGATGCCGAAATTCGACTTCCTCGAGATGCTAACCTACGTGGGGAAATACCGCATCACAGACCTAGCAGTCGTGCCGCCCATCGTCGTCGCAATGGCAAAGCACCCCGCCACCAAGACATTCGACCTCTCGAGTATTGAAACCGTGGGCTCGGGCGCAGCGCCGCTGGGCCGCGAAATGTGCGAGGAGTTTGAGAAACTGTGGCCCAGCGGACAGGTTAATATTAAGCAGGGATGGGGCATGACGGAAGTGACGTGTGCTGCAACGACTTTCTCGCCCGCAGAGCGCAGCGAGAGTTTTTCTGTCGGCGAAGTCCTCGCTAACATGGAAGCCAAGATCGTCTTAGACGACGCAGGACTGGTCGAAGCGCCGCAGGGCGAGCGCGGCGAGATATGGGTGCGCGGACCGAACGTGATGAAGGGGTACTGGAACAAGCCCGACGCTACGCGGGACACAGTGACGCCGGAGGGGTGGTTGAAGACGGGGGATGTGGCGTATATGGACGAGACGAATCACGTGTTTATTGTGGATCGGAAGAAGGAGCTCATAAAAGTGAAGGGCTTGCAGGTTGCGCCGGCGGAGCTAGAGGCTATGTTATTGGAGCATGTGGATGTGGCTGATGCGGCGGTTATTGGGATTACGAGGGATGGCGAGGAGTGGCCGAGGGCGTATATTGTGCCGCAGAGTCCCGAGAAAGCGACGCCGGAGGTGGCCGAGGGGATTAAGGCGTGGCTTGCGGAGCGGGTGTCGAGGCACAAGAGGTTGGAGGGGGGGATTAAGTTTGTGGATGTGGTGCCGAAGAATCCGGTAAGTGATGAAGTGGTCTTGACTTGTGGAGTTAGAACTAACGTTTGTACAGTCTGGGAAGATTCTGAGGAAGCTGCTCAGGGATCAGGCGGCGCTAGAGGATGCCAAGGCCAAGTTGTAGAGCGTGTGCTGGGTGTGAATGTGTATATAGACGGCATCTGTGAATCAGCTTTCCAGTGGAGCGGATCTTGCCTGAGAGACTGGTCTATCTGCTTCGTGGGGAACATGTTGATCGCTAATCACTCCGCATAGCCCACGGGAAAGCCTGAAATCGTGATGGTAGAATTGCTGCCGGATATGTACATGCAGCGGTCTCTCCCAACCTCCGTGTCGTAACTCGAGGCGTGCACGTCAGGCCTAATTGCTTCGACCGCCCTTTGCTGCCCTCAACTCATCCATCTTCTTCACGCGCTCCTTGAACTCTTCATACTGGCACTTCTCGTACGAGTGTCGCTCGTTCTATCAGCTAGGTTAGTTTCCTCTCGTCCCTCTCCCGTCCAATATCGTCATACCTCGCACTTCCACGGCAGGTAGAACTCCTCGTGCCGACACCGGTTCAATGGGATCAGAAGATGTGCGCACGAGTCTCGGTATGCGAGCGGCAGTCTGGCGGCGCTCATCTCCTCGCGGGTGGCCTCTGTGCAGCCCAGTCAGTACTTTATGCGCATCGCCAATTGCGCGGGAAAGCGTGGCAGCACTGACTTGCCGGCTCGCCCGTGATGCCGACGGCATGCTTTATCGACTCGGTGACAGTCATGGCGGTGTTTCGTTATGTCGTGCGAGCTCAATGGGGCGCGCGGAGTCGGCGGGGAGGGGGTCGTTTGCTGGCAGGCTCCCCAGAAGTGAGGTGAGGTCGGCAGGGAAGCTCCCGCCTGGGTCTTGGCCCGCCGGAGCGAACGAACGCGAGAACGCGTCTCACCGCACGGCACGAAATCACGAGCATCTGAGCACTCCCCACCCACTCGGCACCTTTTGCAGCTTACAAGCCCATGAAGATGCCTCTCGCGCCGGATGGCAAGGTGTATTCGGCCACATACAGCAACGTGAGTAATGCGCGACCCCTCAAACCTGCTTCAGTGCGACCATCACCGCCTGCGCACACGTCGGTTTGCGACAACGAGCTCACACACGGCAGGTCCCGGTCTATGAATGCAATGTCAACGGCAACCATGTCATGCGCCGCCGCGCCGACGACTGGATCAACGCAACCCACATCCTCAAGGTGGCCGAGTATGACAAGCCTGCCCGGACCCGCATCCTCGAGCGCGAAGTGCAGAAAGGCGTGCATGAGAAGGTGCAGGGTGGGTACGGCAAGTACCAGGGCACATGGATACCGCTCGAGGAGGGGCGCCACCTGGCCGAGCGCAACGGCGTCCTGGACAAGATGCGCCCCATCTTCGACTACGTGCCGGGCGACAGGAGCCCACCGCCTGCGCCCAAGCATGCCACTGCGGCGTCGAACCGGATGAAGCCCCCGCGGCAGAGCGCTGCGGCTGCGGCTGCGGCTGCGGCCAGAAAACAACAAAGTAATAATGTCTATTCGCTTGAGTCGATGCAGAGTAGGGAGCACTCTCCTTGGCCCATCTGTTGGTCTCTGGGCATATGCGGACATGGCTGACTCTCCCTCCCACAGCGTTCGTCACCACCAATGTCCAGTCGCAGGTCAGCGAAGAGCCTTACGAAGCCTCGCAGCTACGGTCACAGATATTCCGCGATGAGACACCCGACAACGACACCGTGGTGTCAGAAAGCATGCTGGGCGACCACGACATGCTGGATGCGTCGCAATACTCGACAGGCAGTCGCAAGCGCAAGAGGGTGGACCAGATGTCAGTGCTGGACCAGCAACACCAAATCTGGGCCGATGCGCTACTCGACTACTTCATGCTGCTGGACCACGAGGCCGCATGCGCCTGGCCAGAACCGCCCCCCAGTATAAATCTCGACCGGCCAATCGATGAAAAAGGCCACGCTGCAATGCACTGGGCAGCCGCCATGGGAGACGTCGGCGTAGTCAAGGAGCTCATACATCGCGGCGCGCGCATCGACTGCCTATCTAACAACCTGGAGACACCACTGATGCGCGCCGTCATGTTCACCAACAACTTCGACAAGGAGACTATGCCGAGCATGGTCAAGATATT
Source organism: Ophiobolus disseminans (assembly GCA_010093685.1). Lineage (NCBI taxonomy): Eukaryota > Fungi > Ascomycota > Dothideomycetes > Pleosporales > Phaeosphaeriaceae > Ophiobolus > Ophiobolus disseminans. The sequence continues at coordinate 761,406 of MU006235.1, read as the reverse complement.
CCAGCAAACCGTCCACCGTACTGACTGGTTCGGTAGTACCGTATTCCATCACATTGCGGCGACGACAAGTAGCTCGAATAAGTATGTTTGCGCGAGGTGGTATCTGGACTGCATCATCAACAAGCTCTCAGAGACCTGGATCCCAGAGGAGGTTACAAGACTGTTAAACGCACAGGATCAGAACGGCGACACGGCTATCATGATTGCCGCGCGGAATGGTGCGCGGAAGTGTGTTCGCAGCCTACTGGGGCGCAACGTCTCTGTCGACATACCCAATAAGAAGGGGGAGACTGCAGACGACCTCATACGGGAACTTAATCAACGGCGGAGGACGCACGGTCGCACACGACAAGCGTCTTCATCGCCATTTGCGCCGCCACTTGAACATCGGCTGAATGGCCATGTTCCACAGCTAGACGGGGGTCCACTCATGCCAGTTCCGTTTCCCAGCATGAGTGTTCGCGAGCCAGTTGTATACCGGTCACAAACCGCTTCACATTTGATGACGAAGGTCGCACCAACACTACTCGAGAAATGCGAAGAGCTAGCTGCGGCCTACGAGTCCGAGCTACAGGAGAAAGAGGCAGAGTCTTTCGACGCCGATCGAGTGGTGAAGCGGCGACAAGCCGAACTCGAAGCGGTGCGGAAGCAAGTCGCAGAACTCCAAGGCATGAGTAATGGCCTGCATATCGACTTGAACGACGACGAAGCAGATCGGCAACAAGAAGAAGAGTTACGACTGTTGGTCGAGGACGCAGAGTCACTACTGGAGATTGAGCAGAAAACCGAGCTTCGGCGACTATGCAGCACCACGCCGCAACCAAACAACACAAACTCACCAGTCGACATGACCGAGAAAATGCGGTTAGCACTACTACTGCATCGAGCGCAGCTGGAGCGGAGAGAGCTCGTTCGAGAAGTCGTGGGCAACTTATCCGTAGCGGGCATGAGCGAAAAGCAAGGCACATATAAGAAACTCATCGCCAAAGCGCTTGGCGAGCGAGAAGAAGACGTCGAGTTGATGCTGCCCGAAATCTTGCAGGAGCTGGAAGAAGCCGAGACGCAGGAGCGCGCGGAAGGTCTCGACGGTAGTCTGTTATAGTCTTGTCACATTCGGGACGGCATTTGTACATCTTATACTTTTCTTCATGTATTACTTCAGATTACCTTGACAACGAAGGCCCAGTTGGAGGCGGGGGCCAGGCACGACACCTTTACGACCTGATATTTCATAATCCATACCCCAAAGTCGCGCGTGCTGGAGAAGCACGTCATCTGCACCTCTGCCCTGGGCCATGCAAGTCATATGTACATGTGCATGTTGAATGGTCAGCGGTACCCCACGCGTGGTTGACTTGTAGTCATGAGTGCGCCCGACGGGATATGTCGTGATACATGCATGCTAGGCACCTTTCCCTCGAACTTCGATGTCCGTAGACTGGGCGCCAGGGACTTATCTTTGAGATGTTTGCCGGGCTATGCGCAGACGCACGGCGGTGGAGGTCTTCGGATCTCAACGGGCAGCTATTGGACCCTGGATTCGGGATCTGTGCCGAACAGGGGCGCGCGGGAAGACAGTATGCACGTTTGTGGTGCTGCGGACAACAAGGACAGACTAGATAATCAGCACGCCCACTACCAGTAATACCGATTCCACCCACGTGCTTGTAGTTAGGCAGTAGTTGCTATCTTTGACCCACACACACCAACGCGCAGTCACTCGCTTGTCCACCGCCTTATATGCCTGAGTCCATCCCGCTTAGGTCGAAGAAGCAACGCTCACATGCTATTGATTCTACGAGAGCACAGGACGTCAGCAGGGGCTTAGAAGATAGTGGGCGCAGTCGTAGTCTTGGTCAAGGCTTTGCGGAGCCGTTTAGGGATTTGGCGACAAAGAATCACGGCCTCAACGACTCGAAACGACACGACACGGAGCTCGACGATTTGAACAGCGCCGACGACTCGGATCTCACAAACTCAGACCTCGAATTCGACGACTGGGATGAACACGACGCAAGCATGCCGTCTGACTTGCGCCCCGAATTCGAGAGCAACGGGCATCGCGCGCCGCTGCTAGGTGGACATAGTAAAGATGAGGATGAGGGCGTTGACGACGATATAGGGCATATGAGTAGGAGTGCGACACATCATTTCCACGAGAGGGATCCGGAGACACAGGCGAATTTTGAGACGAAGAAGAAGTACACATATGCGGCCATCACGCTGGCGCTCAGCCTGGTCAGCTTCACGGTACAGACGGAGACGGCCGTGTATATTCAGCACCAGTTGAAGTGGGAGAAGCCGTATTGTATGCTGTACGTCCTACCACATTCCCAATCCCAGATACTATCCCTTCCTCCTCCAAGAGTATAGACTGACGTCCACAGCTACATGACCCACGGCTCCTGGATCCTCCTCTACCCCGTCATGCTCTTCGTCCTCCGCCTCCAATCCTACTCGACGCCCTTCCCCCTCTTCTGGCGCCGCCACACCCAACTCCTGCGCCAAATCGCCCTGACCGTCGAACACCAAACCCTCCACCCCACACCCCGCCAACAACTCGTCTCGCCCGTGCGCTACATGCTCCGCATGACGGCATTCATCACATGCGCCCTCACACTCGCAGGCGGCAGCTGGTACGTCGCCGTCAACCAGACCACAGCCAGCGACTTGACCGCAATATACAACTGCTCCGCCTTCTTCGCATACGCATTCAGCATCCCCATCCTGCACGAAAAGGTGCGAACGAGCAAAGTCGTCGCCGTAGCCGTCGCCATAGCCGGCGTCTTCATCGTCGCATACGGCGACGTCTCGCCCGCCAAACACGGCTCCAAATCCGGCGGCGGCGCAGGCGGCGACAAAGCGCCCCCCTCGCACGAAGCCGAGAACCGCACTTTCGGCAACCTCGTCATCTTCGTCGGCTCCGTGCTGTACGGGTTCTACGAGGTGCTGTATAAGCGGCTAGCGTGCCCGCCCGAGGGCGCGAGTCCGAATAAGGGCGTCGTGTTTGCGAATATGTTTGGCAGTTTGATTGGTGCGTTTACGGTGTGTGTGTTGTGGATTCCGCTGCCGGTGCTGCATTATATGGGGTGGGAGATTTTTGAGCTGCCGAGGGGGGAGCAGGCGTGGATGATGGCAATTAGTGTGTTGGCGAATGCTAGTGAGTTTTCATGTTGTGACTTTGGGATGAGGCGGATGCTGACTTGTGTAGCGTTTTCTGGATCGTTCCTGGTACTCATTTCGCTGACGTCGCCGGTTCTGTCGTCCGTTGCGGCACTGCTGACTATCTTTATTGTCGCACTCGTCGACCAGTTACTTCCTCCACCGCTCAACTCGCCTCTCACACCGGCTGCTATCGTCGGCGGTATACTTATTATTGGCGCTTTCATCTTGTTATCGTGGGCTACGTACAAAGAGATGGATGAAGAAAGGCGGCATAATCTGGAAGAGAGTCCGAGTGAGATGGAGGATTAGGCATCCTTCCTTCCGCCGAGGACACTTGGTGAGATGGATTGATTTTACACGAGGCTCTTGCATTGCTGGATACATATGTTATCATGCTTGCGTAGACGGTCAGCATCACCACCACATATGGTGGGTAGAAAGGCATAGGGCGGGTTTATTGTTTGGCAAATACGCATAGACGGCGCACGGCGTTAGAGAGGAGCCATCAGCGGCACCTGGCGTCTGGACAAATCAATTTCAAGTTGTCCAAAACTTAATCCAAGAGCATCACAGGTTGATACTCATGCCCTCCCTCTCATAAGCATCATCCCCACAAGGATAATGCAAGGGAAGTACATGGCCATCACCAAGAAACAGTGATGCAACAAAAACACACAAGTGCTCTATCAACTCTTCAACACTTCAAAAGGAAATGGTGCATAAGCACGGTAAGCCACAAGAAAGGGCGATCGTCTAGTTTATATACCGCACTCGGAAGACATGCGGCTCAAGCACGGCATCGGGAGTCATATCAGAAGGCTTCATACTCCACATCGCTTGCATATCCGGCATCAACAAGCAGTGGTGGAATATTCTGCATTGCTTCTCTTGCAGGTTTACATGTTTCACGCAAACAATCACTGATGCCATCTGGATGGAGCCGAGTAGAGCTGCCATCACGCAGCAAAAGGCTCACCGGACGTTGTGGCCTTTCATCCGACGGAGCTTTTCTGATGTCACCCCCCATGTCCCGCAAGATCGCGCGATAGATGCGAATAGATGGGATATCAGTAGGGCTAGGGAGCGGTGTTTAGCCTAAAGGGAAGCGGGCGGATAGCGGAAGAAGGGGCGCCGTTGTGCCTGGTTCCTGTGCGGCGGAAGGATCGAGGCGGACATGGCGATATCGATATATGAGAGTTGGTGAACGGCGGTGGCGGATCAGCGGGCCGTTTCAGGGTCCATTGAACTTTATGGATTTGTAGAGATATGCACAACACTCTCGATTCACGGCATACAACCACACTACACAGATAATATGACGCAACCAGAATCTGTACACTCGCCGTCGTCGCCGCCGCCGCCAGACCTCAGCAACAAGCTACCGAAGCTTATGCCCCGCAAACGCGCGACGACACGCGACGCGCCGGCTGCCCCGCCCCCGCCTACACCTGCACTGCCTGCGCCGCCGAGTCTCGAGGGACATGTATACGTCAAGCCGTCGAGGCGGATACTCAGTCCTGAGGACCATCAGTTGTTCCTGAAGAGCGAGACGTGCACCCTCGTGGAAGCATTCATCTTTGGCATCGCAGACTCAGTGCGAGACCGCGCAATATCCAGCATCAAAGCGTCTGAGAAGACCGACACAGTAGACAACATCGTCAACATCCTCAGCCAAGCAGAGCAGATACTAGAGAAATGCCCCCCAGAAGACACCGGCTCCCGCTTCGGCAACCCCATCTTCCGCACCTACCTCGATGAAGTCGACGCCGCCCTCCCCCAATGGCACGCCCACCTCGGCCTGACCAACCCGTCCCAAACCGCCGAAATATCCACCTACCTCGCGCACTCCTTCGGCAACAAACGCCGCATAGACTACGGCTCAGGCCACGAACTAAACTTCCTCACCTGGCTGTTGTGCCTAAACCGGCTCTCTCTGCTCCCCGTATCCACCTTCCCCGCCCTCGCCCTCACCGTCTTCCCCGCCTACCTGCGCCTCATGCGCCGCATCCAATCGGCCTACTACCTCGAGCCCGCGGGCTCCCACGGCGTATGGGGCCTCGACGACTACCAGTTCCTGCCCTTCCTCTTCGGCGCCGCACAGCTGCTGCACCATCCGTACATCACGCCCAAGAGCATCCACAACGCGCTCGTGCTGGAGGAGGAAGCAAGCGAGTATGTGTACCTCGACCAGATTGCGTTTGTGAATAGCGTCAAGAACGTCGAGGGCTTGCGCTGGCATAGTCCCATGTTGGACGACGTCAGCGCGAGCAGGAATTGGGGTAAGATTGAGGGCGGGATGAGGAAAATGTTTCGAAAGGAGATATTGGAGAAGTTGCCTGTTATGCAGCATTTCTTGTTTGGGTCGCTGGTTCCTGGCGTGCAGGGCATGAGCACGGAGGACGAGGCGGGTGTGGAGGCTGAGGAGCAGGAAGTGGAGGGCGGGGAGGTTAAGGTTTTTGACGACGAGGCAGGCAAGAGACATGTGCATGCGAGTGTGGGGTGGGGGGATTGTTGTGGTATTAGGGTTCCTGCTGCGGTGGGGGCGGAGGGGGAGGAGAGGAAGGGGGGTAGGATGGGGTTGAGGAGGGTGCCGTTTGATTAGATGGGTATGTATGGGAAGGGGGGTTGGGCATTGTAGGGCGTTTAATAGGAACGCGACTAGGCTGGGAATAGATATCATGACTGTAATGACACTTCAGACTTTGAGCTGGTATCAAGGACGAATACCATGTATTTCTGCAATTCCAATTTCTTCATAAAGAGCCGTGACGCTCATGGTATCACACCAACCCACCCCTTCTCCCTCCTCACCCCCTCTTATCACCCATCCCCCCATATTCCCCTCCTACCCACCTACGCCTTCCCCGCCTTCAACTCCCTCTCAATCTCCGCCTTCAAATCCTCCGGCTTCTTCGTACTCGCCCAGCGTCCCTTAACCCTCCCATCCCGTCCCACCAAAAACTTCTCAAAATTCCACTTCACCCTTTTCAACCCCATCAGCCCCGCCTTCTCATTCTTGAGCCACTCAAACGCCGGGTCCGCATCCTTTCCATTCACGTCGATTTTCCCGAGCACGGGGAAGGACACGCCGTAGTTGATTTGGCAGAATTCTTGGATCTCGTCGTTGGAGCCCGGGTCCTGCCCGCCGAACTGGTTGCAAGGGAAGCCGATGATTTCAAAGTCGTTGGGGTAGGTCGATTTGAGGTCTTTGTAGAGTTTCTCCAGCCCTTCGAATTGTGGCGTGAAACCGCATTTTGAGGCCGTGTTTACGACGAGGACGACTTTGTTCGAAAGGTTTGACAGGGGGTAGGGTTTGCCGCGCTCTGTTTATATGTTAGGACGAGTGGGGCATGGCGAGTATGGAGAAGGGGGTTGGGGGTGGATGGAGTGGAGGGGCGGGTGGAGGACGTACTATCCACGGGCTTAAAGTCGAAGAACGACGTCGCAGAAGCCATATTCGCAAAGTGATTTCGTCGGTATACTATTTGCGCAGGTATGAGTGTTGGTCTTGGTGCAAGTGTTGATCTTGATAACGCGGTGTTAAGTAGCAGAGGTGCAGCGAAGTGTTTAAGCACCCGCGGCCTCGACGCAAAGATGCGTAGCGGGGCTGTGCTAGGTCGAATCATGTCATGTGCATATGAAACGGGCACGAAATCAAGCCTGCAAACAACGGTCGAGCGTGCGCAAAAAGGACCTGGCCAGTCGCAACGGGCTTACAAAACAGGGTCTGCTGCGCTGACTTACCTCGGCTGAGGCCGTGTTGGCGGACGATGCGGAAGGAAAGTGGAGCGTGGGTGATGACGTAGGGTCGGCGGGTCGGCCGAATCGGGGTGAATGAGCGGGTCTGTTGGTAATTCTGGGTTCTGGATTTTGGGATGGAGGTTTGAGAGCCGCGGTCTGCTTTTTTATGAATAGATAGAAGAAGGGGGCGTTACGAAGCATGGTGGTCTGGAAACAGTAGAGGATATTGCATACGATACACAGGCACATTTGCAGGTCATAATTTCAAAGCAATACAATTTGTTGTCTATCTAGCGACGCAGCCGACATCGATCATCAAACCTCCGCCGACAGCATAGTGATTCATACTGCGGCAGCGAGTCCATGACAGCTCAGTTCTCTATCTTCTTCCATTCCATTGAACAAACAAACGAAATACAAATACCAACAACGGCATCGATCTATAATCATCCAAGTAATCAATCTGCTACATCAACCAAACAAAACTCATGCCAGTTCTCTTGCAATGAGTCGGACCGAAGTCCTCAGCCCTCAGGCATGCTGCCGTCGCGCAACGCGATCAAGCAGTAGTCCAGGATGATCCAGTCCAGTCCACGGCTGGGACAAAGTATCCTTGGCTTGGGAGCAGCCATGTCGATCATCCAGCAGGTAAGAGGCATATCCATCTGGAAAACGGGAAGCAGTGGCCTAGTTCATCCGCTAGGTTGCGGGAATTCCATCCATATGTGCGGGAAAACGCAGTAAAAGCAGCATGCAGGACAGCATGTATAGTCCGGGTAAAAAGTCCAGGGTAGTCTCCGGGCGTGTGTGTGACAAACCTTCATCAGGTGTCAGAGCAGACGGAGTCTACTATGACAGTGCTTCATTCAGCCACCGTAGTTCTCGCGGAACTTGGTGCTGATCTCGTGCAGACCAAAGACCTCTTTGGTGAGCTGGAGGTCATCCCTCAAGTCATTAGGGTCGTTGAGGTTGTTGAGGATGTCGATGATCTGTTGCTTCTTGCTCAGAAACTGCTGGGCGAGTTGATCGCGTGCTTGTTGACGGAGTTGTTCGGCAGAGATCTTGGCCGCCTTCTGACGCTTCTCACTAGTCTCCTCGGACGGGGCCTTGCGCTTGCGGGATGCAGGCTTGCGCTGGATTTGACCAGCTGTGGTAGGTGGTGAAGGCTCAGTGGTTGGACCCTCATACTGGTGGACGCGCTTCATGTGGTCAAAGAGGTTGTAGCGACGAGGGAAGCCATGTCCTGGCACCGCACGCTCACAGTCACGGAAGTGACAGAGATGAGGGCGCGCACCATGGCCGTGCATGCCATGGGCCTCACGCTCGTGACGGAGGAGACAGGCAGTTGAGGAGAACTGGACACCAACGCAAGTCTTCTTGTTGCATCGGAACGGCTTCAAGTGTGAGTCCACGTACTTGCTAAGGGGTGTCAGTACATTAAGGAAGAGATTGGAGAGTGGCACGTACTCGTAGTTGCACTTGAGAGGTGTGGGCTTGTGGCTGCAGCCAGTCTTGCCCTCCTCAGGGCAATGGTACTTGCCATCCTTGTCTGGCAGTTGCTGGTAGAGTGGGTGGCTGCGAGCGACTTTGGTGCGCTCCTCTTCGAGCTTGATGTCAGCCGCATCTGATGGCGACATTACTTCCTCGTCATCGAGAGACTGTGTGGGGATGGACGCAGATGCAGTGTCCTCGTTGTCGTTCCTGAGATCATTAGATGTGACGCAAAGGCAAGGCAAAACAACCTACCTTGAATCTACCAGTCGGGACTGATCAAACTCGACGTTTTGTGGGAATTGAACGCTTGTGGTGCTGGTTGGAGTCGCGACAAATGCGCCAAAGGTGGCGTCGTGAGCAGATGTACGTCGTGAGTCTTGGTGAAGTGTGTAGGAAGAGGAGCTGCGGACAGCAGCGGGACGTGTTGTCTGGTCGAAGTTGCTGTTGTTCCACGCTCGGTGTGGTGGGGCTGTGGTGCTGAACATCATCTCGGCGGGGCTTTGCCCTGCAGGGTAAGTGAAGTTGAACTGGCTGTTGTGGAATTGTGCGTCTGTTGGCACCCACGGCGATGACAAGCCGGTGTTAGATGTGGGGGTGTATCGTTGAACGTTGGTCGTCGCGTATTGAGCAAAGTCCTGTCCAGCAGAGTAATTAGCATAAACGATGGACTCCTCCGGCGCTTCCCAGGTTCCAGCCGGCTGTGGCATTTGGCTCATGTCCAGGTTGTGGTCTGTGAACGCGTTGTAGCTCTCTGCGCTCAGCGACGGCGAGTAGACCTCACTTCCTACGAAATGAGCGTTCACACGGGGACGGTTGTCCTGTGTGTATCCATCCACTTTCCTGGCTCCGCGCCGGCTGGCGCCACTCTGGCTTTGGTACGCGCTGTCCATGCTGCACTCGGAAATAGTGTCCTTCAGCTCCAGCAAGTCCGCACTGGTCATGTCCTGGAACTCTGAGTAGAACGGAAATTCCTCTCCAGAAGCTGGGATATCCTTTCTCCACTCGGCAATGCTTGAAATACAGGAAACAGGCTCCGGTGGTGAATCGAAGAAAGAGTCGCTAATCGCAAAGGTTAGTGCCAAAACAAACCAATGTAGGTCTTGAATTAATGTAGAGTGAGACTATAGACATAGGAAACGCCATGTTAGTTGCCGGCAAGAGCGATATCCAGACCTGTCCTCGCACATAAGTCAGCCTCTTGAGGTTAGTTTGGTGCAAGAGGGGGTACGCACCTGGAGGAGCACGAGAGGAATCATCATCATTGACATGATGTCGCCATGGTCGTTAAGATGTTAGAGAGAACTGTGAATATTGACCCAGGTTGGCCGTATCTCTGATCCTCTGAATATCCATAGGCAGATGATGTCGCTCCGCGAAGAGACTAACCCGGACTTGATCCAGAATAGTAACAAGGGCTGAGAGACCAATGCCTTTGAAGTCCTCATTCCTTTCAGCGCAGACTTCAAGTTAGTTCGTGATCAATGTAGAAATCAGGGTAGGCGAGTGTCAGCCTAACGTACGTACTTGGTCATCCAACAGATAGATCCAAATTCCAATGCCCATGACGTGGGTAACCGGTTTCAACTTGGCCGGAGATCCTACCAGTGTGGTATCCAGAAGGGCTCTCTTTGGGGCATGTTCCATGGGCAGTCATCTTTCGAATCCAGGTCAGGGTGACCAGTGTGGGAGTGGTGAAAAGCAGTGAAGCAGTGCGGTATACGATGTGCGTCGCTACGCTCAGTCGAACAAGAACATTTTTGAACGACTTCGCGAGGAGTTGTCTACGATGTACGTGCGGGCGTGTGGAAGCAAGCCTCATCCTGAGATTGACCACCTGGGTAGGCTGGCTTCGATCACGTGTCTACGGTAGGTCCATTCGCGCTTTACTCGATACTCGCAAGCTTAATTGAAGCTTCGACGTCGAGGTCTTGTGATCTCTGGGTAGCCGATTCTACAAGCGCCAGGGCAGCGCAGCTATGTATCCGGCGGGTTGTCGTAATGGAGATCAAATATTCATCCGGAATACAGTGGAACGAACGAAAAGAAAACTGTGGCCCATCGTTGTCCGTATCTCGCAATGGATCCATGTGGAACGGTTCTCTGTGGCTTCCATGGAAATGTCCTCTGTAGCGTGGCGGCTAGGTGGCGGCGAAACATGAAAAGTGACAGGAAAGAGACACATGACTTTCGCAACACATGTAGTCGTTATAAAAATGCAAAGCAAACGCAAGCAAGCAAACAAGGGAAAAAACCATTGGGTAAGTACCTAGGTAGGGCTCCGTGTGGACTCCGAATTGTCATTCTGAGCGGTTGCTCTTGTGTATTTTGTGAGTTGGCGTGAAATTTTGAACTGTTTGATTGTGATTTTTCGCTACAAATAATTTGTGTGCGATTTTGGTGTCGTCGAGGTTTGATGTTGTGTGGTAAAAAGAGGAGGGAGGAACGAGGTGTGGGCAGGATTCAAAAAGCGGGTGGGCTGTGCGAGTCTGACCGGACGGAAGCGCTTGGCTGCCAACGCATAATGTGGGCCGTTTTCACCGAGTTGACCAATAACGCCGAGCTTGGTCTCGTCCGAAAGGTATTGGTCACAAAATTCGCGCGTGTGGGATGAGGGAGGAGGACTCTCTTATCACCCTGCATCAGCACTGCCAACTTCAGGGCCCGGCGGTTTCGTACCCCTCCTGAAAAGCCGTCGGTGTCGTGGATACGGGCTTCCGCATCCTCTCGGCGAAACTTAATGTCGCTCATGGAAATGATGTTGCAAATCTAAATCCAAGTGCTCCACAGGAAGGACGGGTATGGGAAAGATTGTCGCTGGGGATCATCAACCAGGCACTGGGACAGCGGCTCGAGAGCGCCGCAGATCCCTGAACCTTCGGTCTTTCTGACAGCGGACTCGAACTTGCTTTTCGTCTGCACCCGAAGCCTGCCGTCGTGTGCGGGAGCGCACCAGAGTAATCAAGAGCTCAGCCTTGTCAGCGAGTAATCGCGCATTTCCCGTTGATTGATACGATTTCGCCTATGGCACCACGGCTGCATCATCCCTCACGGTCGGTTTGTGCGTGCACTGCAGAGGAGAGCTGTTTACAAGGTTGCATTTGATATTAACTCTACAGAACGCATCCAACAGAGCATCTTCATTCTGCGCAGCCCCATAGCCTGGCAAAGACTCATGACAGAATGACGGCAGCACCTGCATGCAAACATCACAGTGGTACCTATCACAACGGCAGCCATTCGCTGGACCCTTCGTCGTGCACTCTGCGTCGGCGGCTGCGTGGAGAACGTAGCACAGCAGGTTTGACGGCACCAAACGTCAACTGAACAATGGCTTTGTTCTCGTTGAAAGGCGCATGACACCACCTACCTCGTGTACAGTATCCATTTCACCGGATGTCATTACATCGCACCTGTGTTCCGGTCAGTATCCACGCGCAATGAATGAGAGAATGCGACTGGGAAGGATAACGGGGAAATCAGATAGGAGCGAAAGACATTGCTTTATTGGTTCCTCATTGGTCAGAGACCTAAGATGAACTATGCTTATGTGTAATTTTTTTCATCATGAAAGGAGGGTTGGTGTTGAAGGGGAGGCTAACTGACCTGTTCTTGCGCTGCGAAGCCGGAGGCTATCTCAAGTGAATGCTTCGGCGAGGCGGCAGAGGCAGTGTAAATGCAAATCAGATCTGAACATCAGCCCGAAGATCGGATCTCGGGCATCGACAACACCCTCACCGATATGAGTGTTTCAGCGTGAGAGAACAGACACGGCTTGGGTTGGACGATTCGACGTGGCGGAGTGATTCGCGGCCGACCCTGTCAATCTTCTCCTCAAGAAGATCAGGCTTGGTTGAAAGCCTCAATTATAGCAGACTCGGTCACGAACGAGCCGCGAGATCTGTTGGTCATACCTCGATATACTTTCCTCTCTGGCATGATCGTACGCGGCTTTTGACTGATCAACAGGCTCGTGCAGCGAAGATAAGCGTGTGGCCGTTTATGTGGTGTATTGTTGGCTGTTGAGAGAGAACGGTTTCTCGAAAAACCTTTACGTCGCTTAGTGGCCCGCCCCTGGCCGCCAAGAGAGGCCCAAGCACAACTCTGGCTAATCAAATCACGTGTGTCTCTGACGTCACTCTCGATGTCCTGCTTTACATTGGTGCCGTCAGCTTCATGGCGTCTTCGCTTCCCGTTTTTTGACAGTTGCAGGTCATTATTCAAACCCGGAAAGAAGAAGAGACGAAGACTATCACACATGACATCGATGAACCCACATATCTGCTCGAGGCTTGAGCTTGAGGCCTCCACTAGGCAGCTCCGGGTTGCACGATACCTAGGCACACATCAAGGCATCATCATCCAACTTCGTCTCTAGCTCAGCAGAGCTGTAAGCTATGGCGTTCGCATTCTCTCCGACAAAAGCGCCGTCACCACCGTCACGATTCAGATCCCCGATAGATACAGGAGATACGCAAGCTAGCAGCGGGCAACAGTCTCCCCGAGCCGGCAATCGTCGAACAGCTAGCGCGATCGCAGTTCTCGGATTACCATTTATTTCACAAATCAGCTGGTGGAGGACAGAGTGAAATGCCTTATACTAACAATGTCGTCGACTCGATGTCTCATCGCGGTGCGTCAGTCAGACTGACTAACTCACCATCGGCTGTTTGCGTAAAGCGCGTTTCAATAACGATGAGCTCACTCGTTGACATTCAGCCACCCCTACGAGTATCCAGTAGGAAGTCGGTCGGCTTACCCTTCCATGTTATGTCAGGGTCCAGTTCTGCACGGTTGGGGTGCGGGGTTAGATCCAGTCTTGTCTGATTGGTACGATCACGTATCGTCTGCGTAACTTCATGAGCACGAGATCGGACTTGAGGGGTTCTCTCAGCTGAGAGAGGGGTTTATCAAGCAGAAGTCCCTCTCTTATAAAGCATTCAGTTCATCAACTTCATACTCATCCATCACTAACATCCACTACAACCCCTAAACGGCGCCTTTACTTGCATCTCCGTCATGCCTTCTCCATTCCACCAAAAATACTCCTCTCAGAGCAACAAGGTCTTCGCAGACAGCAGTGTCCCAGCTATGCCAGACGCGCCCAAGGAAGCTGACCGACGAGGCTCGGATGCATCGATCGAGTCATCCCCCACAGACGCACGACGCAGGGTGAGATAACTTTATGCCGTGAAAGGCATTTGTCATGCTCATGGTTTTAACACCTTTACAGTCATCTCAGGCTCAACGTTTTGGCAACCTACATGCTCTGAAGCGACCGGAGGGCGAGGAACATGCAGCCAGGAGAGCATCCCTGCAAGATTCATACGGAAAGGTCGGATTCATCGGAGGCCTATGGAACAGGTAAATCGCAATGATGGCTGTCGAGGACTCTCGCTGACTATCCATAGTTTCACTCGAGGACCTGCTACTGCAGCTCCTGCTGCGCAAAAGCAGACGCGCGATACGACTACTCTGCGTGGTTAGATGTCGAAGCACGTTCAATGGATATCATCAGCTATCAGGATGATATGTTACTGCGATTCAGATTGTTTTCTTGCACAGAGACAACAGACTGGGTATTGGGCACCTCTTGAATGTACAATATGGTGATAGCGTGGGCTTGCGTCTGTTGAGTCTAAATTAAGCGTAACGAAGTAATGAAATTCTCTATCATGAAAGCAGTTTTAACCATCATGTTTCAGAGATCTATAATCAGTGACAAAGTCGTGTTGGTGGTCTGCTGGATGTGGTGAGGGTTGACCTCGGTGTGATTGGCCGCACCTGATGGGACCTGATGAGTGACGTCTGCGAACTTCATATTGACACATTCTCAAACAACAACAATTCAGAGCAACGCATTGCCGATTCCCCAACCTCCCATCCAAACACCATTTTCACCTCACACGACAACATAGCAGCACTCCATTGCTTTTACTTCGGCGCTAGAGGAACCCCGCACTACGGTGTTCACGGTCTTCATTCTTGCCTAACTACACACGCAACTTCAACTTGACGAAGGGAGGATGGCGACAAGATCTCGATCTCCGTCAGGATATCCCGACACTACATCTATCAACCTGAACAGACTACTGTCAAGATTGGAGCGCATAGTGCTGGTAGACCCTACACCACAACTCCGCAAGTCGACGTACGAGCGGGCGCGCGTCAGCGCAGTACGTATCTCGTCCGTAGCCAAGGCTATATTTTATGAATGCGATTACTAAATATGATGTGTAGAACATAGAGCATGCGCGCACACTTCTCCTCAACCTCGAGCACGCCGCATCCACAATACCCTCTAAGTCCAAGAAAGCAGCCTTGCAGACAGACCTTCAGCAGAAGCGCGAGCTCATCAAGCAGCTCAATCAGCGGATATACGAGCTCAACCAGCTAGACGACACAGACTCTGAAGCGTCGATGGACTCGGACGACGAAGACGAAGATCAGTTTCCCTCGTATGCACCACGCATACAGGCAGAAGCAGGCAGAGATGTCTCGACGTCAAATGAGGGCAATGAAGCATTGCGCAACGCTGCCGAGAATCTGACGTCCCAGTTACGGCGGAGAGGCAAACCGGAGGACGTACAAGGCGCACAAACAGCCAGCGGAAACTCATTGTTTCCTTCCAAAGCTTCAACCACAACAGGCGATCCAAATGCACCTCAGACCGAGGCCCTGCTATCGCATGACCGCAACGAACAAGAGTCGCTCACGTCGAGTCTCCTCGATATGGCAAAGCAGCTCAAGCAGCAGTCGTTACACTTTAATCAGACGCTGGAGGGCGACAAAAGCGTGCTCGACCGAGCTGTATCAGGCTTGGACAGTAACCAGCTGGGCATGGATGCCGCGAGTCGGCGAATGGGCACGCTGAGAAGGATGACCGAGGGCAGAGGGTGGTTTGCTAGGATGAAGCTCTACGCACTCATCTTTGGACTATGGGTTATCGCGTTCTTGATCGTCTTTGTGGGCCCCAAGATTCGATTTTGAGTGAGGATCGGGGCGGGCTCTGATTTGAGTTTGGAATGCACCGTCCGAAGGAGCACCGGATAGTACGATACCAGGTTCAGTCTCGCTGGGTACACGACAAGCTGAATGCAAGCACAGCCATGCTCGCACAACCCAATCAATCAGTATCTTCATCTTCACGTGTACCGATTGCACATCTTCGTCGAACTGAGCTACGATGCCGACATACAGAGCGATCTGGACCCTGCGCCATCTCGCATGCTTGCATTAGCGTCGATCACCTCCTGTCGACTCCGCAAGCTTAAGAGTAACAACACGACAACATCTCTTCGTCGCAACACTGCCAGGCATTCTTCCCGGTGTCGCGACAACATGGCCGCCATGGAGATGTTCTCGCTTGGTTCTCGCAGTACGTTCACCGCCCTCAATGCGTCTCCAGCCGCCTAGCGCAGCCCCAATAAAACACCCATACCTTAGAAACTTTACACAGTACTAACATCCTCCCACAGACCTCAACCACTCCTCCTCCGACACCGAAGCCGAATATGACCGTCTGCGCGACCTCGCCCGCCAAGAAGCCGCCAAACGCTCCTCCTGCTTCGACCGCGCCCACCAAGCCTACGAGTCCGGCGACGGCGGCCGCGCCCACGACCTTAGCGAAGAGGGCAAGCAACATGCCGCCAAGATGGAACAATACAACCGCCAAGCGCGCGACTACATTTTCCGCGAGAACAATGCGACGGGCCGCGTCGCGGGCGACACCATCGACCTGCACGGCCTCTTCGTCGAGGAAGCCGAGGACATCCTAGAAGAGCGCATCAAAGCCGCTCGCCAGCGGGGCGAAACGCACCTTCACGTTATCGTCGGCAAGGGCAACCACAGCAAAAACCACGTCCAGAAAATTAAGCCGCGCGTCGAGCAGGTGTGTCGCGAACTTGGGCTGCAGTACCGCACCGAAGAAAACGAGGGCCGCATGTTTGTAAACCTCCAGGGCGGCGGCGTCGATCATATGCCCCCTCCGCCGCAGGCCCCCAGCTATGGCGGGTATCCGGGCCAGCATGGAGGCGGGCAACAGCACGGTGGACAGCATGGCGGTGGACATGGACAGCAGCATGGTGGTCAGCACCAGCAGCAGGGCCAGAATGACGAGATTGAACAGATGGTTAAGAAGGGTCTGCCCAAGTTGCTTAAGAAACTCGGTTGTTGTACGGTTATGTGAGGGGTTGGTTGGGGCAGGGTCGGGGGATGGGTTAGGGTGCATATTTGGTTGGTTGGTTGAGATGTATACCCTTGGTCATGGAACGATGATGGTTGTGATCTATGGGAGGCTGTATATAGTGGGGCTCGAAATAAATGTATATCTTGGTTTCTCGTACGAGGTTTGCTGGTTGGGGAGTGTGGTGCACTACTTGTCTCTGGGAACGCATGGCAATCTTTGGGATATCCTGCACTGCTGATGACGCATTTTTGCACCCGGGTTGGGTGCCGAAGTGTGGCTCTGAGATCTTGTGCGTGGAAGAATGCAGTGTCTTGAGATGGCTTCGGGCGGGTAGTACCGGCACTTGTATCGCTGGGACCGATTCCCAGCGGCCGCTGGTCCCAAATTATGCAGCATCAAATGTACCAGTTCTTCTTCCATGTTTTTAGTCGCCCATCTGCAGTTCGATTTACGTCTCTGTAGCGAACAGTTAATGTACCGGTACAAGAATCGGCAAATCGCCCAAGTAGTACTCTCATTTGCGTTAGGTCAAGCTTAGTGTAGAAACTTATCCAAATATGTGTGCAGTATTTTGCCCGGCGACGCATGCTCTCTTATGTTTTTGGTCTCCCCTATGGCATGAGGAGATGCGAATCGTGTGGCCCTTCGTGGATGCCACGCTGGTGCAAAAACAAAAATGGGTCAAGTGAAACAGTCCTACCATTATTCCCGTGGTACCCTTGTGATCGTTGAGGTACTTCGCTTGTTACAGAGGGATGGCTGCTACGAATCGCGTCGAGGTATGCGAGTCGATGAACCATATGATTCCTCGATAACACTTAGTGTGGTCAAAGAAAATCCTACTGAGTGGTCGTTGACGATGAATGCCAGCTCTCGCTGCGAATACATGGGCCCCATATATGTGGTTCAGTATGTGTCCGTCACTTCAAGTCTCGGTCCGATGTCAAGCTAGACAGGTGGTATTCCAAGACTGAGTACCGAATGAGGGTCCAACGGCGCGTATACTGAGTGGTACGGTCCCCACATTTGTGACTTCTCTTCCAGCATAGAGCGCTACCCGTCCAAAGTAGGGACATGAACAAGCAGCTCCGGCTCCGGGTGTGCTATGTCCTTGGAGCGTTGGCAACAACTGGATGAGCTTGGCCATCTTTCCAAGGCCCATGCACACTGCCGTGTTCTTTTTGGTGCCCACATTCCTTTTCTATACTCCTTCATCGTCCAGTGACTGTTGCTGTAACATCGCGTTTCAAAATGGCTCCAAATGGTGTAAACCACATCCAGCAGCCGTTGACAGAGTCTCCCCTCATGCCTTCGCCAATACGAGCCGCCTCACATTTGGGGAATTGCCACACTTTCCCGCCCGGTGGCAACGAGCAACGTGCGATATTCAGTCCTCCTACCAACGGCCTTTTACCATCCATCCACGAGCAAGATGCTGATGCCCAATATGCGCCCACACCGGTAGAGTTTCGGGTGTATGTCCTTGCGCCTCTTCTTGCCTACGAATGACAGCTGACCATTAAATTCATAGGAATTCCCAGCGTAACATGTCGCTGCGTGGTGAAGCTGTGGGTCGCACAAATGAGCCGTCGACATCGTAAGTATCCTCTCAACTTGGCCGGGCTTGTCTGACTGTGGTACAATCAGCCAAGCAGGCATCCAACCTGCATCGCAAATTCAAGGAGTCAATGGGCAGTACTCAGACCTACCAACCCTGGAATTCTCGGGCACAAGGAATCAACGAGTGAATCAGGTGCCTTCAAGATCTAAACCGAACAGCACTCAACCAAGATCGCCGTTAGCAAACGAGGTCGATGCTCGAGCCACAATGACATCGCCTCCAGCAGGAGCGTCTCCTCTAGAAGACTGGCAGATCTCACTGCATAATCCTACACAACGTAGCGCTGCTGCTCGCTACTTCAAACAGCGTTCTCAAACGTGAGCTCGCTGTCTATGCTTCATGTCCGCACCACTGACCAGTTGCATCCCAGAACAATGCCAGCTCTAGCCGACGCTGCTACCACAATTGGTAGAGATCGCACTCTTGCTGAGGTCGGACAAAATATATCACAAATTAGAGGGTCAAGAACAACTCACTTGCAAGTGAGTTGCTTTTTCCCCTTGCTCTTTTTTCAAAAATATGACCTTCTGGACGTTGACAAACTGATACTTTGACAGAAAGAAATGAAGAGGCAAGAGGAGACTTTGCAGCGTGAAGGCGCACGGCAACCAGATCTTCGTCGATCGATGGCTAGAGATGACTCCGAAAACCACGTGCGGGAGCAGTACCGTGAGGAGACACACCCTGAAATTGAGGCCGCGCAGCCACTCCGGGCAGGACCCACACCTACCATACCAGCAGCTTCTCAAGCTACTGACCTGCCACCAAGGAAGTCTAATCAGAACTGGTTCACCAGATCACTTAGCCGTGCTGGCAGAGGATTCCGCGGGTTCACCAAGCGTTACGGGTCGAAGAAGCCGCGCGATAAAACAAACACCGAGCTGGTGGTTGAGAAACACCGAGGATACTTGAACACTTTTTCACAGACGAGTGCTTTTAATGACTTTGCATCACATGCGGATTTGCAGCTACTTCTCGCCTATGAAAAGAGCCAGCGCGAAGCTGCTGAGGCTGCCGCAGCTAAGAAACAGCCACGGCCTTGAAGGTAGTGAAACCAGGAATTTACGATAGCTGCCTAGAAGCAGCAACCAACCCACAAGAGGAACAGCCGATCTGGCGGACGTGGAGCAAGGAAACGCTCATGCCACCCTGATCGAAGCAGATATTGCTCCCAGTAGAACCGCGTCGAACACAGCAGCTTGCATGACCACTTTTTCTTGGAGTTGTATATTTCGATGCAACCTCCAGGATTCAACGTCATGCTGTCCTAACACATTGGGGCTACGACTTGGTGCGCAAGCAATGCTCCGCCTAACCGGGGGGAGGGAAGGGGGGGAGCATGTTGACAGTGCCAATCAACTATGCTGAGGAAAACGGTCGTTTGCTGCGTAGCCGTGAAGCCGTCGAATCAGCGTCTCTCAACGGCCAGGAGCGGTCCAGAAAAGGCATCTGAGTATATATTGCTTGTCAGCACGGATCTGGAAAGCACGCAACCGTCGCGCATGGCGGGTATGATGTCGATCGAACCGGGATGTTACAGATGCAGCAGCCAGATAGTGCGCGCATAGAATTGAACTCATCATATGCCAACATCCATCCGAAACCGCTGTCCAATGTACGTTCTCGGAGTTACGCAAGAGGAAGCTCAGTTGTGCAGCGGTATGCTGTTTCCTGAGTGGCGTCGGACGCTTCCGTCTACAACGCAAGGAAATATGCATCATGGCAGTCGGCCGTAGCGCATGACCCACTTCGTCCGGGTGTATGTAATCCGGGTCATATGCTGATTTGAAATAATAGATTCCGAAAAGTGGATCAGATGTGAGCAGGCGCAGTGTTCTTGAGGATCAAGGTTGCTTTTGATGTCGTGGCGCTGATCGCTGTTCCCAGGTTTTGGCGCGCATGTAGGTCAATTAAACAGTGCGGCAGTTAAGCGCAGGCATAATTTCGAGATATGAAGCGGCTGAAGAGGACCCGGTAGCTGGACAAATCAATATGGATGTGTTGGGCACGGCGTCGTGACTGGCGAATGAATAAGAGAGAATTGAAACGCGTAGTATTGTATCTGAAAACACCGACGATGCGAACCTGGGGAAGAAGCATGACGGTCGTGGGCCTGGGGTAGGCCATACACTGCAGCGCAAGCTACTGTGGTGTGTAGAAGGCTATTGGCGGTTGACCTAGATGAGGGGAAGTCAAGGGGTGATGGTGTTGTAGTGACGGTGGCTTGTGACCATCGGGTAGGGTTGCTGGGTGTGTTGTTGTTCAGATCGGTGCAGAAAGTTACCGCATGCTTACATAACACCAGCAGCCAGCTTCTCGGTCTTTCTGCTCTTAAGACTAACCCCAGTTCCCAAACGCCTCGCCGTGGCGATCAAAGATCGAAGATCGACAATGTCTATCGGCGACATGCACTCGTCTTTATTATGTCTTCTAGTCTCGGAGATATCACCGTCTGCTAGTGCTGCAAGGAAAAGAGATGATACCGTTATTTACCCCGCAAATGTCTCAAACTGTTTTAGTGCAGGGGTCATCTCAACTGCCCAGGTGCCATGCACAGCAGATCATGGCTTCATGCAGCCACCACGGCTCGGATTAACCATTACATCCGACCACATGTCGCTCTGCCTTCATCCCAGTTACACTTTCCATACCCTAATACGGCAGGTACACTATACCCCTAAACACCCACCGACTCGCCCTGCTGCTGCTCAGTAATTTGCCATGGATGCACTCGTGACGACCTGTAAGAGTTCATCGCCGTCCCGAGCCCTGCTACACTATGCAATCCAGGTCACTGTTTGGTGGACCATGGGCCACGATGCTGTTGATGGGAAGCAAGGGCTAAGGACCTTGTTTAGACGACTACTATATAGGGCAGTCATGGCTCTCCAACAATGGCTCTCTACCTGTCATTCACGCCATGCCCGCCACGATCACATTCTTACACGCCTGTCTCCTCCTGTGGACTAGTTTCATAAAATGGGGGAGCTCGGTGCCACTCAGAAGGGCTGACAGTTGCCCAGGGTACAAGGCCAGCAATGTGCAGCGTTCGGATAGTAGCTTGACGGCGGACTTGACGTTAGCTGGTTCGGAATGCAACATCTACGGCAAAGACTTGCTGAACCTCACGTTCTCGGCGCAGTGGCAGACAGGTATGAAAGGTTTCCACTTCTCTCACGCAATTACCTAGCCCAGATGTCACAGGTTTTCCGGTAGTATAGCCGACACGCTATGCCCGTTTTACAACCGCTACCTAATAACATCATGCTGTGAGTATCGAACATCCTACTGATCACAGATAGATTCGCGGTTGCACGTCATCATCTATGACAAGAATGAGCAGGTCTACCAAGTTCCAGAATCTGTCGTGCCGCGGCCATCAGGCACACACAGCTCAGACGCTTCATTACTTGACATCTCTATCGAGGAAGAGCCATTTACTTTCACTGTTACAAGGCGAAGTAATGGCGAAGAGCTCTTCTCCACCAAAGGCTCTAACCTTGTTTTCGAGGACCAGTACTGGCGCTTGCGGACCTCACTGCCCGCCAACCCAAACCTCTACGGGTTAGGCGAGCATACAGACTCCCTGAGATTACCAACATCCAACTATGTGCGCACAATGTGGGCACGTGATGCTGGTGCTGTGCCTGAGAAGACTAATCTCTATGGAAGCCACCCGGTGTACTACGAGCATAGGGCCGGGTCTGGCCTTTCGCATGGTGTGCTGCTACTCAACAGCAACGGCATGGACATCAAGATTAACAACGACAATGGCCAATATTTAGAGTACAACGTCATTGGTGGCGTGATCGATCTCTACTTCATTGCCGGTCCTGGCCCATTCGACGTTGCTCGCCAATATAGCGAGATTACACGCAAAGCTGCCATGATGCCATACTGGGGCTTTGGCTTCCACCAATGTCGATATGGATACGAAAGTATAGGGGACGTTGCCGATGTTGTCGACAACTATAAGAAGGCTAACATCCCTCTTGAGACAATGTGGACGGGTATGATTCCCTTTCCCAATCGCCACCGCATCCAGTACTGACGTGGGCAGATATCGACTACATGTACAAGTACAGGGTCTTCACATTAGGAGAGAAGTTTCCTCTTAAAGAGGTGCGAAAGTTTGTGAAGGATCTACATGATAATAATCAGCACTACATTGTGATGGTTGACCCAGGTGATGACTTTGACGGCCTGATTCAAACCTAGCTAACAAAAACCTAGCTGTCGCTGCTCAGGATTACGAACCCTTTAACAGAGGCGTCGACGCCAACGTGTTTCTCAAAAAGGCGAACGGAAGCCTTTACTTAGGCAAGGTTTGGCCAGGCCCCACCGTATTCCCCGACTGGTTCCACCCCAACACGCAGGGTTACTGGAACAATGAGTTTGCAAAGTTTTTCGATGCTGACACTGGAGTCGACATCGACGCGTTGTGGATTGACATGAACGAGCCATCGAATTTCTGCGAATACCCATGCCTCGATCCCGGAGCACCAGCTGCTCAAGATGTACGTCTGTTTGGAGGTATCAGTCCCCCTCCTCGAAAGACCGAGAGCCGCGAAATCACAAAACGCCAGGATGGCGGAAAGAAGACGGGCCTCCCCGGTCGCGACCTGATCAATCCGCCATACAAGATCCATAACGCAAATGGAATATTGCCTATGAGGACTGCTGACACCGACCTCATCCACCACGGTGGTTACGCTGAGTATGACACTCATAATTTGTAAGTTGTTGCACATTTTGAATGTAGATGGAACCTAATGCATGCATCAGATACGGCACGATGATGAGCGAGGCGAGTAGAGAAGCTATGCTCAAGCGACGTCCAGGAAAACGGCCAATGGTCATTACACGCAGTACTTATGTTGGCGCTGGTTCTTACGTTGGCCATTGGCTTGGCGACAATGTATCCGCCTGGGATCAATATCTTGTTTCAATTCGCCATCTCCTTCAGTTCGTATCCTTTTTCCAGGTGCCAATGGTGAGCCCACCCATCTCTCTATGTTCAGACCATAATTGACAAGCACAGGTTGGTGCGGATGTTTGCGGGTTTCTTGGAAATACAAACGAACACTTGTGCGCTCGCTGGACGGTCCTAGGCGCCTTCTACCCATTTTATAGGAATCACAACGTTAATGGCGCAATACCGCAGGAGGCGTACCGTTGGGAGTCTGTGGCTACAGCCGCTCGCAAAGCCATTGATATCCGCTACCGTCTTCTCGATTACATCTATACTGCCATGCACAAGCAGACTGTGGATGGCATACCCATGCTCGCACCATTGTGGTAAGTGCTGACAATGCCTCCTTTCAAGCACTTGAAATCTGATCACTATATAGGATGCACTATCCCGACGATGGAAACACCTTCGCGATCGAGTCTCAATTCTTTTACGGGCCCTCACTGCTTATCAACCCCGTCACACAGGAGAAAACAACATCGGTATCGTTCTATGTACCTAAAGGCGTCTGGTACGACTTCGCCACCCAAAAGCCTGTCTCTGGTGCTGGGTCAACCATCACATACAGCAACGTCAGCACTAGCGACATCCCCATCCTCGTTGCAGGCGGATCTATCATCGTCGCACGCGTCAAGAGCGCTATGACGACCAAGGCGCTACGAGACAATGACTTTGAGTTACTCGTTGCGCCGGATGCGGAGGGCAATGCTAGCGGTACTCTATACCTTGATGACGGGGAGAGTCTGGTGCAGAGTGGTACGAGCGAAATTGTGTTCACATGGGACGGAGACAAGATCAAGATGTCGGGCACCTTTGGCTTCTCTACCCGTGTGGGAGTGAAGAGCTTGACGATCATGGATGATACTCCCCAGAAGTATGAGTTGAGCGAGGGCTTGGATGCGGCGTGGGAGCATGATGTTGGTGACCTAAAGCAGCTGTAATTGGGCGACAGAGTGTTCTTACATTTTTTTTTCGCGTAGTTATGTACTTCTCGTCAATCGTATTTTGAATAGCAAGAATATATGATCATGTTTGTCATCAGGTTGATATGTTGACTTGGCTCAATTTCACGTTACCTGCCACAATGCTCCAAGGTTGTACTGAGGGGCTGAAGTTCTTCACAAATTGACTCGCTACGTCATCGGCATCGTACTTCGAAACGGCGACGGACAGCAAAGCAAGAACTTTTGAGAGTTGCAAACCACATGAAGTTAGACCAATCGAGAACAGACTTTTTTCATCTCTCTTAGGATCGGATTGGTGCCTCCTGGCGAGCTCACCCTACTGAGGCTGCCTCACCGCCCTCCGCGGAAGCGGCGCTACGTGGTGTTCCGGCCAAGCAGCCGCATGCCGCATGCGATTTACGCCAGGTTTCGCGTGACAACATTGAAAGTTCGATTGCAAGGATGCTCGATCGCGGTACCTTCCTTCACACGCATCAATCGCCCCACGCGTATGCTTTCCCACCAGATCCATTGTTTAGGCACCGAGGAATCGGGGATTTGATGCCGACCATTCATGGCATCGCCATCGCCTGAACTTTCGTCGCAGGATGCGTCACCCTTAGAGAGTCCACCGAACGCGCTCGAAGAGGAAGCGTTCAACGAACTGGATCGCCTAACCCTCAGAGAGATCCTCAACCACGACTCTCGACCCACCTTTGTAATCGATCTGGACCCAGATTTTCCTGCTGACAACCACGTGATTCGGCCCATATTTTCCAACGCCGCCCTGCAATCACATGACCGGCTGCTGGATAGCGTCACGGGCGCAACTGACGACAGTGTTGCAAATGAAGGATTGGGTGGGACAGCCACCTTCCAAGATTTTCGCAATTGGGCAACAGGCATCTCCAGATTCAACGACTCTCGAGACATTTTCCCTCTCACACTTCATTATCAGGGCCTTCTCTGGACTGGATCGACAGTACGGCAACGATGGCGTATAGTCAGTGGGAATGCGTTGTTCCAAACCTCAGACATACCTCGAGGCAACCTGCAGGGAGACCCATCCACCAAATTCAAGCCAAACCCAATAGAATCCAAGATTGCCAATCCAGTCAAAGAGCTAGCATCAGCCGCAGCAATACCGACACATGATATCATTCCTGGACCTCCTCAGCAGTCTGAAAACGCTTCTGTGAGCCTGAGCAAGAACACCAGCAAGGACACTTCAGGCAGCGGTTCTTCCGTGACATTGTCTACACCCGACAATGCTGTGCCAGACTGGACAGTACCTCAACCTATTGGCGTCCTTTCAGATCACATCGCGTTCGTGAGAAAGTTCGATTGGGCTCGCACGCCGCTTGGTCCCATGGAGAGATGGTCCATCCAGTTTCGGGAAGTCGTCAACTTGCTTATGAGAAATCCACACCCAGCGGCATTATTTTGGGGCGAAGAATTGCAAATGATTTACAATGAAGCATACAAGAACGAAGTTGCTGGCAACAAGCATCCAGGCTGTACGTACTGTTAATAATCATATTAGTTATAAGGCACGCTGACATCGAGAAAAGTGATGGGCACTGGATTCTCCGGTCCTTTTTCAGAGCTATGGGATGGAGTCGCGCCAATCTTTCGTGAATGTGCCCGCACCGGTCACAGCATCCGGAAAGAGAACGATCCACTGCCCATCGAGCGTTACGGCTATCTAGAAGAAACCTTCTTTTCTTGGTCATTTGTTCCGATTTACGGCGGAACTGATAGAATTCTGGGATTCTATAATGCACCGTTTGAAACCACATATCAGACAATCAGTAGTCGGCGTATGCAAATGCTAAGACATCTTGGCGAACGCCTGAACGCAACACGAACCGTCAAAGAATTCTGGAAACGAGTTCTCGAGGGGTTAGAACACAATGAGTTCGACGTGCCGTTCGCTTTATTGTACTCGATATGTGACTCGGACGACGCGGACACGGTATCACATTCCTCAGACAGTACTATTTCTCTGAAATCGTGCCTATTGGAAGGATCTATCGGCATACCGAAAGGACATCCAGCATCGCCTGCAAAGTTGGACCTCAAACGCTCTCAGCAAGGGTTTGTACCGGCATTTAGGGAAGCCATGAGAACGCGGGAGCCAACGACGCTACAATCTAGAGACGGTACTCTTCCAGGATCTCTACTCGAAGGCATTGAATGGCGCGGGTACGGCGATCCTTGCAAGGAAGCCATCATATTCCCTGTGAGACCAACGAATGGGGAAACAGTCTTCGCTTTTCTTCTGATTGGGATCAACCCTCGTCGAGCATACGATGAGGAATATAAAGCTTTCGCAACTATGCTGAACAGACAACTTGCAACCTCTCTGGCATCAGTACTGCTGTTTGAAGACGAAGTGCGCAAAAGCCGGCATGCGGCTGAGACAGCGGCACAACAAAGAGAGCAACTCTCGAAGCAGCTGGAGCTCCAGACGAGCCGCATGCGCCGAATGACCGAACTTAGCCCTCTCGGCATGTACCTTTTCAATCCTGAGGGTGTGCTCATCGAGGCTAATGATCGTTACTTTGAGATGTCAGGTTTTCCCAGAGAGAACGAGGAAGAGTTTGGGTTCATAGAAGTAGTGGCGGATGGGAGTCAGGACATGGCCAAAGGCATGTGGGAAGAGATGATGACAACACTCAAGCCCTCGGTACGCGAGTTGCAGCTCAAGAATCGTAAGGTGCAGCCCCTAGATTCGAGTGGCACCGAGCCTATCGAATACTGGGTTCTGGCTTCATCGTCACCTGAAATAGGTTCCAATGGCGAGGTCGTCAGCATAATGGGTTCAATTATTGATATCTCACATCTGAAATGGGCACAAGGTAAATATGTGTACAAATCGTACAGGACACAAAAGCTGACTCTCATCCTCCTCTTTGATAGGCCTGCAAGAAACGCGAATACGAGAAGCGGAGGAAACGAAAAGACAACAGAATGAATTTATAGACATCACATCACACGAAATGCGAAATCCACTCTCGGCAATCCTGATGTGCGCAGACGACATTCGAGACACCCTGACGCAGCACAAGTTCCACAACGAGGACGACAAAGCTGTTACAGAGTGTATTGAAGCAGCCAACAACATTGCACTATGCGTTCAGCACCAGAAGTCCATCGTGGACGACATTCTCACAGTGTCGAAGCTCGACTCAAACTTATTGCTGATCACACCAGTTCCGGCACAGCCAGTTGTTGTTGTAAAGCGTGCTATGAGCATGTTTTATCCTGAGTGTAAGGCCAAAGATATTGACTTCAGCTTCATTCCGCATGAATCTCTTGAGCGCTTAGGTATCGATTGGATACTTCTTGACCCGCAGCGTCTCCTACAAATCACGGTAAACCTCATCACGAACGCGATCAAGTTTACACAGCACTGTCCGAAGCGCGAGATCTCAGTGCACATTAGCGCCTCAGTCAACCAACCTGAGCTCGACCAAGGCTTCGACTATGTACCGACAAGGGGCGTGCTGGTTGATCTTACCGCTGGCGAAGATTGGGGTTCCGGCGAACTCACCTATCTTCACGTCGATGTGAAAGACACAGGCTGTGGCCTCTCTTTGGAAGAAAAAGAGCTCCTCTTCGAACGTTTTGCGCAAGCATCACCAAAAACGCATACACACTACGGTGGCTCTGGACTGGGTCTCTTCATCTCGCGACAGCTCACTGAGCTTCACGGGGGTCAAGTAGGCGTTTTGTCTGAAGCCGGCGCCGGCAGCACCTTTGGCTTCTTTCTTCAATGCAAACGCATGTCCTCCAACTGCAGTCCGTCGTCTTTTTCCCGCAGACCTTTGACTGAGACGCATACCCTGGAACACATCGAAGCATCTCGTGGACTTGCTGCATCAGTATCCATCACCCATCCTCCAAAGGTCAAATATAAAGCCCCGCCACCTGAGGATGGCGATAAACTACACATCCTCATCGTAGAGGATAACCTCGTAAACCAGCGCGTCCTTTCCAAGCAGCTTACGAAAGCAGGCTGTGTCACCAGCACCGCCGATAACGGGCTCTTTGCGCTCGATCACCTCGCCACAACAACTTTCCACGCACTGAGTACCGATCATGTACCGTTGTCTATCATACTCATGGACCTGGAGATGCCTGAGATGGACGGCTTGACATGCTGTAAGCGCATCAGGGAGATGGAAACAAGCGGAGAGATAACCAAGCATGTTCCAATCATTGCGGTCACGGCCAATGTTAGAAGCGAACAAATCGCAACTGCGAAGAAAAGTGGTATGGACGACGTCGTGTCGAAGCCTTTCAGGGTGCCGGAGTTGTTGGTGAAGATCAAAGGGGTGCTAGAAAGGATGGAAAAGAGCTGACGCATCTAGAGATGGTTGGTGCGGGTTGGGAGTGCCTGTATATGTTGCATACCCCTTAGTTGACGCACGATTGCGCACTGGCCGTTTTGGTGCTGATTGGGATGGCTGGACACGTTTAGACAACTTCATGATACCGCGTTTTTTCTTCCTCAACATTCGCAGAGAAGTCTTCATCAAAGTCATCTAAGTCCTGCTACCCTTTCCTCATAAGCATACATTGAACAGAGCGGAGGTACAACCCATGTCAGTCGCTTTCACGCAAAACGGTTAGCCTGTCTTGTTGCAGACTAGCTGCCGTCCTGGACCCACTTCCGTCTCATCTCTAACGCCCCGGGCCCGGCTTGGCGCTTATTACTTGAGCCTCATTGTGCACCCTACCCTCTCCTGAACGCATGGAAGACAGTCGAACTTCACATTTTCGTTTGTTGCACCTAATCGAGACATAATTACGTTACTCCACCATGCCGAAACGTCCATGGCTCGTAGAAAGCGACAAACCGTCCTACCAGGTGCTCAAATGGGTAGGAGGCGGCGGCTTCGGGCAAGTCTTCAAAGTGCTGCGAAATGGACAGGTACGGGTTCCATACTTGTTGTAATAAGGGCTAACTTATACAGGTTGTTGCATGCAAACAAGTGCGTCTTGAGAATGCTGAAGCTGCATTAGACGAGTATGATCACATGAAGTCGTTGCGTGGAGCTCCGCATATTGCGACGCTGCATGATGGGCTTGAGTATAACAGGAAAACGAGTACTCTATCGTTCTTCATGGACTACTATAAAGGCAAGGATCTGGACAGACAGGTGCAGATGTTGAAAGGCGCAGCGCGAGTCAACTCCTGGTACACGCACGCATATGTGAATCGAGCTAAGATGGATACAGTGGGCGTTTCACGGAGAACCAGATCATTGAGATTGGGTGGCAGATTGCTGTGGCACTTGAGTTTTGCCATAGTAGGAATATTCTTCATCAGGATATGAAGCCAATGAATGGTAAGCCAAGATGACTTTTGAGAAACAGCATTTTGATCTGGCCTAGTACTGCTTCGAGAGCCTTGGAACCCACTTACTCAACGAGACGTGCCCGATCTCTTCGTTGCTGATTTTGGCATCGCAAGCCAGGTTCAGACTATCGGCACGCGCATCACAAGCCAGCGAGGAACACCGGGTTACGAGGCACCAGTGCGTTTCTACACGCCAAGGTCCATCGTACTGCAGCTAACGAGCGGCTGTAGGAGATTCGAGGACAAGGTCACGAAGCCGCATTCTCGCAGAAATCAGACATCTTCGCGTTCGGCTGTATCCTGTATCGGCTTTGCTCGCTCGCCGAACCAGAAGTTGATGACACTTATCCTCTGGATCTTGCTGCGGGCTACTCCAAAGAGCTTCTGCTTCTTGTCGCTGTTATGCTCCACACAAATCGCGATGCACGACCAACAGCAACCCAAGTCAAAGAGAAGCTCGCAGCGATCGCTACCAAGTTCTTCTCGTCTGGTAGTATGACTTGCCGAACTTGCAAAGAAGAGTTCGTCTCAAAGAACGCGCTTCAAAAGCATGTGAAGAAGACAGGTCACGGCCGGAAAGACGGATCCCTTTCGCAAAATCCAAAGATCTCTGATCCCGGCGTCAACCAAAAGGACCAAATGACGATTCGAGGCGCCGCCAACGCTCCTGTAAAGCACTACTACGACGACAAGGAACCTGATTCCCCCAAACCTTCTCCTTGCGTTGTGTGTGACAAACACTTCAGTACCAAGGGGAAGTTCTTCAAACATCTGCACGGCGGACATCACTATCGGGGCGTGAATTATGTCCAGAAACGCAAGGCCATGGATGGGATTCATGTTGATGTGGACAAGGAGGATGAACGGCTTGCGAAGTGGGTTAGGAAGGACATGATGAGGCATAGCAATTAGATGGATGTTGGTATGTTCTCATTTCGAAGATAACGGACGCGTGAATACAACTTTTGAGGTTCAAAGGACGCTTCAAACCTCCAACTTTGGAAATTTCCGCGGGCACATGCAGGGCCTGCCAGCGGTGCCTTCTTCTGAATTGCCTGCAGATGTATCTGAAGCTGGAACTTAGCTGGATGGCTAGGTGCTGGGTGTTTACACAGTCGCAGTGGGTCTTCTGGATGTGGGTTGCGAAGTCAAAGGAAAGGAGTCGGTTTGAAAAGAAAATGTATGTCACGTTTTGTAATCTTGATTGCGTGGTGGATTGAATTTAAGCAATAACCTGCCCACTTCTGATAGTTTCTTACTTCATGCTCTGAACCATGGTGCAGAAAATGCCCCTAAACAACTACAACCCATCCACCCAGTCACCCTCGATTACCGAGCATCCTCGCACCATCCCTTGCACTCAAACACCAACCCTATCCTTCCTCTCCTTCTTCCAGTCCTCGTACTTCGTAAACCCATACAAGCTGACACCAAAACCCACCCAGGAGACAAGAAACAAAACATTGACACGGTCTCTCATCTGGTCTTTTTCATGTAGCTTCGCCCTCTCCAGCATCTCTTCGAGTTTGATCTCGTCGTCTGGCAGGCCTTCTTCGATTGAGAGTGCTACAGTTACTCGACAAAAGTTTTGAACCGCCAAGTGAATTACAGTAGCGCCAACACCAACATTTCACCCCAACACTTCACTACATCATAGCTCAGCCAACATAAAACATAATCTCATTATTTTTGGAGGAGATGCTGCGCGTGCATTCAATATTTAGTTTGCCAGCCACGGGCTTTTCTGCATGCAGCTAAACGTTGAGGCATGGAGAGAATAAGTTGTCTGATTAGCTTCCCAGGTATGCGCCGCCAGCACTCCTTCAAAGCCTCACAAAAACCATCCCACTCTTCTTCAGCTTGGCTGTAATTGTTATATTGTGAGAAGTGCTTGAACATAAGTCTCTTAAGACGCCACCAAAGGTGCTCAATTGGGTTGAGGTCAGGTGAATAGGGTGGCCAATCAATAGTGTTGATGTGGTGACGCTGGAGGAACGCTGCCACTGCGTGTGATTGGTGTATACCAGTCCCATCCTGCATGAATAATTGGGAACGTTGCCAGTGAGGGAGGAGACCCTTTTTCCAAGGCCTCCATGTAACTCTGGGCTGAGTAGCCATGTTTGGAAGCATCTGGATTGCAGTTCATGATGACCAACTTGCTCCTCCTTGGATGACCCCGTTCATCAAGCCAGATTGCAGCCCACACCATCTGCTGAGGCTTGCGGCCAGTACCCACAGCAGTAATCATCTCTGGCTTCCATTTTGCCCAAGGAAAGTAAATGCACCACTCTTGATTTGCACCAGCTCCCTTCTGAACAGAGCACTCATCTGAGAATTTAACCGTGCGCCGATGCCACTGGAAGTGCCTGTACTGCCTGCAGAACTGCAGACGCTTAGCAACATGCCCTTGGTTAAGCTTAGGTCTCTTTTTACAGGGAGAATTGGTGAGGCCAGCTCCCTTGAGCAATCGGTATAATGTACGGTAGCAAAGTGGCTTTGAAGTAGTCCCATCAGGATTCACTAATACAGCAACCTTAGCAAGCTCTGAGTACTCAATCTTTGGAGCAACGTGGGCCTTTTGGTAGATGATTTTTTTCTGGTGTAGTGATAGTATAGGTGGCCGGCCACTACAAGGCTGCTCTTACGTTGTACCTGTTTTGGCATAGGTTTGGATGGTGTACTTGATTGCGCTCTCGCTTCATTGGAACTCTGCTGCAAGCTCCCGCACTGTCACCCCACACTCACGCTTTGCGATGATCCTCTGGCGCTCATCAGGACTAATGTTTAGCCCACGGCAAGCATTTCCAGCTATTTCTTGTCCAAATTGGCGCAGTGGGGGCATAGTTATGACATGTCAAAGTTGTGGTGTTGGTGATGAAGGTGCAGGGTCGGGAAAACCGCGGTTCAAAACTTTTGTCTTAGTACTGTATGGATCGGAGAAGCGTCTCGCGGGCAAGGTTGTCGATGTTGGTTTTGAGCTTGTTGATGCACGTTTTTTTGTTGTTGTGGAATTGAGTGTTCTCGGGAGCAGTGTACAGTGAGCGAGATTGAAAGGGCGTGTACAACTTTGTAGCGGGTCGTCGGAGTGCAGACGCATTGAACAGACGCGGTTTGAGGAGGTGTCTAAAAGACATGTTGATGTGGGTTGGAGTGATGTGTGATGTTTCATAGTGTAGTAACGGATGGTTGAAGGGTGGGGGGCCGTCGCAGTTGTGCAGGAACTGTCTGCGTCAAGAAGTGCTCGCACCTTACAGTCATATGATAGCTTTACCATGGAACGCACTCGAAGAATGTCGTCAGGACCGGAGCATATCGGAAAGTACCATACCATCGTTGTGCTTTCCAGCCGGGGAAGTGGGCTTTTTTTTTGTGTATCTTTGCGCCTTTTCAGATGTTTGTGTAGTGGAAGGAGAGAAGGATGAGGAATGCATGAGAGATGGCATGGAATATAGCAAGTGGCATGGCAACGTGAAGAGCGAGAGAGAGCGAGAGCGACGGCAAGGTTGGTTCATATAAGTGGCTGACTGCCCTAATTACTACTTCTTTTCAGTCCAATATCAAGTTTCCATATGTATTCTAGGATATCATAGATCTCGCTCCAGATACAACATCTCCCCAAGGTTGAAAACGCGTGGCAAGGAAATAATCTCATGTTGAGATGGATGTAGCAATGAGAGACAAAGCTAAGCGACTCGACAACGCCCTATGTAAAAGACCTGGAACCCGTCCAAGCAGCAGGAGCGTGGAGAATACCCAATGAGCCGAGGGGAAAAGCAAGAAT
The DNA here is from genome assembly GCA_010093685.1 of Ophiobolus disseminans. Taxonomy (NCBI): domain Eukaryota; kingdom Fungi; phylum Ascomycota; class Dothideomycetes; order Pleosporales; family Phaeosphaeriaceae; genus Ophiobolus; species Ophiobolus disseminans. Next base: position 728,135 of record MU006235.1, on the reverse strand, counting down.
GCCAACTCCTCACACCATACCGCTCATACAACGAGCAGGCTATAAGAACGGCAACACAATGCCTTTACGCTGCGGGCTCCCCCTCCCATCAACAGTCGATCCCTCAGCACTATACCCCGAATCGCGATCCACATCATCGTTATCGAAGTCGATATCAAACGCCGCCTCCTCCTGCACCTCATCGTCATTCGCATCGGCATCCCACGCCTTCTGCGTCGCACCGCGCGAATTCCATCGCAGCGTGCGACTAATGCTATCGAACCACTCGGTCGGCTGCGACAGCACAGTGGGGAAAGGGTACTGCGACGCCGCGATGGTGACGTGGTCGCCCTGGCGCAGCTCCACGCGGCCCTTGCCGTCGAAGGCGCAGTACGCGGTTGCACGCGAGCGTAGCGGCACTGCGACACGCAGCGCCATGCTGTCGTTGAGTAGCATGGGCCGGAAGGACAGCGTGTGGGGGCAAATGGGCGTGAGCAGGATGGCGGGGATGTCCGGGTGTACAAGCGAGCCACCGGCTGAGAGCGAATAGGCTGTTGACCCGGTGGGCGTCGAGAAAATGCAGCCGTCTGCTTGCACGACGGTTAGCAGGTTGTTGTCGCCGTAGAGCTCGAGGTTCGAGACGTAGGGCGATGGGCCGCGGTCGATGACGAGCTCGTTGAGGACCTCGAATTGCTCGGCTTCGATGTGCTGGGGTGAACCGGGCGCGGCGTTCTTTTGGTAGCGGTATACGGTGCATGTGAAGCGCATGCGCAGGTTCACGCGCATGCCGACGTCTGTCATGATTTTGTTGAGTGCTGCTTTGTACTGCTCGAACTCGAAGTTTGTCAGAAAGCCGAGGCTGCCGAGGGCGAAGGAGAGGATCGGTGGGACGATGCGCTGGAAAAGCCACGATGTGAAGAGCACAGTGCCGTCACCGCCGAGAGTGAGAACCAGGTCGAATTTCTCGGGAGTCTCCCAGCAGAGGTCGGGTGTCCAGTAGCGGAGCATGTCCTCGAAGCGTTTGTCCTTCGCGACCAGCGATGGCGCATCGAAGCGCTTCGACTTTTGAAGCTTGTGGTCCACGTAGACGTTCACACCTACGTCTGAGCCGTAGCGAGAGGTGGTGAGCAACCACTCTGCTAGCTCGCGCGTGAGGTATACCAGGTTGTTATCGCGAGCCTTGGTTACGATCATGACATTGCGAACAGTCATCTTAATAGGCCGTCGCTGAAGCTGCTTCGAGACTTCTCGCACGCTGAATGCCGTTTGCATGAGTCTCGAATGCGATATAGTATCATCTTCCGCCATCTCTTCGAAAACCTTCTCCAGGTTCACAGCCTTGTCGAACTTCTTATGGAAAAAGCATGGCGACGCGAGTGCAGCCATCTTGTTCATCGCGGTGTCGTCGGAGTGCAGGCTGAGTTCGGAGAGGGCCTCGGCAAGGCGCTGTTGACTGATGCTCTTGGAGCGCTGTGTCTTCACTGCGTCAGACTTCCCCTCCATCATGACTTCGTTCATGGTCCGTGACGTCGGTGGTCGGGATTGCAGCGCCTTTAATATGGTCTGGCGGGGCACAGCTGGGCGGGACACAGCCGAGTCTATCGAATAGGCGTTGCGATGATGTTTTCGGATCCGATGTTCACCAAAGGAGGCCACCCGTGGTAGGACGGTGAGATTCTCTATCGTCGACGAGGCGCTGATAGTTGCCGAAGGATCGTTCCGAGACGACTCGTCCGGTGTCAGGATGACAGGAGTGGCTTCTGAGGCTGCGGGCGCATCGCCTATTTCTGTAGTTGCTACCGACGAGGCATTATATGCGTCCTTGGGGCAGTGGACACTGGTCTGCGGCGATTGCGGAGAGTGCGGAGCGTAATCAGCAGGGTGCAGGTTTAATGATGCCACGACGGGATCAACGTCGGCGAAAGTGTTGTTGCGCAGTGGAGACAAGAGCGGATGAATCTTGGCCGGAGAAAACGGCTCCCCATCTGTCTTAGGGTCCATCATCTTGGCGCGCGATTATTAAATCCTTCCACTTCGAAGATGCTGCTTGCAGACCTCGGAGAACGCGGTATTAACGGGGAAATATAAAAATGCTGCCGCGCGCAAATATGTACAGCGAAACGAGAGCGTAGCCAGACGTGCGATCGAATATATATAAATGCTCCAGGCAAAAAAGTGTCGAGAAAAGGAGAAGCGATAAGTCGTAGCTACTGCATGTGTGTGGATGTGAAGTTCCTCGGTATGTGTGACGGCGGCGCTGCTAGTGACAGCAAGGCTGAGTGATAGCGATGTGATAGCCTCGTAGCCGCTGGTGGAGTAAAAGTCGATATCGTGACGAAGAGCGCAGCTCGACCTATAACAACGAGTGAAAGACACAAGAAAAGAAGTGAAGGATGGAAACGACCCCAGGCCGTGTACCGAAGAGGCTGGAAAGCGCAAAAGAAGGTGGAAGTCGTGGTGCTTGAGGCAGGCACTAGGCACGATGCAGCGGACCCTATATTCACTTCCACCTCCGCAACAACATCGATACGCTTGCTATTCAAGACCCACGAGCCACAAATTTTTCGCCATCCTACGCGCCAGCCTCAAACGAAGGAATCGCAACTACGTGGCGGCTAACCCGCTCAGAAGGATGTGACACCTCAAGTGTTAGAAAGCCGTGGGCCCGCATCGGAGCTTCGCCCAAACATAGAACGAAGCTTTCCACAAGTACGAAAATTGAAGCACATGGAAACGCCGCCTACTGGCGAGATGCACTCGTCAGCGCATCTTTGCAGGCACTGTGTTCTCTTCGGCCAATGCTGTGATGGATGTCGCTGATGCTCCAACTTCCAGAGCGCCCGTTTCGAAGCGCGTCCTCACTCTGCAGGTCTCATGGTTTCGGCATGTATTGAAAAGTCTCAGTCAAATTCCTTCATCAGCACAATTTCTTGGGTCGGTCTGCGGTCTGAAAGGCACCGAGATAATTGAGCCTCAGTGTGACCAAACTTCTATGCAGTGTCCCGCTTGACCGGCATAGTCCCTGAGCGAATGAGGGCATACAAGAGACGAAACGAGCATTGATGGACCAGTCAGTTTCGCCTGTAATGAGTGCACTTCGAATCGTATTCTGGGACAGGTAAGCGGAGGCGAGACAGCTTTGTCCCTGATCGAAGCTTGATTCTGCAGCAGAGCCGGTAACCGAGTTCATGGCGCGTGGGTTGTTGGTGTTGGAACGCCGCCCCACAGGACCCATACACATTGATACCCTGCATCTTACAATTGGAAAAGGGAGCGGGAGGTACGGCACGCTGCAATGTTGCACAATGGGCCCATTTTCTGTCCTCGCAGTATCGAAGTGCTAGAACTTGATGTGGGATTCGTTCGCTTCTTGCCGGAAACCCTTGTTTGCCTGAGGAGTCTTCCTGAAACTCGCGCATGTCACTGGCTCAATGAGAACATGACACAGAGGAAAAATGACGCTCTGATCTCGACATCTGGCCGAGGCGGTCAACTACCGGTTGGGAATAAGCTGTCAGGTTGTAAGAAGTTCGAGAACTTTGCGACTCGGCGCCTGGAGGCCGTTCAATGCGCCGTCATTGTCATCCACTTTTTAGAAACTGCTTGGGTTCGCGATGCGACTGCATCAACGCTGCGGACCAGACATGATTCGTGAGCTGCCGCTTTTCCATGAGAACTGTGAGAACCGAGTAAGAAAAGACACAAAGGCCTAGGAATATGCGTGTGTGCCGTAGCTGTGTATGTAGTATTGTATATTCATAAGTCAAAGTGTACGCAAGAAGTCATCGGAAGCCACCTCCTTTCTTTTGGTTGACCGCTCATAAATCGTGGTATCTAGTAGTTGAAGAAAATGTCGGTCTGTCGTGCGTGTTCGGAGAGGCGCTCATCGGAGAGCCTTGCGGGCGAATGTGGGCAGAACGAACGCCGCCTCGTGGATCTCCTTGCTGTAGTACCTGCACAGCTTCTCCTCCTCCTCAGGCGACCAGGTGCGGAGAGGCTTCTTAAGGTCACGGTTGGCATCCTTGCTGCAGACCATGAAGCCAATCTGGCCGGATGGGTAGGTGGGGATCGTGGTGTAGCCGTACTCGACGTTGGGGAAGACCTCCTTGCAAGCCTTCTTAAGGTTGGCAATGAGAGGCATGTGCAGCCATTGGTTCTCGGCTTTGCGTCACGTTAGCTGGAGTTCAGACAAGCACCTGTCCGGCGCATGAATGTTTGTAAAGCAACCGCAATATATAGGGGGTTAGGAAAAGGCTTACAACCTTGCGTGGAAATGACACCGCCTTCACGAAGGGCGCCGTTTAGGAGCTCAAAGTACGCCTTCTGGAAGAGGGCCTCAGCAGGGCCCTCTGGATCGCTAGAGTCGGTGATGATGACGTCGAACTCGCCCTTCTTGTCCTCGAGGAACTTGAAGCCGTCGCCAACGATGGTCTGGGTCTTGGGGTGCTGGAAGCCGACCGACATGCCAGGCAGGTACTGCTTGGAGAGGCGGATGACAGCCTCGTCGATGTCACAAAGGACAGCCTCCTTGACACAGTCGTGCTTGACGACCTCACGGAGCACACCGCCGTCACCACCGCCAATGACCAAGACCTTCTCAGGGTTGGGGTGGGCGTTCATGGCCAGATGGGTGATCATTTCCTGGTAGCTACGCCAGTGTCAGCCTTCAGCTGGCTTTCACTTTGTGTTGTTACGTACGAGAACTCGTCGCGCTCGGTGCACTGGATGACGTTGTCGAGGACGAGGACCATACCGTAGTCGGTCGATTCGAAGATGAGCACATCCTGGTACTTGCTCTTCTCGTGGTGGATGACCTCCTTGACCTTGAGAGTCATGGCCTGGCCAGGCCACATGTTGGAGATCTCGCGGAACCAGCCATCTGGGAACAGTGTCAGTGAGGTTTCTTTATCACTCGCTGCATGGCGACTTACCCTTGATGGTGGGGTGCTCAATGTTTGGCATTTTGTGTGTATGGAAAAGGAGTCTTCTGAGGGTGAGATATCTAGGTGTTAAAGCCGAGGCACGTTTGTAGGTAGGAAGAGAGAGTGGGAGTCGTCGAAGGTTTATAAACGGCTTCAGGTTTACGGTGTCAATTGCATGCGCGGTTTTCTCTTGGGCCGCAAACACTTTTTTTGCGACTCGCACCAACGTCATTGGTGTGCCACAGTGTATGCCCCACCTTTTCCGCGTTTAGGAAGGCGCACCCGGCCCGATTCAAATAAACATCGGAAACTCACTCCACCATCACCATCCCATTCTCGTTGGTGCTAGTGCAACAGCAATCACTTATTTCTGTCTAATATACTACCTAGGTATCTCACTGGACTCCACGGCAACCTGCAGTCCTCAGGCATCAATGATAGACAGGGTGTAGGATTCGAGACCCGCGTCATTGTTCTGCACAAACGAGGTTTGGCATGTTGGTCAATTCGACACGGCGACCTAGACCCGACGAGGAGCAACGTATCACAGCAACGACAGCTACAAGCTAAGCCGAGGCAAAAGATGCTTTTTCGTGTAATCCTCCAGACCAGGCCAGGTTTTCAGTAACGTAGACACGCAGGTGGCCCAAAGAGTGACAGTATTCTGTCTGATGATGAGGGTGCTACGGTGCCTAGCGCCTTCTTGCTGTTGATACGCTGAGCCTTGCATGTGGATACAAGACGCATATAAAGCGAGGGCAATGCGAAAGCGGTGCGAGAAGATAGGCAGTAGTTTCTCTTGATCACTTGTATTGAACTACGCACCCATCTCCACTTCTTTATCCTTATCAAGCTCTCGCTCAAAAACCAATGGCTCAATCTACAGTAGCAGACCCCCAAGACGAGATGCACAAGAAGATTGCTTTCTACATCGAAACGAAGAAATACGTTGATGAACCGGAGCTCCTTCCATGGTACAAGAAGGAACTGGGGGAGCTCAAGCCTCGCACACGAGAATTGCTCGAGACGTACAGCAACATCGCTCCGGCTGATGTTGAACCTCATGTCCACCGAGTCGTAACTCTCACCTCTCATTTGCACGTCAAGCACCTAACGATCAGAAGCGAGATGAAGCCTTCAAGGTCTTCCCATACCCTTGCGTTGGGAACTGGGGATTTCTCAGGTTGAATGTGGCCGACTCACCAGTCTACAAAGAAGTAGTCGAGCGCATCAAGAGCGGAGAACTCTACCTCGACATTGGCTGTTGTATGGGTCAGGACATTCGCAAGCTCGTCTCTGACGGTGTTCCTGCAGAGAACACATTCGCTTCCGATCTCAAGCAGGAGTTCTGGGAGATTGGCTACAAGCTGTTCCTCGACAAATCCATCCTAAAGACCAAGTTCATACAGGCCGATGTCCTTGCCTCTGATTCCGACTTGAAGCAGCTCGACAACAAGCTCAACATTGTCCTGGCGCATTCGTTCTTCCACCTATTCGACTGGGATGACCAGGTCAAGGCAGCTAAAAGGGTCGTTCAGCTCCTCAAAACTGAGCCTGGTGTGATGGTCTTCGGCAGACAGGGCGCTCTGGTGGACGCCGGTAGCTTCGAGTATGCCAACAAGGAACAAAGAGCGTACTGGCACAACGTCGAGTCATGGGACAAGCTTTGGAAGCAGGTTGGCGATGAGACTGGCACAAAGTGGGAAGTCGAGGCATCTCTGGGCGAAGAAGACCTTGCGAAGAGATTGAACTCCAGCTTTTCGCCGCCTGGATCGAGGTTCATGACCTTTACTATCCGTCGACTTTAGACGAGGAAGTCCTGCGATGGGTGGTAGCAAACTCATATCGATGGATGACGGGCAACTTGATAGACCCATATCACAGATATTGTAGTCGGTTTAACTTCAAATTGAAATTCAACATTTCTGATGCTTGAGCGATGTCCTTTGCTTTGCCGTGCCGCGACTTCGCAAATGCTCCGCAGTGCGACCAATCAGAAAATCAGGGTCCAGCCAAACGCGCCAAACATATTCGTGGCTTCAATACTGCTCCAAGTCAGCAACATCCACATTGCGCCCCAGGCATAACCTCTATCAAGCTACAATTGCCACATACTTCACTATGGATCCATACTCGCCAGAAGGAGGTACGCAGTGGCCCGCATTCTGAACCGAACACCCCACTTACCCCAACCACAGAGCTCATAAACATCCACTCAGCCTTCCACGCCGGCGCATTCCAGCAGGTCGTCGACTTCGACACATCGTCCTTCTCCTCAAGTAACGCACTGCCCGTCCGCGTGCTGCAGCTCCGCTCAAAGATCGCCCTCGGCCAAGCAAAAGAAGTCTCCACCCAACTCGCAAGCGAAAAGACGCCAGACCTGGTCGCAGTGAAGCTGCTAGCAGACTCGGAGCAGGGCAAGGATGTCCTGTCGCCTGCGAAGAAGCTGGCGGAGCAGCATGGACAAGAGAACCTGAGTGTACAGCTGCTGGTGGGCATCATACTGGAGAAGGCGGGCGAGACAGAAGAGGCATTGGCGCTGCTCAGCAAACACCAGGGCAGCTTGGATGCGTACGTTCTTTTATCCACCCCAAAATAGAGTATAGCATTTGGAACGCCAGGCTTACAACCCCACAGCGTAGCCCTCACCGTCCAAATCCACCTCCAACAAAACCGCACAGACCTCGCCCTCAAAGAAGCCCAACGCGCCCGGAAATGGGCCCAAGACAGCCTCCTCGTCAACATCGCCGAGTCGTGGGTCGGCATGCGAGAAGTAGCTCATCCCAACCCCACCTGAGTCGCACATCCACTAACAACCCACAACCAGGGCGGCGAGAAATACCAATCCGCATTCTACGTCTTCGAAGAGCTCGCACAAACCTCACAATCCCAGTCCCCACACTCCCTCGTCGCACAAGCCGTATCCGAATTACACCTCGGCCGTCTTCCAGAGGCCGAAGCCGCGCTGCAACAGGCCATCGCGATTGACCCCAAGTCAGCGGACACGCTTGCAAATCTGGTCGTGCTGAACACGCTGCTGGGCAACACAAAAGAGACGGAGAAGCTGAAGGAGCAGTTGAGGGCGGCGGATAAGGAGCATAGGGCGGTGAGGGATTGGGCGGAGAAGAAGGGCGAGTTTGAGAGGGCCGCGGCGAAGTATAGTCCGAAGTTTGAGGTGGCTTCGTGAGGGAGGGCATGATGGCAGAGGATGGGCTGCGTTGGAAGTGCATCAATGGAGCTACGAACGCATGATAGAGGTGTGAAGCTGGATATCAAAATATGGTAGCCACACGGTATGAATCAAAATCACAACGATATAGTATGGTTCATTGGCGAATTCAAGTCCAGCATATTCAACACCGATGCACTGTTTGAGACTGGTACAAATCGCAGACGAATCCTTGCGTGGAGACTGAATAGTCGAGCTTGCACCACCCAAGCAAAACTGCCTATTGTATGCTCTCCATTAGGTTTTTTTTCTGATCGATGCAAGAGGTGTCAGCCCTTTTAACTCGCTTAATAAACACGTTATCGGAATTGCACTGCAATTCTTAGCGCGGGGCAGAGCTTCGATATGGTGCCTTGCAGCCTTATCGTCACGAGATACATAGGACTTGCACTGCGTTTACTGGGCCAATGTAGAGCTGATGTGTCCTTGGTAGCATATCGGGACAGTGAACACAAATTGGCACTAAGTTTCTTCGCGCTGGGTAAAATCTAAAGGCTTTTGGTAGACGCTTTGTGTGTGCGCGTTTCTACCAGTTGACGATGCCGCTGGGAGGACAGGTGTAGGCGAAGTGGAACATATTCGGTGCTATACTGCTTTCTTTAGCACTCGAGTGTTTTCACGGCCGCGCTGCAAGAGAGATTTAATGGGTCCAGTACGTAAAGCTGTTGCAGTACCGGGGACACACTGCGTTGTAACTCTTGGAGTGGAGCTGGGCTCGACGTGCTGGATGCTTGATGAGATGGTCTCCTATGTCCTTCAAGGACTTCCCTGTGTAAGTATATCTTTAGCCATTCTATTCATGTACACTTAGTGATGGCGCATACAGAAATAGTCTGAATACTGGGTACAACGAGCGTACCGCGGCTCATGTTGGGATGCCTCATGTCAGCTACGTGTTCCTTCACGGCTGTTAGAAGATCCGACGCCACAGCTAGAAAGATGACTTCCTTCTGCACGAGATCCTAGCATTTCACTGCGGGGAGCGGTCAGCGCTTGCTGACGGCTTGCAGCATGCGGCAGGTTCCAGGACGCCTTTTGATCGCACTACGCAGGGCTGATCGGCCCGCTAAGCAAAAGTTAGCGGCTGATCACCCGTCTGGTCGGATTTGTTCCGTGGCCACGGACTCGCAGACCTTCTGAGTGCGCTTCATAGCAGTACCCAGCCGCGCGCTCAAAGGATTCGACGCATGAACAAAACCCCAGAGGGACAATCCTTCATTCCCAGACCGCTTCCCAGGGAAAATATCTCATCGCGATCCACAGGGCCCGCCGTGCAGCGGCTGACACGCGATCCGCTGCAGTCAGAGTCTCCTGCGACTTTTCATGTGTGGCGCCGGGACATGCGACATCCGGGGGCATCGAAGCAATCTTGGAACAAGCTTAGCTCTAGCCCGCAGCCAATGCGGACCAACGTGGACTGAGCGGGTCGACATCTTGCCCAGATGCGGAAGACCATGTGTCGATTTTTGGAACGATGCTGCATCCAACTCGGTGGGTTTGACGGCGGCAGCGCGCGTGCGAGGCTTGGGGGGTGTGCGGCGCGAATCCGCCCCGCAAAGAGGTGATCTCTGAGCGGCTTGTAAAATTGCGCATTTCGCAGCGTTAAACGTCTTGGTTAAAGCTACTTATTTCTCCTGCGGTTCGTCACTGGTCTTGCGGTATTCCACCGTTGCGCGCGTACTTTCGTCCTTGATCGTTGTCGTCCTGTCGAGCTTAAGCCCGGAATCTCCGTTCCCGCTTCGTCCGTTCGTGGATCTGCCGGAGGTTATTAGCCAGCGGGGCAGTCGGCATTTGCGAACAAACGTGCATCATGGCTGAACGAGATTTCGACAGTTCTTTCGACGTACAGACACCCATTCTTGAAAATATGGTCATCGGAGTGCCGCCTGTCTTCGAAGGTCTGACGAGGCAGTTGGACAAGATAGGCGAGCAGCCACTGCTGGGTCCTAAAAGTGACTTTCCAAGAGGTAAATCTCCAGGTCCATACAGATCTATTCAACGGCGCTAATATGAATGAAGCCTCATTTGCATATGCCCGGAAAGACGTATCTGGGAACAGACGACCACAAGCTATTGCCCATCGAGGATACAAAGCGAAGTTTCCCGAGAACACCATGGGCGCCTTCAGAGGCGCTGTCGAAGTAGGGGCAGATGCCCTCGAGACAGACATACATCTATCGAAAGATGGTGTTGTCGTTCTATCCCACGTACGTTGGACAGTGACAGTGGTGCGGTTCAAGTGCTAACATCGGCCAGGACAAGGATCTGAAGCGCTGCTTTGGCAGGGACGAGAAGCTCATCGACTGCGACTATGAATTCTTGAGCAAATTGCGAACCCTGAAGGAACCACATGAGGCAATGCCGCGTCTCATCGACCTGCTGGAGTATCTTGCGCAGCCTGGATTGGAAGACATATGGGTACTGCTGGATATCAAGGTATGTCGCATCCGGCATGGCTTGCATGACCATGTGCTGAACACGTGTAGCTCGACAATAATGCGGACGACGTTATGAGGCTTATTAGTGAAACGATCCACAGCGTTCCCCCATCGCCGACCCGGCCGTGGCAAAACCGCATCGTTCTCGGATGTTGGGCAGCCAAATATCTCCCACTCTGTTCGCGGTATCTACCTGGCTTTTCAATATCGCACATCGGCTTCTCCACGCTCGTCGCCTCTTTCTTCTTCACCGTGCCAAATATCTCCTTCAACATGGCGCAAGCGGTTTTGATGACGCCATGGGGCAGAGCCTTCATCCGCAAGGCTCAGTGCGACGGGCGACCGGTGTATGCATGGACAGTCAACGAGGAAGCGAGGATGCGGTGGGATATTCGGCAAGGACTTGATGGCGTCATAACAGATGACCCAAAGTTGTTTCTGGACGTTCGAAAGGACTGGCGCGAGGGTACCAAGGACGGATTGCGCGTAAAGGATGTCTTAGATATAATGCGGGTCAATTTCTTTGCCGCCATATATACGGTGCTGTTCTGGATTATGTTTGGTAGGGGAGAGGGGAGGTCGAAGAGGAGATGATAGTGGGAGGAACACGTCAGCTCTTAGATGGCTGCAGCATTAGCATAGATGTCATGCGCCGCTTAGTCAGAAGCCAATTAGAACATGTGAAGATGCAAACAGACGTGGTGTGAATGTAGTGAAAGCAGGTCGGCTGTGCTGGAAGGAGCAGCCGCGGCCAGGATAATTTGGGGAAGTCGCGCTCGAGACCCCACCAAACGCGTCAACAGCCCACCTTACCTCCGAAACCACAACACCATGCCTAGGTACGCTAACAAATGCACGCGACACGCCTTCTCGCGCTGACTTGTATGCAGAGAAATAATAACACTACAGGCTGGCCAGTGCGGCAACAGCGTCGGGCAGCAGTTTTGGCAGCAACTGTGTCAGGAGCATGGCATCAACCGAGACGGCAACCTCGAGGACTTTGCGACTGAGGGCGGCGACCGCAAGGATGTCTTCTTCTACCAGTCCGACGACACGCGATACATTCCACGTGCCATCCTCGTGGACCTTGAACCACGAGTGCTCAACTCGATACAGCAGAGCGCATACAAGAACATCTACAACCCCGAGAATTTCTACATACACAAGGATGGCAGCGGCGCGGGAAACAACTGGGGCATGGGCTATAGCATGGGCGAGACAGTGCACGAGGACCTGCTGGACATGATCGACAGAGAGGCCGACGGCTCAGACTCGCTGGAAGGCTTCATGATGCTACACTCGATCGCTGGCGGTACGGGCTCGGGCCTCGGCTCCTTCATGCTCGAAAGACTGAACGACAGGTTTCCCAAGAAACTGATACAGACTTATAGCGTATTTCCAAACACACAAGACGGCGATATTGTGGTGCAGCCATATAACAGCTTATTGAGCATGCGGCGACTGACGCAGAACGCAGACTCGGTAGTGAGTAACACTGCCCAACATGACTTTGTATCCATGCTGATGTAATAGGTCGTTCTCGACAACGGCGCCTTGTCGAAGATCGCGGCAGACCGACTGCATGTCCTGAACCCGTCATTCGAACAGACAAACCAGCTCGTCTCGACCGTCATGTCTGCCAGCACCACAACGCTGCGATACCCAGGCTACATGCACAACGACCTCGTAGGAATAGTCGCCTCCCTTATCCCCACGCCTCGCTGCCATTTCCTGATGACTTCGTACACTCCATTCTCCGGTGAGAACGTCGAACAAGCCAAGACCGTGCGCAAGACTACCGTTCTTGATGTCATGAGACGGTTGTTGCAGCCCAAGAACCGCATGGTCTCCACAAACCCTACCAAGAAGAGCTGCTACATGTCGATATTGAACATCATCCAGGGAGAAGCAGACCCATCTGACGTAAGTCATATTGCCATTTTAAGAGCATCAGGCCTGACAAGCAATAGGTACACAAATCGCTCATGCGCATTCGTGAGCGTCGCCTCGCCACTTTTATTCCATGGGGACCCGCCTCCATCCAAGTGGCCCTGACTAAGAAGTCACCCTACGTCACATCGGCACACCGCGTCTCCGGCCTCATGCTTGCCAACCATACCGGTATCGCTACACTTTTCAAGCGCATAGTCGCACAGTACAACACACTCCGAAAACGCAATGCTTTTCTCGAAAACTACAAGCGCGAAGCGCCCTTCAAGGACGGCCTCGGCGAGTTTGACGAGGCTAAGGAAGTCGTCACAAGTCTGATCGAGGAGTACGAAGAGGCAGAAGGCGCAGACTATCTGACTAAGGAGACGGCACCGACTGATGAAGGAGACGACAAGAGAGTTGGGTGATTGAGAGATATGTGAGAAGCATCGCTGGCGTTGTTAATGCTGAACTAGGTAACGGAGTTTTGGATGCATACCCTGTGGGCTGGCCGACGTCGAGGCGTTTTGCGCAGCAAATGCGGTTCCAGTCGTAACGCCATAATCAATGATACCACTTCCTGTTCTTGAGAGCTTTATTTGTACTAACAAGCATCAGACTACTGTGTGCTCCAACTGGCTTTTGAAATAAAGCCAAACCTTGGTACGGAGTTGAAGCCGCCCAAGCTATGGCTTTGAGCAGGTTTTCATCCACTAGTTTACACCACTTGGGTATCGACCATAGTTGCTCAGTTCACGATAAAGCCAAGTGACTCACGAAGATCAAAAAAATTGTCTCCACAACCATGGGTGAACACAACCAACTCTCTGTTCTTTTTTTCTCTCACCCGCATAAATATCCTGCTCTCCCGCTTGTCTTCCAGCAAACTTTCTCCATCCATAACCACCCCAACCACAAGACTCAAATTCAACAATCCCACAACAAAAGTCCACTACACAAATCCAAATTAACACCCAAACCAACCACAAAAAGCAACGACACCACCAAAATGTCCTTCACACTCCGCGCCCTCGACAACCTCGCCGCCACAACAAGCACGCGTCGCACCACACCATCCATCACAAGGACGACCACCACACAAATTCGTACCTCTTTTCTGCGGCCCCAAAACCGGATCCCACGCCTCCCCGCTCCCGCAACACTACCTCGCGTACTCAACATCCGAGCGCGGCGCAACCTCCGAGCACGGCGCACAGGCCGTCGTCGACACGGTTAAGCTTCTCGCTGCGTCGGCGACGGGGAATGACGCTGCTATAACCAAGGACCCGGCTACTATAAAAGACCCGGCTACGTCTGCGACGGTGGAAATGACGTCTTCTGTTGCTGAGGATGTTAGGCGCCTTGAGAATGAGCTCAAGGGGCCGATTACGACGGTTTGGGCAGATGGGTATGGGGATGGGTGCAAGGAGGAGGGGAACGGGGAGGGGAATATGGAGGCGGTGGGGGCGGTGAGGCTGGAGAATGGGGATTGGGAGATTTAGAGTGGGATGGGAGGGAGGAAGGGGGAGGAGGGATGACGAAGGGGCGTCATAGTTATGGTTGTGGATATAAACTGAGAGGTATGAGCATGGCGATGATAGGTGTTCGAGAGTTTGAAATATCAACGACGACTTGTAAAGTGAATAAATTAATAAACTTTACATTAGTGCTGAGCTATATGAGTTTTGATGTATGTAGTAAGGTAGAGCTGTGCGTCGCTTGACTGCAGTGTTTCCGTGGGACGGACAACTTTAGTCACCCAGTGTGACGCTGGGTCACGTGATCAAATGCCGCCTAGAATCCAGTGCGGTACTAATTCTACGAAAGGATGCGCATCCTTCGCTTCTCTTCTCTTACAACTAAACCTTTACTTTCAAGTTATTATCAGACTATACGAACCGTATCACATTCAACGCCTTCTCTGACATTTCACGCCTCCTCAATGGAAGCGGGTAGTGGTCCCGGGTACATCGACGATGTTAAAGATGCCGACCCCTTGTTATACCACCCCCACGACGTTCTGATCCTGAAGTATTTCCCCGACGCAGTCTTGAATTCACCTGCAAGGTCCAATTATCACAGTCATCTTACTCTGGCGCGCTTTTATGAAAAGGACGGAGCGCCTCATTTCACCCCTTGGCCTTTGCCACCACCTCGTCCGCGAGAAGAGTTGGAATTGGGCGTGGAAGAATGGAGATCAAACACTTTGCGCACAATCGACACCCGAATTTCGCTATATGAACCTCGCCCTACTATACCTGGCACAACTCGCCCTTCGACTTTTACAAATACAGGTCTTCGACCTACCATTTGTCATCCACATTGTGCTCTCTACGTCACCGGAATTCTTGAAAACGTCCTTCGCTACGCAATACCGAGCGCTCAATACAATGCATGGAACGTATCAAAGGCGTGGCCGTACATGACAGCGTTTGTCTTGAAATCTCAATACCGCTCTCACTTCCCATGCTCATCTGTAGTTCATGACCAGTTGATTGACATCAAAGACCGATGGCTGGAACCGACGGAAGAAGAGCTCACACACATAACAGAGAAAGTCGACACGATCTCGCAGAACCCTGGCCAACATTTCGAGTTTTATTTCCCGGCCCGTCTGACGCAAGCACACGAACTTCCCGAGGACACATACAACACCATGGAAAGTCTAGCTCAAGGTCAGGTTATACACGGCAATATCTCTTTCCCTCTCCGGGACGATGGATAGCGATGGCTCGACTTCAGTCAGTTCAAGTTCAATCCTTATTCCATGGATTTGTTTCGTGGCTGTGTCCAGCTCAAACATGGTAGATGCGTGATCACGATTCATCCTGAACTGGAGGATCGTCTCACATCTAAGAGCAGCCCACTTTCCAATCCAGAACTGGGAGAACTCATTCAATCCATGTTTCTTACGCAGCCACCGGTCAAGGCGCTCGGCATATATATATCGAGGCGTTCAAGTGGAGGATTAGATCTGTTAACCAAGATCTGTTACACTGGTGGTGTGCGCATTGGAGACTTGCTATCTGAACGCAAGCAGATTTCAAGCAAGGCAACCAGCACTTGGCGAGATGATGTACAGAAACACAGGCAAAAAATCGCAGAGGCTGAGTGGACAAAGTACAACTACCCTTGGCTGAAGAATAACATCGTATGGAACTCTAGCTTTCCAAAGCTCGTTATGTTTCTGGATTCCCCGGAAAGTTTTATCCCTACGCTCGCAAAGTCATCATACTTATCGTCAGAAAACTCTTATGACTTGTGCAGGAATGAGTGGTCTGTTCCGTGTGAGCATTACGAGAGGCTTGCTTGAGTAAGCCCCTACACTCGTATGGAACCACCTTTGTGTCCTACCATGGGCAATGGAGCTTCTTGATTCACGGTCATGGCGTCAAATTATCCTGTGTGCTTTCAGTAACCAACACACCCAGCGACTATTCGACAGTCCGCTTGAACATGTAGAAGTCAAGCGCAAGATTCTCCTCGAAAACTACCATGCAACATCGTATTTAGACAAATCAGAATCACCCTCTTACCAACGCGTGCGACCCTTCGAAGGCCGATACCGCATCTTCCGAGTGATCGACAGCCCCGTGACCACGCGTAGTCGAGATCTACGCTGCATACTCGAGCTCTCCGCGGAGACTACGGCGCAAGGGATGGCAGCGGCTCACTTGCCTCGCACAACGGGTGGCTTGCGGAGGGACCCTGAGCTAAGAGAGGTTGGGGTAGCGGGAACTTTGAAGTTGAGTCGAAGGGAAGGGGATGAGCCGATAATAGCTTAAAGGTATTGTTATACGGTATGCTGCGAAACGAAAACTTTGGCATGGCGGCTGGTATGTTCGGCCATTGTCACGACAGAGATTTCCTAACGGCGTGATGGTCGACAAAAGGCGTCATTCATAAGGCCGATGGTGAAGAATTTCACCGCCTAAGCTGTGGATGCGTCTTGTGCGTCCGACCCGCATGCACCCGTTAACTAAGCCCTGGAGAGATTGCGATCTCGACTCCAGATCTCGCATTTAGTGCAGACCTCGCGATGGCTACACTATACATGGATATGCGACTTTAAAACTCAGAATAAAGCCTAGCCTCGTTCAAGGTGTTCAACTTCATGCTCTGCATAGCCAAGAAGTGGCGGCCGGAGACAAATCTGAAGCTCAAGCATCAGCAATGACTTCGTACGAATCTTGATAATCTTGGACGCGAATCCACACCGTATGGTGGCCGCCTTTAAAGTGAAGCTACCCAGGGGCTACCCGATTGTTAGCCTATGTTGGGCTAGGACAGAATCCTGGGAAGGCTGATCAGACACGTCTGCATGGACGGGTATCCACTACAACATCTGTGGAGGTTGCAGTTTCAGTATCGTGCGGCGTGCCAGGATATCCATGGATGTTGCAGAACGCTGACACGTGCGTTCTTGCGATCTTCTCCGAACTACGACAGATATTGGTACGTACGTTACCTAGTGATTGCGAGGAAGCACTTACCGAAGCTTGGCTGCTCAACATGTTCATGTCTGGTATACCATTGCGAGGACGCGTTCACGCGATTGCCATAGCTCAATTAGGTGCATCGCAGAAGACGCTAATCGGATATGACTTAGCCATGTGGAGCTCTGAAAATCGCATCAGCCAATTCCTGGCATGCAACGAATGCCAGGATTAAGAGCCTCACTTCAAAACCCCAAACTCAAATAGCCGATTTATAAGAGAAACTTACGCGCAGAGCTCCGAAAAGAGCCCAGCCGAGAGTAAGCAAAAATCTGCTCGAGGCGGCGACGAGACATATCGCTTGCCCAGGTATCGGTCGTTCTTTCGGTGCCATTCCCCGCCTTCCGATTGCATCGCGCGACAGAACCTGATGACGACGTAAAGAGCTAATCCCGACTCCGCCTCTCTTCAACGCGACTGTTGTGCTACCGCTATCCTTCTTATACTTCACATGCCTATATTCGCCGATTGAGCGAGGACTGCGACGCAAGCGACCAAGGGTGGATACCACCTGGACGAATCAGTGCGCCATGGCAACGCCACGAAGAAAGGCATGCGTCGAGTGCCGCCAGCAAAAGGTACATATCCAGCCCCAAATACCACTTGCAGTGATGCAGTGATACACAGACACGAACATGATGACTAATCTTGTAGATACGATGCGATGTCGAGCAACACAAAGTTCCACATGACCCTTGTGGTCGTTGTAAGAAGATGGGCCTCGAGTGCAGGATACTGCCCACTAGTACTAGGAATCTTAGACAAACGAAAGCAGAGATGCGACGAGAGCTTGAAGAGTTGCGGTGGAATATGAGATCAGGCCAAGCGCCAGGAAGCGACCTTGGTTATCCCGGATCCACAGCTTCGCCAAATGTTGACATGCAAGGCTATAGTCCGCACGAGCATGGCTCAGGAACATACTCAAACCCATCTATCAAGACGGATGGTTCTGTCTCACCGAGCTTCGAATCAAGACCACCAACTAGGAAGGGATCTGATAACCGTATCACGTTACCACGGGCTATTGATGGATATTTGCTTGATGGGAAGAAAATCGACGACTGCTTCACGCTGTGAGAATTATTAGCTTATCCGCTGCGGCAAGATGCTAATGCTTTCTGCAGATTCTTTAACCAGTATCATCCGCTGTTCCCAGTTTTAGATCCATCACTAGGACCGAATGAGTTCTACGAGCTCTCGCCATTCCTCTTCTGGAGCATCATTGTTACGGGATCGAGAAGGTATAGTGAAGATCGAATGGTCTTGGAGAAGACAAGTCAGCACATTGTTCCACTGGCTTTCGCTTCAATGGCTCGCCGTGCGGCTCAGATTCCAGTCATCGAAGGGTTACTCATCCTCTGCATCTGGCGAATCCCGACAAACTCCATGTATAAAGATATGGCTCACCTTATGTGCGGTGCAGCTGTGCATCTTTCAACCCAGATTGGATTACACATCGCCGGTGTGGGCCAAGACTTTGTAAGAGAGCCGCTCAAGAAAGACCAGGATCAGAAAATCACCCGGGCTCGGCTATGGCTGTGCTGTGTGATACAGTCAATCAGGTGATTTGACCTATGTCCTTTTTTTTTAATGTTTGTCTGACTTCTTCAGGACCAACATCGCTGATGGGCTACCACCAACGGCGGAGTCCCTCCTCGACTGCGATGAACGAGATCGAGACAATATGGTCCCGTACCTTCCAGCTGATCTGCAGTTTTTACACAAAACCTACATCATCACTCTAAGAGCAGTGGTGGCTCTGAGCAAAACCAACCTACAGTCCATTAATTGTGATGTTCGCGTCCTGCGATCACTGATTAGCGTCTTCGACCAGCAGATGGTCAGCTTGTCTCAGTCTGCGCCGAAAGAGATCGGTATGTAAAAGACACATGCGTGTTGCAATTGGCACTAACTGAATAGATGCTCTGCAATTGAACTGCGCACGCATACATATACTTGCGTTCCACTTCTTCGCGCACCCGACCAATCCTGGACCAGACGCTGAGGCTTTGAGTCGCCTTTACTCGCTATGCATCAATGTGATTCAAGGAGCAGTAACTTTGGTTCAACAAAGCTATTTCTCGTTTGCCATGGATCGGTCGATCACCCTTGCTGGGTTTGTCATCCTGAAACTGGTTCGAAGTTCTATCGCCGGACACCTCGACCTTGTCGCAGGCGAAAAAGCTTTCTTCCAGGCCGTCCACTTTTTAACTAGCGTATCCTTACAACCAGGAGACATCTACGTGCGTACAGCTCATATCATGAAAGATCTTTGGAGCAGTAATAAGGTCTTCCGGAGGAAGAATGGTCAGGTCGAGTCGCTCGGACTGAGACTGAGAACGCGACTGGGCATGAGCGTCAGTTATGACATGTTCTGGTACTGGCGAGAAGAGTTTGGGAACATGCAAAACCCATACAATAACGGTGACGAAACGATTGCTCCATCCCACGACCCCACGCGGCCGAACTCGCCACGTGAGCAGCACCACCAAATCGCCAATGTTCGATTGATGACGGAGCCAGCGCACAGCCAGATTCAGCCTCAACAAATACAGGCTGTCCACATGAACCCCCAGATACCCATCACGAAGTTCGATCCTAGTCTCGTTCAAATGCAACCGGATCCGGCTGTGATGAGCTTCGACACTTGGGACGGGTCGGACTATAATGGACCGCCAATGATGGACCAGTTTCCGGACTATGATTGGGCGGCAAGCTTCGACTTCTCTAACGCGGAATTTCCAGCGATGCCTGCTGGTGCTATCGGCGGCCCAATGATACCCGGTAACATGGGGAATATGGGATATACGTTTGGCTGAGAGAATGTCTGCGATCATTTGTGGTATGGAGGCGAATCCTCCGCTGGCATGATTGCAGCATTTCTTCATACCAATGCGTAATGGTAGCGCCACAAACTATCGCTTTGGACTGTGTTGTGAAGCCGGAGGTATTCGAGGGCCACTAGGTCAGTCAATACCATCTACCACCCACGGATCACACTCCGGAAGTCCGATTTGTGGAAGATCCTTCCCTCGGTTCGGCCAGTCTAACTTCGAACAACATTGTTCCATATTTTTGGATGGCTAGCGGAAAGCTCCAGGTTCTAGACGTTATCTTTCCAATGCGCGGAACTGGATGCGATTGTCTTTTGAGCTCGAAGAGTTGAGTGCTGTCAATGTCAATAGAGAATGCTGCACTGTTAGAAGCCAGCCCACAGAAAGCGGGATTAGAAATGCTTTATGGCCGCCAGGCCTAGCGATGGCGCAATGCGACCGAAAACAACAGCGCAGGATTCTGCTATTACACCGTACCTGAGGTTCGTCGAGAGGGCCCTTTAGAGAGAGAAAATCGCAAGCAAAACCATAATTGTTCCCACATGTACAAGCTGTAGCTGAACTCCGCCAGCTATCCAGTATATTGATAAGAATGTGCGCTCCGTGCCGACATGGTTCGCATCTGGAACGCTGATGTTCATACATGAAGAGACATGATCGCGCCCAAAAACGGTGTAAGGCGTGAACAGATGCTTAATAGGCGTTCCCAGGCGAAAGAAAAATAGCGGCGGCGATAATCTGGGTAACTTGTAAGGTTGAGGCATTTAGTTTAGATGAGGTGAGCACAGGTCGTTTGCGTTCCAAGGGTCGAATGGGGTTGGAAGTGGAGTAGTCATGCCTAGAGTACGACCACACGATGCTAAAGACGTCGGTAGTGATCCAGACCTCTCGACGAGATTCAATGAATTCAAAGTTCGAGACAATTCGAAGATGAGAAGAGGGACGTAAAGGGAGCCTATAGGACATATGATGGGTCGTCATGAGCTGAGTCCACAATATAATCCGGACATCGGCGTACCACGTTCAGTTTCGGCGTCAACCTGCACCGTTTCCAAGGTCGACGGGAGGAATAGCACCTAGTTCATTCCGTCCCAAATCGGCGAAATGATTCTGTTATCGCTCTATCACGGCAAGGGCGACATGGACTAGATTCGACGAAGATCCAAACCGGTCGGGGCTATCGTAGCTTGAAGCATCGGCATCATATTTCCTATTATACCTGCTTTCCCCTCAAGACCAAGACTCTCAGCCCCTCACTCTGAGCAATCATGGCAAGCATCAGTCCACGCCTACGCTCCTCCCCGACACCCTCACTGCCCGCCGCTCGCATGCATCATTCCGACACCACCATCTTCAGATCGGCGACCCACATCCCGCCTGCACCCCACAGCTTCCCTCTCCTCACTAGGAGCTTTCTCACAAAGAAGCCATCTTACAGTGCTTACATCGGCAGAGTGCTCGGCGAGAATCGGCAGGCGGCACCGCATCAGTAGGATTGCGGGGTGCACAAAAGCAATACACACCTAGACATGAAAAGATTTGTATTTCGGATGCTCGATCCGCGTCGAATGATGCGGGAGTGAGTAATGCGTGAGGAACTTGTGTGGAGCCGGCGAGTCAAAACTGGAGAAGGTGCTGATGTGACATCTCCGTCAACGGTGACAGGATCTATATTTATAAGGTTCGTAAGTACGATTAGGTCTTTGAGTTTCGGCTCCATTTGAATATTTCCTTACCACTCGGTGTTGTCTCCGTGGCTAGGTCTCTGCGTCATTGCATTGTTCCTGCATTTCGTGTGTCACGTTATTGCCGATCGCTGGATTTTGATAGACCCTCTGGAGGAGCCGGTCCCAAGGAATTGGAAATACGAGAGAAAGAGCAAAACGGTTGGAAAAAATTAAAGCAAGAAGCGGAGAAAGTCGAGACGGACGCTGTTGTTCGAAGAGATGGGTTCGGTGGCACAGACAAATGATGAACGGCCGGTGACAGTGGTGCAGAAGTTGAGGGATATGCTGGCAGATCCGGAGAAGTTTATTGCGTGTCCGGGTGTGTATGATGGGTTTACGGCGAGAATAGCGTTGCAAGAGGGAGTGGATTGCTTGTATATGGTAAGACTTACACAATGTGTCACTTCACTGCCCGACAACACCATCATAACAACATCGCTAGTAATGTATTACTAACACATCTTATAGACCGGCGCAGGTACCACAATGTCCCGTCTAGGCATGGCCGACATGGGCATCGCAACACTGAACGACATGCTCGCGAACGCCGCAATGATAGCATCTCTTTCTCCATCCACACCACTTATCGCGGACGCCGACACCGGGTACGGAGGCGCCATCATGGTCGGGCGAACAGTCACATCATACATCCGGGCTGGTGTCGCTGGACTCCATCTCGAGGACCAAGTTGTCAACAAACGATGCGGCCATCTAGAGGGCAAGCAACTCGTCACAGTAAACGAATACGCGAGTCGAATACGAGCAGCAGTTCTAGCAAGACGGCGATCCGGCGGCGACATTGTCATAATCGCACGGACAGATGCATTACAAGGGTACGGGTTTGAAGAAGCCATCACAAGACTAAAAGCCGCGATATCCGAAGGCGCAGATGTCGCATTCCTAGAAGGCGTAACATCGCGAGAAGACGCAGAACGAGCGTGCAAACAACTCGCACCGACACCGTGTCTATTCAACAACGTGCCCGGCGGCGTATCACCGGATTTCAGTGTGCAGGAGTGTAAAGACATCGGCTACAAGATAGCTATCTTCCCGTGTCTTAGTTTCGAGATGGTATATCCCGCGGTTAGGAGAGCGGTGAGACAATTGAAGGAGAATGGGAACGTGAAGAGCCAAGAAAAAGATGGCAGAAGATACGGACCGAAAGAGCTATTTCAGGTGTGTGGTCTGGATGAGATGGTCGACTTTGATACAGCTGCTGGGGGAGGCGCGTATACCAATGGCGCATGAATACGTCTAGACTTTATTACACGATACAGCTGAAAGATCTGGATCTAGCCTGGAGTTCGGCGTCGAGGCTTAAAGCCACCTACCTGCACATGCAGCGGAATGGGAATGATACGTCTACTCGAGCAATAAACAAGGATGATTACTTTTAAACACATAATGTCTTCGACGACGCATCCATCCTCATCAACACACCAATGACGTCCACTAAAAACCTCCGCGATCGAGACCACCTCCCTCCATCTACATGCACTATTTAAACTCTAATACAAAACAACGACACCATCTCGCATCTCGTGGCTGCATACACAACCAAGATCACCACGCCCCAAGCGCCATGCACATTCGCTTACCCATCCCCCTCCACTCAGCTCTGCCATGCACCCACCACTAATCCCACTTCACCTCCTCTAGTCTTACATCACCTCGCACTCCCATCTCAACGCAACGCGCACGAGCGCATACACCATTACCCTAAAATGCTGCATCTTCTCCACCCACCCAAATCCTGCGACTTGCCCACCCACTCACATCCCTCCCTCCCTGCCCCAACAACCCTCCCAACCGCGGAACCACAGCGACGGGAAAATCTGACAGCGGCCCGCAACGCAAGGGTGCCCCCGTGCAAAGAAAAGGCAAATCATCCGTAAGTAGCACAGCGCGGGAAGGATTTAGCCGTCGGGAGTATGGTGCGTGAGATCCGAGTACGGTGCAACGTGTTTCAGATGGGCGAGGGTTATCAAAGGGGGAGGGAGATGTGACGTTGGAAGGACTGGGAGTGATGATCACGAATGCAAGGTATACCCAGATGTCATTGATTTCCATTATGACTGCACTATTTCAGAAGTATGGTGCTTGCACGAGGCGTGCGGTAACTTCTCGTTCAATCCTGTCCATCCATGCCGTTAATTTCATCCACCAAATGCCTTTATGTTACGATTCGTGCGATCCGAATGCCGCGATTATCAAACCTTTCAAGATTGGACTTCTAGTTGCTGACGGTGGCCATGAGATGGTCATACTTTGCCTTCCAGTAGGCAGCGTCTCCTCCAGCGACCCCGTTGGGCTTTGAAGAGGCAGAGGAGAGCTGGAGCTTGAGGCTCTTGATTTGCTCTTCCTTCTCCAGGGCGGCCTTTTGGAAGTGTTCGGCCTGCTTGTACGTGGGGAGCATCTCCTTGTACTCCTTGTATGAGCGCTTGGCCAGCGCCGTCCACTCATCTAAAGCCTTCTTTAGGTCCTCCTTCTGGTCCTCAAGCTCCTTGATCTTCTCTAAGGCCGCCTTGCTCTGATCAGTGCCTGAGGTTAGACGAGATCCACCAACAGCCTGGTTGGCCTGTAGCTTATCAACCACTTCCTTGAGCTTAGCGTTTTCGCCCTTGAAGATGGTGACCGCCTGAGTGACCTTTTTGACGCTATCATCCAACTTCTTCTGCTTTGAGAGGAGATCCTGGTTCTCGGTCTCCAAGCTTGCTTTCTGTGAACGGACTTCCTGAAGGGCCTCGGTGAGGGTTGCGAGCTCCTTATTCAGCTTAACGCTGTTCTCCTTGGCCTGGCTGAGCTCAATAGTCAGCTTGCCAACTTGATCCAGCAGGCTTGACTTGTCTTTGAAGAGACTAGCGTTGGCTTTCTCGAGCTCCGGGAGCTTGGTGAGTCGCGCCTGCATGTTGGCACTCTCTTTGCGGAGTCGGTCGCGGTCTGAGGTCAGAGCGTCGATAGTCTGATTCCGGTCCTTGTCCTTATAGGATTCTATTAGCACAATGCCGCAAACACCTTCAGGACCTATGTTCCTGCGATTTTGGGAAAATATACGTACTGAGAAAGCTTGAGCATGCTCCGCCGCCATACGGTTGTACTTCTCGTTGACTAGTTTGCTCTCGGTCTTGAGCTTCTCGATCTCTATCTTGGCGTTGCTCTCATGCGCTTTCAGAGTGCTGAGCAGTGTAGTCAAGCTTGTCGTCTTCGTCGTCTCCTTGGCGAGCTGATCGGTCTTCGCCTTGAGCTCAGCCGTGAAGCGATCAGTGACCTGCTGCTCTGCGGCCTGCATCTTCTCCTGGAGGTCGCTGATAGTCTTCTGAAGACCCTCAACCTCAGCCAGCAGCTCCTTCTTCGAGACCCTAAGAGCTTTGAGCTCCTCCTGGTGAGCCTCAGCCTTCTTCAGCTCACCAGCTTTGTTGGCTTGCTCCGTGTCCAAGAGCTGAGCGTATTTATCGATCTCATCCTTGAAGTTGCCTTTCTCCAGCGTCAGGCGTGATACACGCTCCCGAAGGTCCTCAAGCTCCTTAAGCTTGGCGGCGGTCGAAGCTTTGTAGTCCTGAAAAGCCTGCTGGTGCTCGAGGATGAGGCCATGCTGAAGATTCACTTTCTTGTGCCTAATACTACATCAGTGTGTAACTCGCAGGGAATTCATCGGTATTGACTCACTGCATATTCAGCTCCTGCTGAGTCTCGCGGTAGGTCTCGTTCATAATCGAGCCATGGTACAGGGCCATGTTGTTGCGCTGCTTCTCAAGGAAGTCAGGTAGGGCCTCTTTGGCGCCTTTGGCGGCCTCGAACAGCAGCTCGAGCTCAGTCCAAAGGGCATCGACAGTCTTGAGAGCCGACTCATCCTCTTTGTTCAGTGCCTCGCGGATAAGTTCGAGGATCTTTTTCGTGTTGGCGACGGCAGCCGAGACAGTCCTAGAGAACTTGGCGGCATGCTTGTCGACCTCTTCCTTGAGAGCGTTGCCTGAAGCGATCGCGAGCTCCGCGTCGGAGTTGCGGGACATGGAAATGTCGAGGGCAGACTCGTCGCGACTTGCTACGATCTGCTCCTTGGTAGCGATGGTGTTCTTGGTAGGCGTGTTATGGATGGAGGAGACCGCAGATGGCACGGTGGGCTGGGCCTTCTTCAATTGCGGGCTAGCGTACCTGGAGTAGGCGAGGGTGGTCGGGCCGGTATATTGCTGAGGTGCCATGGTGAGCGCGACTTTAGTGAGAGTATGCTCGTCACTGAGCTGCGTAAAGACACAAAACGTCAACAACCTTGGCTTGACAATATGAGAGGGGTGCTTCGGTATCGACTTACAATATGATGCTGGCTGAGGTGACTATTTGGCGAGTGGGCGAGTTGTTGTTCGGGTGAAGCGCGGAGGTTGAAATTGGGTTGTGGGGAGCGAGGTGCTGTTGTCGAGTGTGAAAATGGCAGGCACGGCTCCACCCGACCACAGCGATGGGTACTATCACCTTCACCTGCTCAACAGATTTGGCATCTATAGCCGTAGGTACTTATAATTGCCACAGAAACCAGTAAAGTGAGGCGGAAAGTATCTCGTCGCTACTTGACGTCCATTATGAGGTCTCGGGCTTGTCGTAACGGACGTGATCTTCGCCATCACCACGAGCAGCAACGCTAGGAGTGTCTTCTAAGATGACGCACAAATTTTGGGATGAAATTTGGACCGTATGTATGATGACTGCGTGGCATGAAGTGAACAGATGCCATCTAGAGAGTACCGTATAGAAAATGTCTTTCGTCATTGAAACTGTGACAGTGTACTATGAAATTGGAAGGCGGAACAAGACTAACAAAGTTGAGCTTGATGAGTACCTGAACGAGAACAATTGACGTCTGTCCATAGCTGATGGAGAGCTACATGCTTGACACTATTTGCAAATAATGTGTAAATGTGATGTCTCCGCAAAGATAACCTTGGAATAGAAAAAGAACCACTCTTTGATAATGCTGCGTATACCTTCAGGGCGCATCAAGCAGTGCTTATTAGAAGCCGCTACTGTTGGCCCACTCACGAACACCATGAAACGACTCTGGGAGGTAGGTACTATTACACCAAGCTACCGTATTAGAACTATTAGAGGTAGGTTGGCTCAGTACTGACAACGTGGGCCAACGGGTTAGAACACGACATCAACTCTTGTCATTGCATATACGCAGGGCCTGCATCCCTTCATAAAGCCAGCCATATAGCTAGCTTACTCTTCCAATCTAGAACTAGAAGTGAGGAAAGCTGACTATATCTCCTCCAGATATGGTCTGTCTAGTACTCGGTTGCTGGGTTCAGGAGCCTGCTGACGGGCCCGCGTCTCCATCAGTGGTGGCAAGCCAGGAAGAGGGGTCGGGGATAGAAAAAGCAATTCACCGGTTGCCGTCGATGCCGCGGCCAGTAACTGTGTGTCGATCATGGCCCGCATCAGTTCGGTTGGCCGAGCCTCGATCCGCAAGCACGCTGGCCAGAGACCGATTCAGTCCGCTGAATCCGGTGAGAGTCTCTGAAGGTTACGGTCCAGAAATTGCATGCTGCAGCGCTACGGAGACCGAAGGCGCTGCGAGGCTGAACGTCTTGTGCGACATGCACGATGCAATCCTTCCGATAATAGGCTGAAGATCCAAGCCTGTGCCGCAGACTGTTGGCCGCGATCGTTTACCACGTCCTCCAGAGCGAAGGGGCCATAGGAAGCGAGCAGGCGAAATCCATACCATACCGGCCCTTTTATCCACGCCACCCTAGCCGGTGGGACACGTCGAACTGCCAGGGACAGACGACGTGATTAAGGTCGCGCATGATGCTGGCGGCCATGGCAAGCCCGAATGCGTGACTAGCGGCCGCACGACGCGGTACGGAAACATCCGGTCATGAGTGGAGTTGCGCTGAAATGGACAACTGCCGGAGAGGAGGTGCAAACAGAGGAAGCGACTCCAAGGATTTGGCAGCTGTGCTGTCGAGGAATGTGTGTAAGCATAGCCATGCAGCGATTAGCAAACGAGGGTGCAAGGCGGGAACAGGCATTGGAATCAAACATGCATGTCGCCGTCCCAAGTGTCTGGGACGGGATGAGCTAGCGGTGACTGCACATCGGTGGCATCCTGTTCACGGATGGAGTCTCGCTCGCGACCAGGATGCACGCTCGCCCATGCTGCGTATATCCCGTCGCTTCCGCCTCCCGTGCACGCCCGGCACATTATTCTCATACTGTAGGCCATTCTCTTCTTTGTCGTCATTCACTCGGTCGCCGCTGCCTTTGCTTTTTGCGTACCTTCCTCGCTTCCCCACGACTAGCTCGAGGTGGCTTGCCCGGGCCTCGTTCCCCTCGTCCTCCTCCGAGCGTGACCCTAAATTTCCACTTAATTTGGACCAGCACCGTGGATTGGGCGTCTGAAACTCAGACTACCAGCTTGGAGTTGCATGTGCTAGTGCACCAGCGTCGCTCCTTCCTTGTTCGCTCTCCGACCACGATACAACACCATAACACCGCCCACGCATTCACCCTCACCCTCACCGCGAGCTCTCCACGTGTTGAATGGCCCCTGCCATTATGTGTTTCGGACGCAAAGGAACCCAGGACCCGGAGCATCGCAAGAATGAGGACATCGAGAAGAGCTTGCGCGTGGACAGGAAGAGGGCAGAGCGCGAGGTGAAGCTGCTGCTGCTCGGTATGTCGCCGGCCGATGCTGCACTAACAACCCGGCTAACATGGGACGACAGGCGCCGGAGAGAGCGGCAAGTCGACGGTGCTCAAGCAGATGCGCATCATCAACGCTGGCGGGTTCGGCAAGACGGAGCGGAAAACATGGCGAGCCACCATCTTCAACAACTTGGTCTCCGCCTTCCAGACCATCTACGCGGCGATGCAGGAGGACGACACAGACTTTGAAGACGAGGACAACATCGTGTGTCGCACAGTTCCACGGCCAACGTGCATGTCGGCTAACACAATCACAGCGATACTCAGAGCTCGTCAATGCGGCGCCAGACATTGGCACCGAGGAGCCCATGCCCGAGGAGTTCCTCACTGCTTTCAACTGCTTGTGGGCCGACAAGGGCGTGCAGCTGACGATCCTCAAAGGCAACCAGTATGCCCTCCACGACAACCTGAGCTACTTCTTCCAAGACATCGAGCGCCTCTTTTCGCGAGACTTCCTCCCCACCGACCAAGACATCCTGCGCACGCGATTACGGACAACTGGCATCTCCGAGACGATTTTCGAGCTAGGTAATCTCACATACAAGATGGTCGACGTCGGTGGACAACGTTCAGAGCGTAAGAAGTGGATACACGTCTTCGACAACGTACAGGTCGTGCTGTTCCTCGTCGCAATCAGTGGCTACGACCACGTCCTCGTGGAAGACCGAAATGGCAACCAGATGCACGAAGCGCTGATGCTTTTCGAGTCGATATCGAACTCCAAGTATTTCGAGAAGTCAGCCCTAATCCTTTTCCTCAACAAGATCGATCTCTTCCGCGAGAAGATTGCAGGTGGCATGAGCCCGATCAGCAAGGTCTTCCCTGACTACACAGGGCAGCCCACCGACATCGAGGCCGGCATGGAGTTCTTCGCGAACAAATTCCGCAACCTCGTACGGCAACCGAAGAAGGAGGTCTACGTGCACTACACCAACGCAACGGACACAGATTTGTTGAAGAAGACTATGGCGTCAGTCCAGGACATGATTGTTCAGCGCAACCTCAACGCCCTCATCTTGTAACCGCACCTTTCTTCACGCCAATTTCGAGGACAATAATTCATGCAGGATCGATCGATTGCCAGTGTTAACTGATGAAACACAAATGCAAGGTGTGCGCTCAGCGCCAAATCGCCTCCGAGCATCTCGACCTCCGTCCTCGAACCCCACGACCCACGACACGAGGGAAAATTACACGGTCTATTTTCATATTATACCCCCGGTTTGCTTCTATTAGGACGTTGTTCCACGGCCACTTGACGACTTAATTCCTTTTCTTGAGATGTTGCAACGGCTAGCGGGTCCGCATGCGTAGATTGGTAGTTGGCAGGGGTATGTGTCTGCAAATGGACAGCAAGAGCCAGGAAGCAGCAAGACATGTCCCATTGTTCCCAAAAAATGCACGCATCTCTAACCTGTTTTCCTCGCATTAGCACTCAGCGGGCCGGTACATCTGTTTCATCGCTTTTTTCTACGACGTCATTGCTCGATTTTCCATGTATTGGGGGATTTGGGTGTGCAGGGGTGGTCGCAAGGGAGTAGAAGCATATTGCGCTGCATGAGGATGCGAGGCGGCCGAAGCTGCTAAATCTGCAAATATCACGGAGTGTAACGTCCATTGCATGTTCATGTCAGTGCACAGTGTACGAACAGACATTCTCCTTTTGCTTGCAGCAAGGAGTCGCGCATTCGCATCTACCGAAGCCCGAGCGCAAAAGAACGAGCCACGTTCAAATGACATAAGCTACCAGGGAGCATTGTACTAACTCAGATGTAGAAGGATGTGCACGGTTGTGGCGTGAGTTCGCAGAGGTGTGTATGCACGAGTGCGGCGTGGTTGTACTGGAGGAGCGGGGCGGAGGACAAGCAGGAAACGGACCTGATCATCCAATGAAGCGAGTAGACGATTGAATAGTCGAGTGTTACAGCACAGCGCATTAGATGGCGCCGTAGTGTTGATGCTCGAGAGCACGACGATGCGAGCACCTCCAAGCTGCAAAGCTAGACTTGATGGACGCGAAACTGCCCACAGCGCTGCATTGAAGGCGTCGAAACAAAAGGAAGGTCGCTGCATCGACTGTCCAGCTGTCTCACTCTGCTTCATTGACACCTTCCTCGCTCTGGGACGGCAGGTCGCACAAAGCAACAGCGGACGCCTAGCATGATGCATGCCATGGTCGAGCAGACAAGACGGCAAGGCCGAGATCTTCAGAGGATCCAAGACACATCACGGAGAATCCATGGCGTTGTTGGACAGGCAAGCTAAAGTCGCTGCTAAACCCCGAGATGTCCGCACCCGTGACATGTGACGTGACGCGTGATGCACGCCGATAACGGATAAACGTCGGGCCATGGCGCAGCAGGTCTTGAATGCCAGCCTTGAGCCATGTCCAACCTCACGGCAACACCACCCCCGCCATCACGACTGGTCATGTTCGCGCCCTCATTCCGGAGACTCATACGCTCCCCGAGCTCTGCATCTACTGCTCCCGTCATCAGCCTCTGCCGTGTCGGACTGAGCACCGGCCCGAAGCCCTTCCGACCAGCCCACCAGCGGCGCTCCTCACACTCCAAGCCCTCGATACCACCAAGCAACAAGAAGAAGCCGGCGGAGGAAGTAGAGCAGAATGTGGCGACACAGCTCCAGGGACCGGGGGCCGGCGCAAAGTTGGAAAGCCAGGCGGCAGAGGTGCCAACTGCACCCTCAATGAGCAATGTCCCTCACGTGCCGAGAACCACGCACCTAAACGATGGGGGTGAGTAGCCGGGAGCACCACTAGACCTTCACGGCTGACTAGCAGCAGATGTGCACTTGTCGTCCTTTTTCGCCCTCCATCGGCCATTGCCCTTCCACCGGGAGGCGTGGCAGCTGCCAGCCAGCATGGATCTCTTCGATGCGCTGTTCCACCGTGCAGAGCCCAGCGATACGCGGTCGATACAGCAGACCAACAAGACACTAACCGACTTTGTCCAAGAGCTACACGCCGGCATTGATGCACATGAGGAGATGCAGGCCGACGTTGTCTTTATGCAAGAGGACACCCACCACCTCGATGGTCCACCAACGGAAGAGGCTATCAAGTTCTACACGTCGCAAATACCCCACTTCCACCCGCCGCCCCCGCCAATAGCCTTTGACCCCTTCGCACTGAACCGCGCGATAACAGAGGTCGCACTCCCAACCGAGCGATCAGAGAGGCAGAAGACGTTTCGGGAACACCGACACAGGCGGCGGGCGGGCATGCTGTTGATCAGTGTCAAGAGGCAACGGAAGCTGAAGATGAAGAAGCACAAGTACAAGAAGCTGATGAAGAGGACGAGGCTGTTGCGGAGGAAGCTGGATCGTACATAATAGATACATAGGACGGCGTTTGAGCCCCCGCTTCCGCCATGCTGAGAAGTTGAAAGGAGTGCAGAGCGTCAAACAATACACCAAGCGTGCGATTCGACTCCGTTCGTGTATGCGACGATTCAGGGACACGTCGTCCCCGCTCAAGCGGCTGTATCACGCGGCGTCTTCGTGATCGACTTCCCACAACTTGGTACGCGGAAGGCATGAAGAACATCCTCTGCTCTTTCTTCTATTCTGAGCATTTTCCGGTGGTACTGAGCATTAGTATCGTGGCTGCATAAGGCGCTTGGCAACATGTCCGCCTCTCCTTTCTCAATACCATCACTCTGACACTGAGTCACGCATACTCTCTCGCATGATATTACCTCCGCGATTCTTGTCTACTGAATTCTGCCTATTCTCTGCGCACATTATTAGGCGATGCTCCGAGCGCATTGTGTTCTTGTCCGTGTCAGGGTGGCGGCTACAGGTGTCGAGAGGCATTCTGAAACTCCACCGCGACTGAGGCTGTCGGACACCCCAGCCTCGCCGTCGGCAACGTCAACGCTCGAACATCGCTCCGCACAGAGAGTCTTAACTGGCTCATCTTAAGGCTTACCGAAGTCGCAGCCCGCAAATCAAACGTTCCATCACGCTCAAGATCGCATGACGCCTTGGCAGGAACGCCTTCCTAGTCATTTTCCACCACCGACCCACTGCTTCTGCAATGCTCGGCGGAAGTTTTGCATCCTTCTGCAAGTCCAGATGCAGAATTTGAGACAAGCAATCTCCCTGTACGTGTCGTCATGAGAGTTATGGCGCTTGCAGGAGGTAAGTCCGGGGAGAGGCTCAGCTGCATGGAGGTATAAAGGTTGGAATATCGCGCCCCCAATTTGAAAACCAGCAACTCAACATTCGCAGTAGCAACATCAGTTCGGTCCTTTCCTTCGCTTTCGTCTCTTCTGTACCTTCATTCTCTTCACAACGCCCCGGTCGGCAACTTTACAACCTAGAGCTAGTCTCACATTCGCTATATTTTAACACTTAACAACCACTCTTCGACAGTTTATCCGCCATCATGGTTTCCAAGGTCATCCTTATCGCGGCGATCATCGCCTACGTCGAGGCTCGTTTCGGCCAGGAGCAGGTTCCTATTGCTGCCATCTCTGCCGTTCAGGGTGGTGATGCTGGAGCTGCGGCTACCATTGCTGGTGCCACTATCAGCGACCTGCTCGGTGCTGCCGACCCTTGTGCCAAGGTACGTGATCAAGATATTGAACATGACGAACAAGGACTAATAAACAACAGCTCACTCGTGCCGATCAAATCGTCGCTGAGCTCGGTGGAGGCGCCGATGCCATTGCTGCTGCCATTGGCCTCGTTGCAGCCGAGAAGAACACCAACCCCTTCGCCAACGGCAACGTCCAGAACGTCTGCGGTGACGCCACTCTTCCCGTCACCCCTGAGCTCCGTGGTATCACGCCCCTAATCGACCCTGATGTCGATGTTGACGGTGCCGTTGCCGCTCTTAGCCAGCAGTCCCAAGGAACTCCCCTCGCTGCTGATGGGCTGAGCATCTTTGACCTCCTTGACCAGGCCGGTCTCGGTGGTCTTGTTGCTGTTCAGGGTGGCGCAGGCGGCGCGGCTGCTGGAGGTGCTGCTGCTGGAAACGCCAACCAGAATGCTGGCAATGCCAACAACGCCAACCAAGGCAACGCTGCTGCTGGTGACAACGCCAACCAGCAGGATGATGCTGCGGCCGACGACGCGGCTGCCGGAGATGCGGCTGATAATGCGGCTGCGGACGATGCCGCTGATGCTTGTGATGATGCTGCGGCCGTCGACAACGCTGCAGATGATCTCCAGCAAGTTGGAAACGCAAACCAGGCCGCGGCTGATGCCAATCAGAACGCTGGCAACGCCAACCAGAACGCAGGAAAGGGTAATGGCAAGGGCAAGGGTAAAGGCAAGGGCAAGGGCAAGCAGAACGCCGGCAACGCAGATCTAGGTGCTGGAAACGCAAACCAAAACGCAGGCAATGCCAACCAGAACGCCGGCAACGCAGCAGACGACGCCGCGGCCGACGCCGGCAACGACGCAGCAGCTGGAGGAAACGATGCCGGAAACGCAAACCAGAACGCCGGCAATGCAGCAGACGACGCCGCCGCCGGTGCTGGCAACGACGCAGCAGCAGGCGGTGCCGCAGGCGCAGACTTTGGCGACTGCACACCCACCATAACCTTCCAAGGCGGCGAAGGCAACCGCCCCGCCGACGAGTTCACATTCCAGATCGCGGACCCCCTCGCCCGCGGCGGCCAAGGCGAAGCCCTCAACCCAAACATCATCACCAACGCCCTGTGCAACCAGCTCACCAACGTGTGCGGTGCAAACGCGGCTGCTGTAGCTGTTTGCGAGGATGGAAAGGCGCAGGTCGAGGCTGCTGGCACACGCAATAAGAGCACGGCTGATCTTTTCAACACAGCGCTTGGATTTGCGGGCGCCGTGACGAACCCTGATGGTGGGCCTGCGGATGTTGCTGCGGCTGGTGCGGCGAGGAGGATGAGGAGGGGTATGCGTTCTTCTTAGAGGGCTTCATCTAGGTGAAGTTGTTTGGGATAGACTTGGGTTCGCGTGGCGGAGTGTCGGTGCTGTCTGCATCGGTGCCAGGGGAGTGGTTTCTCTGTATGAATATGTAGCTTTTTTGTAGCGTGGATTGGACTGGACTGGACTTTATATAAATACAACACTGTTTGCTGTCAAAAGTTCTACTCTGATGGTATTGGGGACTTGAGGGTTGAGTATAAGCTGCATTCTCTGTTCACAGTACCTCGTGGGCGAGTAAGGATTTTCACAATATCCGCATTCACGAATCGTCTCCCTGTGTAACTTCCTTCATAAGTGGAGATTCCTTTCAACTATATCTACACCTACACCTGCTTACACTCCTCACTCCCCACGCCACTCAATCCCCTCCACATCCTATCCCACGCCATCTTCTCCTCCTCAAACTCCTTTTTCTCCTCCTTATCCCTCTTCCTATCCCTCTCCTTCCTCATCTCCTCAACTTCCTTCTTCTCCCGCTCCTCAATTTCTCTCATCGCGCTCTCTGTGATCCACAACACATACCCAGCACAGCCAGCCAGCACACACAACATTACGCACACAGCCACACCGTTTCTGAATTCTTCGTCGTCGAATTTCTTCGCGTCGGTAATGGCTTGGGCGGTTTCCTCGGGCGTTTTGGCTGTGTGTGCTTGCTCCAGCAATTTGGCCTGTTCGCCGCCGACGCGTGACGCGACGTAGGCACTCAGCTCTTTTCGCGCGCGGGACCATTTGTCGGCGTTGTAGGCGCATTGATGGGTTGTGTATGGTGCGTGGTCTTTCGAAAAGTGACGTGCAGCGAACGCTAACTTTTGTGACGACATAGAGTGCGGAAATGCTGGTCGTCTTGCAAGAGATAGTGATGTGCTTGAGCGGAGAAGTGGTGTGTTGAACCGCGGTGATGTCGCTGCAGTGAAATAACGGATATACCTAGCCGGTGTTACATGTTAGTGTAGGATTGAGGGAGGGTGACTTACTTAGGTGTCAAACTCAGTGTCTTGAGTGAGGAGATGAGTAGTAGGCCTGAGAGAGCTGATGTCGACGACTTCACTAGTGAAGAGCGGAGTGTATTGCCTAATGCGCGACTCGTTGGTGTCATGGTGATGGAAGTCCGAGTTCAGTGTAGTGTGTATGGAGGTGTATTTTGGCGGAGAGGATGAACGATTTTATCTGTAGACTTAGGTAAGTAAGGCTTCTTGTCGGAGGACAGAACAATTTTTTTCGGCGCATGATTCCAGCGCATGATTCTCGCGCATTCGTATAGTTTGGTATGGGCAAGGCAGCAGCATAAGTGTTCTTTGGTTGAGCTCGGAAGATATCGTTACACACAGAACCGACCGTACCTAGGTATAGATTACACCTGGGCAAGCTTCGCGTCCATGGACTTGGATGCACGACGAGTACTATAATCATGGTCTTCACACTGGTATTAGTTCTGCTATGTATATGCTCACTTCCAAAATCACGTTTTTGGAGATGAAAAGTTACATTACGCGAGTCCAATTTATACTGCATGCACTACCTCCCATTCTTCCCTATCTACCAAAACGTCAGCAAGCTTGGTGCATACTACCAGAATGGAAAGCCTGGTATTCTACAAGTGTAGTCTTCCAATTCCATTATATCCTGACTTCGCTCAACCGCCGTGGATTCTCCATTCACTGCTCTGGTATGCTTTCCAAGGGTTTTCGAAGGTTCAGGTCGCGATGCCAGCCTGTGCAACTCCCAAGTACTGAAGACTGCACGCCCGATCGTAACTGCGGTGTATGATGCAACTACGATTGAATATTTTCGGATGTCTCGTGAGCGCTCGTACTGGAATCGTGATGTCCGTCTGCTCGTTATCTCGAGGAGTTGTGCTGGATGAATACACGGCTGCCATGATGCCCGGTAGTTTTGCGTGAAGTTAGGCAGGCCACCGAATGGGTTGAGAGGCTGAATGTGTCTGGAGGTGTTGAAAGGGTGAGATTGGTGTCGAGGCAACGCCATAATGTTATGGGTGCTTGGATAGAACCGGACACGAGGCGCTGCGGGAAGGCCCAGGCATGGTAAGAGTAGAGAAATTAATATTGACCTAACACAAGCCCCTACTTCCCTGTCCACCTTAGACTGTATCATTACAGATATAATACACAAACGCCAATAAAAGCGAAAGCGGACACGGTAATGCAGTTAAGCACGTAAATAAGCACCTTGTACTTCATGTACTTTTTCTGATACCTCAGATCATCTTCGATCGCCTCATGTACATCTTGAAGGTAGCGAAGATTCGCCTCCTTCAACGGCCCCATGAACATTATTGCCGAAATCGGGCCTATTTGGGTTTTGATGTGTCCCTCGATTAAGTCCTTCTCTTTCTTGCGTTCGATCTTTTTTTGCTCTTTCTCGCGATACTCGGTCATGAATTGGTCGAAATCGGCTTGAGATGTTCCCATTCGAAAGGTTCGCGTAAGAGGAAGTGAACCAGCGGGTTGGAATGTACTGATTTGAGTGTTGAACGATGAGGATGGCGAGAGTGCTTTGGAGTGTCGATGTGATCTGACGGTGGCGATGGAGCGTCGCGAATCGTGACTTCCGAACGCCTAAAATACGTCAGCATGACAACTACGTAGGTCTTTTGCTAGACTTTCATGGACTAAAAGCACATGACACGGAAGTACGAACATTTCTGGAAGCTGCAGCTCTCAAAGCTGACGATGCCATAATTGCCGGAACGCGCGACGTCGATGAGTGCAATATCGACGCCCGAAGAGTGTTACTGAGGCCTTCCGTCGCGATATTGGATGGCGACATTGTGAATCTTTGCGTTGTTCCTGAGGATGTATGCAGGCTCTAGAGTGTGGACGAGATACGAAGATATACACATCTTTGATTTCTGAAGAAACCGAGATCGCCCGAGTTTGTGCCATGGTACGCATCTCAGTCATTACTACCGCGTTTCCAACCTATAATCCTTGGTTCAGGGTCAACGAAAGAATTTCGCGTGGACCGGAGCAATACAAGGCAGTCACCTGCAAGGAAGTGGAAGCCCACAAGTCTCTTTCGTGTGCCTTTTGCATCAGCACTGTGTCGTATAACCGACTGTGAGAGCTCCGCTCTTTTGGAGCAAAACATAGATATCGATGTTGTGGTATTTTGAACAGCAGATTCCGAGGCGTTGGAATATGAGTAGCGAATAAAATATGGTTTCAACACTGCCCACATCATTGCAAAAGTTGTACATTTTTCTCAGTAAGAGTAGAAGAGAAACATCGGTGCTACAGAGTAAGATTTTCCCATCTGCTCATGTTCACACACATCAACACCTGCTTGTGGAGTTCCAAGCTCTTCAGATATTGCGCCACGATTTGACGAAGAATCGCCAACGCGGGATCATAGGAACTTCTCCTACTGTTTGGAAGAGCAAATATGTGCAATGATCTTGGGTAAAAGGCCAGACCCGTGACAGGATTTATATATCATGATGTGGGAGTTCAGAAAGAATCATGAAGGCTTCATGTAAGCCTTTTTGGTCTTGCGCCTCGCCTCCAAAGAACATAATTCAAGTGTCTGTGCCTCTTGTTGGCCTAACAGATCTTATGGTAATGCTCTCTGTGTGTTTGAACTTCAAGTCCACAAGCTTTCGCATGCGATCTGGTGTAAGAGATTTCAATTTCGCAAATCGCTGGCGGACATGGGCG
The DNA here is from genome assembly GCA_010093685.1 of Ophiobolus disseminans. NCBI lineage: Eukaryota > Fungi > Ascomycota > Dothideomycetes > Pleosporales > Phaeosphaeriaceae > Ophiobolus > Ophiobolus disseminans. Next base: position 690,265 of record MU006235.1, on the reverse strand, counting down.
GATGTTGTTCGTTCTTCAGACTCCATGTTTTGATGATGATCCTATTTTCGAGTAGAGTCGATCAATGTCGTATGTAGAAGAAGAGGTTGGAGTAAGAAGGTGGTTTATATACACGGCGGCCACACCGCGAGCACAGCAGTCCCAGAACATACGCTGCAACTTTTGCTTGTTTAACATTTACAAGTCTCATGGCGATTCGTTAGACGAGAGAAGGCCCAAAAGTCATGTACACTTCTGATAATGTTTTGAAGCCTTTCGCACCATGGATGATACCGTCGAAGATTTCCGCGAGTTCAAAACGTATGGAGTGGCATTGAGTGAACTTGCGTGGCCAAATCATCTGCCTGAATAATGCTGCTTTCGGCGGAAATCATGATACCCGACAACAGCTATCTATTACGAAGCTTAATGGCTGGAGACATCTCCTTGTTAATATAGGCTTTTGACTCTGCATGAGCTTGTCAAATGGCTTTCCCCGCCCACGAGTCTCGAGAAACAGCCATTCCACCACCGAAAACGAGATTTCTGCTCATGATCGTGCCGATGAAGTGCTTCGAGATCATTTGAGAATGAGAAGTAAAATTCGGTCTCATGACAGTATCTCCTTTTGACTTTAAAACATACGAAGGACCAGCAGAGGCGGGACTCATGCACCATGTTGCTGAATTATTTCTTCCATTCTCAAGGCGGAGGAGCGCGGCTCAGACTTTCCATGAGGAATTTTTTCTTCTAGTCTCGGAAGAGGGCGGCGAGAAAGCATATAGTAGTTGGTTGTGCACTTGACGTCTCACAATATAGGCGTTTCGCGTAGACCGTCGGAGTTCTGGAAGACCAAAAGCCATGAGCGGGAACGCTGAAGATTCTGGAAGACATGACTCCACATGTTTGGTTCTTTGGAGTAAAGCACGCACGACACACTCAATGAGATATAGAGGAAAGAAACTCAAAGGAAGTAACGCTGGAGAATTTATACCTCACCCTCCGCCCGCTGACCAAGTCACCTCCTACCACTCTCCTATGATACCGATACTACGTCAGCAAAATTCAATAATCTTGATGTCTCGCTCAATATATACTCTCCTCCACTTCCCCAACTCCTTCCTCCATCACCACTTCTCGCGCAACAACTTCGAAAATTGTGGAGGCACGGAAACAATGCGCAGAACATGCGATGAGAATGTCATGGATCGAGAGACGTCGAGTGTGTCGGGAAAATGACATGTGGCGGTTTGATAGACGCTGCGGTGTGAGACGAAAAAGCAAATGGGCGTGAGCTGGGAATTCTGGAACGTGCGACGGATGAACTTCATGTCGAGAGACGTCGAGCACGTCTCAAAAATGACCCAAGAGAAACAATAAACTCTGTGTTGCAAGACGCGAAAGAGATTGTTTCTGCAAATCCTGCACGCACTTAGTACATGGATTCTGCGACGCGAGATTCGAAACGAGGACACGCATATTCATGTGCGTGGTCTCGCCTCCCAGCATAGAAAGTTCCGTGTCATCACTGTATGTTTTGTCGGTGTTCAATTCAAGGATGTATTTGCGTATGTCTCCAGGCTTGTCAAATCGAGTGTATAAAACCTGCACCTTGCCACACTTCAACAACTATCTTCAGATTTTCCCTGAGCTTTCCGAAAACGTCAACATCCAGCGAGCATGCCGGCAAAAGATCCGGTCACCTTTACATGTCGAATAGACTTTTTGACAACAAGACATGGAGTCTGGCGTTGCGATGCGCCAAACATCCACACTATCAAAGACAGACTGGCTTCATGTATGTCTCCGTTTTTTTGAAATCCGTAGCACGAACTATGAATGTGGGAATGAGAAGATTGCTGCCGCGGAGTATTACAAACGTCATCGCATTCCACGAATGTGCTCGACGCGGAACTAGACTTTCCTGCGCGTCTAGCAGCCACATTATCAAAGACACATTGGTTTCAATGTATGTCTGCGTCCGTTTGAAGGATCCGGACACACACTCGATGTGCGGGCGAGAAGACTGCTGCTTTGCAACATTACAAATAGTCTCATATGCGAACGATGTGTTCTCCGCGAAGCCAAATCATGCAAAGCGCAAAACACTGTCAAATATGAGTATCACAGCTGTATGTTTGCTCCACAACCCATGACTGTGGAGCATCATGACCACTGAGACGTAGCTATATAAATCCACGCCTTGACCTTTGTATTTCTCTTTGCACACATACCGTAATTGTACTTCGAAAAACAAAACCGCGAGTTTGCCATGGTTGCCGCGGAAAGTCGTGGTTGAACGACGTTATGAAGAGAGTGATATGTTCTTGTACACTCAAATGGGTCTGGGTTTGCTCTATGTGCGCGCCTTCGTGAAAAGCATAGAAACATAACTGGATGCAAAGGGTGTGAACCAACAGCTTGACAAAACGATTCTAAAGAAAGAAATGGCAGATGGTATGTTTTGTGCAGCTGCTCGCTGGAGGAAGAAACACTCGAAGAGACAATGACCTCGAAAACATAACAAGAAACGACGCATGACGACGGAGGAAGTTCTGGAAATATAGTAATTGTTAAATCGTTGATAAACAAGTGCATGACTTCAGTTCTAAGAGCTGTCTAAACGGACTTTATGTTAGGCGGGAGTTGAAGATGGTTGCGTCTCGATGCATGCTGGTGAAAGCGGTTGGTGGTGAAAAGACATTCGAAAAAGAAGCAACGACCTTGGAAACAGAACAAGAGACGATCGCATGACGACGAGGGGGAGGTCGATTGTGGAGTCCATGAATTTGGAGCTGAAACCCATACAACTTCACCGTATGTCAAGCTGAAGTCGAGAACAAGTACGTCCAGACGAATGTTTTGTGAAAGCGACTGCTTGTAGAAGAAACATGTGTTGGGGCTGGCGAAAATCGCGCAGGAGAGGGACTATGACGACGATCAAAGTCTCAGGGAAATGTTGATTCTGAAATCTCCCATCTCCTACTATATGATTTTGGTTCTGAAAGCTGTTGAAAGCCGCTGTAGGTCGCTATATGTGGAGTTGGAGTTGACAACGAGTCCAAGTTCGATGTATGCTTCCGCTATACTGGGTGCAAGATCTAGTCGATCAACTAATACTGAAACGCGTCGAATGCGGTCACATGTCCCCGAAGACGTGTTGTAACATCTAAGAATCTCCTGAAAGACGAGTTCAAATTGAAACATTTCTGAATGTTGTAGAACGAGTACTTGCCATTGGGAAGTTGAGCGAGGCTTTCGTACCACGAAGACGCGCATCATCGCCCACCGCATTTGACATACCTTTGCAGTAGCCGAATCTACACTCAGACCGTCCGCAAGCAACAAGCACTGCAGCGACAAGACAACGGTATGCGTACCCGTGCAGGGGCCTCGAGGTCAATCCCTCCAAAGCTGCAGTCTGGTCTCGAGTCAAGCTTGCACCAACACCAGGACCGCATATCAGCAACCATCGATAGGCACAAACCCTGCATCAGCGCTTCTCCTCACCGGTGCTGCAAGGCCTCCCATTTCGCACCTCTGCACCGTTCTGCAGGGTGATCAACGTTGGTGGCACGGGGTCTCGTGGACACGATAGCACCGATTGCGGGCGCACAAGCGAGCTGTGGCACTGATTGCTTTTGGCAATTGCGAGATAGTTCACCGATCAGCCACGCTACGTGCCAGACCCAGCGCTCCGGCAGCGGGAAAGACCACTGCTCGTCATGTGCCGTGCTGCGCGGAGCATATCGCCGCAGTGGAGCCGACGCCTGAAAGCAAGGAGAACTGGTGGCGCTGGTCATGTGTGGAGGGGTACCGTACCTGAGCGCTTGACTGCATATGTATGAAGACTCGACCGCGCCGCAATGGCACCTAAACGCTTCTTACTTCCTAGACAAGTGCGAATGCGCCTTGCAGCCATCACGAGCGAGTTGGCTTTTCCTCGACTCTTGAGAGCACCGCATTACCCGCTAGGATGGGCAGTTGCAGTCTGGAGGCGGGGCTGTTATCGCACGGTGCGCAGCCATGTGGTGGGGACGATACTTCGTCATTGGCCTCTCCGCCGAGCTAGGCGGATGCAAGGCACGGAAAACCCAGTTGAGAAAGTGATCGCCGGCCAGCCCTGAAGATCAGCGTCGCGCATGCGCTAGAGCGAGGTGCAGAATCGACAATTCGCGATGGAGTCGGCTTTGTTGAACGAGATATGCATTCCTCGTGTCTTCGGGTTTGTGTTTGGCCACTGCGTGTGCTGACGCTAGGCTTCTCCACATCTCGCAGTGTGCATCCTAGAGAATGAAGTCAAGATCTGGAAGCGGGGATGTGGAATTAACCTTCTGACGTGAGTGTCACGAAACGTGGTGATGATAAGAGATGACTAGATCCATCAGCATTGCCTTCCTGTCAGACCTAAGCTGCAGCCGCTTGTGTCGCCATCATCAGTCTGCTCGCACCTCGCGCCAAGTAGTCAATGGAATGGTGGTGTGAGAAGCAGAGCTTTCTAGCGCTGAGAGGCTTTGCACGCTCCCGTCAGCCGAACTGATTGGCACAAGCCAATGGAGATGGATAGCCTCGATAAGGCAAGAACGAGCGGGCGCCCCGTCCTGAATGGGGGGTCGCTAAAAGTATATCGCGAAGTGGCGCATCATCAATGGTTGGCGAGCCAGCCTCAGGCGCGGCGGCGCAGCTGTCGTACGTTTCCAAGTCCACAAGCGAACTGTCAGTTGCTGACGTACGATTGACGACGTACTCGATGAGGCATTTTGGAGGAGAGGGATAAAGGACGCGTAGCATAGGCTGATGCTTTCAGCTTACTTTGCCTTGCCAGGGCAAAGGGCGCAAGGTCTTGAGATGGCTGCGGGCTTGGTCGCCGAATGGTCTCCTCTTATGCACATATAGCTGTTGACCAATGCAATTGCATCGAAAAGCCTGTCCGTCCGCTGGTGCCAGCACATCAAACCCGTTCAGCTGCGCTGGTTCCTGCGTTGCGAACTGCCAGGTGGAGTGTTGTCGTTTCAGACATAAAGAGTGTGTGTGGAGGTGGAGCTTGTGAATGGTCCGGGGACTTCTGGGCCAAGCGAACGGAAGGTGGCGGAAGCAAGGGACAACACATCGCCGGTATACATCGTGAGTGGCTATGAGCGGACGTGATTTTGAATCTGTTGGGACAACAGCTGGTCGCTTGAGTGGTTCATGCGGATCTGAGGCTCTGCGGTTGCGGATACACAGCGCTGGGTATTAATCAATAATTGTATACGAAGCGAGCCACAGATAGACCGACATACCGTGCCGACATAGATGTAGGTATTGGAATGCAACATCGGGCCACTTTGAATCTCATAAGGCTAAGATGACGATCATGAAAAACAGAAATGGACCTGGGACAGAAATGAAGTGCGATCCAAACTTGGAAGGACCAACAACATAGTTCCATCCAAATGTGGCTGCACGCGTCTCATTGGCCCAGCAGAGCGTGGCTGACATTGGCAATTCCCGGATCCGGCACGAGCAAAGTTGTTAGCTCGGAGATTGCCAATCTCATCGCGTCTTGCACTCCGAAATGGATGAAGTTACGAGATTGCGAATTTCAAGCGTGTATAGCCGTTTGATAGACATTGCGCCGGCTGTTTCCCCTGGGAAAGATGGAGAGCCTCAGGGGCCGTGCAGCATGACGATTTTGCTTTTGACATTGACAGGCACCGTTGGGGGACGCCAGTGGAGAGTGGAGGTTGCGAAGCCGCTTGTGGGCGCTTGGAAACCAATAGCATCGAGCGGGCAAGTGCGCCGCGATGGATGAATAAGTTAGGAAAAAGCAATGGTGGCGGTGCTATGCTTTGTTCTTCTGGGCGCGGTCGTCCCGGGCGGCACGACGATGTTTGCAGGCTCCTTGGTTTGCCTACGCGTCCAGCAAGGTCATGAGTTGCACACGTTGTCGTGGCCTTCAACATGAGGTGAGCAGGTTCTTCCTCACCGCTCAACGGCGCTCGGAGAAAATAAATGGATCTAAGGTTCGCCGGCGCAAACTACGGTGGACCAGTGTGGTGTTCAAGGACACAAGAGAAGCCGTTGCATGCGCTACACTCCACCAGATCGGTTCCTCCATGCCGAGCTTGCACCGGGTTGGTGTGACGTCTCGCGCGCTCTTTGTTTTCGTCCCGCTGGAATATTTCTCGCCAGACTGGAGGCCGGCATCCGGCATCGACCTGGTAAACATGGAAAACAAAGAATGAAAAAGCGGAGATGAGAACAAAGAGATTTTGATTCGGGTCAGGGCGGAGGCGCCGAATGGTCCCTGAAGATCATGAGACTGCAGCAGTACGGGAGACAAGGTACCAGGCGGATGACGTCGGATTAGTCAATATGTTTTCGCGTCGGTTGCTGAATCCGAACATGTCCTGGCGGGCACGGCAGCGCGACAGCGCATGATCTTTTTACGTGTGCGAGGGTGCAATATTCCAGCCAGCACAAAGACGAGGCGGTTGAGTGAGTGGCATCAGCTGTCATCGTGAGTGCCCAGGAGCATTGAAGGTGCAAAGGGAAGTGTGTAGACGACACTAATTGTGATCCCGGTTGTTGTGAGACACAGAGAGAGTGATTTCATGCAGGTCGGAGGCCAGATCATGGTTCTATCTGTAATGCGATGGAGGTTGTTCACACGGCATACTGCATCAGCAATGTGCATGCACCGTTGTCCCGATTTCAACCCAATACATTCATGAAGCATGTCTCTACGCGAAGACTCAGCCAAGGCCAATCGCGAAATCGACGTCTCTTAGAATTGTTGAAACGAGCATCGTTGCTTCTTTGGCCCGCTTCTCCGCATTTCGTCTATCTTAACCTATTTATGGGTGGCGAGGACGAGCTCAGCGTGGCGATGGAAGAGGAAAGGGTTGGAGGTGAGCGGCGTTTGCGTGCCCCTGCATGGCTAGTGCATCGTCTAAACGGGCATCGATTCGTCGCCTATAGCGGATGTCAAATTGGGGCTTGGCCAGCATGCCAACCAGGGCTGGATGGGGGATCCACCGCGAACGGCACACTGTGAAACATGTCGGTGCATTTCCATTGTCTCGCGGCCGAGGACTCGGGCAGAGCAAGAGCAAGACAATGATTGCAGCGACGGCTTCCGGGAGCCGTGTTGACATATTGTATGCAGCCAGATAGGCAGCTGCTGCGGGCTCTTGATTAACCGCTGGGACTGTAGTGAGCATGCAGCCGGGTTGCGGCAGGCGGCCAAGGCGATCTGAGCGATAGCAGTGAAGACGCATATCGCGTGCAGGAAGCGTCAGCGAGTGAGCGGGCAGCATGGCGTCCAGACTTCATGTTCGCACAGCAAGCAGGTAGAAGAGCCGCATGCAGCGGACGGAGGATAAAGGCTGGACGGGTCGAATCACGCGCTGCAGTGTAGTGGCAGTCACAAACCTGCATCGATCGTGACTAGACTAGCATGCAGTCGATATCTACGTACATGAAGTGCCTTGGAAGTGGTGGTAGTGGTAGGCCTGGCAAATTTGCGGCCGCTCGTGATGGAGACACCTGTTAGCACTGGGTATTGCAATCATGTGACTTGTATATCCTCAAGAACGTCGCGCGACAATAACAACGAGGCCTCCGAGCGAAATTCCCAATTTACGTACAGGCAACGCGGGCGACGGATCCTTACAAAGAGCCCTGCCGGCGGTGGATCAGGCACGAAATGATGGCAGCGACAGCGTGCAGGGATGTCAGCCACAAAAGGCCCTAGCGCGCCAGCGTGCAGGACTAGCGCTGCAGCCGTGTCCCATACACCAGTTGACTGCCAAATCCTCTTTGCTCGCTCTCCCGCGTATCTACATACCATCCTCACCACCTGCCCTCTCCCCGCCGCCTCCCCTCCGACCCCTCTATTGCCCTCTGGAGCCCATCGTCGCACTCTTTGACCCATCGAGTCGACGGCGGCCTCTGTCCGTTCATTTCTGTCATTCCTTAATCTTGGGTGTACTGGCTTCACTCGGTCCGCCTCCTCCCACGCATACTGTACGCACTGCACCACGGCACCTCTGCACCTCTGCACCACTCCACGCCCGCCCTGCGTCATCTGGCAGCTGCCATTGCGCCTGCAAACCCATGTGCTGACGCCGCTGCGCCCGTAGTAATCGCGTCGGCCGGCCTCTGTACCTCGAAAGCGCTTGTTTCGTCTCACACCCGCTGTGCTCAGATCCGTAGCACCCCGATACCCGCCCGCCCAACCAGCACTCGCCCTACCGAATCCGGCACGCCGTCTCTGGAACGCCCGTGGTCGGTGGTGCATCCCTAATTTCTCGCGCCCAACGCTGCAACCCCAAGGGCTGCTAATCTTTCGCCATGGCTCAGATTGCCCTACCACGACACCAGGCGACACAGTCGCAGTCCGGCGCTATCGGCTCACCGCTCTATCAGCGCCGTCAACCGTCCAATGCCGGCCCCATCGAGCTCATCCCCAACCCAGAGTTCTCATTTCCCATGCGCGGGCCCGACACCTCCTCCTCAGAGCCCACGCCCTCGAGCGCCCGCCCAATGTCTCTCCAGGCGTACCCCACCGGTCGTCGCGGGTCCATGCCCCACCAGCGCAAGAAGTCCATGAACGCCCTCCCGGCCTTCTCCTTCAACCCGTCCGGAGCGGCACAGCCCAGCACGGGCACTTCACCACCGCATTCGCCCAACGACCTGTCCGCAACACCCTCGAAGCCAATCCAGGGCGGCCATCGACGGGGTGGCAGCGAGTTTATCGGCGGAGACACCAGGCCTGGCGTGGGTGGTGTATCGCTGTTGAGCAGCAGCCCGAGCAAGGGTGACGGTGTGCTGCCTCCGCCGAATGCCACACTACGTCCCGGCCCCCCTGCCGGGCGTCGTGGCCACGCTCATCGTCGCTCAGGTGCCATCTCCTCCCACGACCTTTCTACCATTATGAGCCCGCCAGCTCCCTCGCTTTCCGGCAGTGCACCCGCTACACCCTCGGAAGGCAACGACTTCGTGTTCGGCCATTCATTCAACAGATCCGTATCGCAGCCGTCCCTGCGCGACCGCGTCTCAGAAGATGACCCTGCGCGTCCTCCGTCAAGGGCTCGGGTCGGATTCTCCGATAGAGTCGAGTACATCCGCCCGCTCTCGACCATTTCCTCGGAAACAGAGACATCCATGTCAACATTCCGTGGCCACTCAGCGACCAACAGCCTTTCCTCCATCGTCGGCGGCAGCAGTTCGAGTCCGCAGCCGTCAAAGGTCGGCCGCCCTTCGCTTAGCACAGTCGAGGATGAAGTACGACCGAGCACCGCAGGCGCTGTTCTTGACAGCTTCATGCGGAGTCCCCTCAGTGGAGACCCGTCCGACCGCAAGCGACCCATGTCTGCCGTGTCACCAACGTCGCCCACCGCCGGTACCAGCGCGGCTCGCGTTCCCGCCAAGCGACGAGGCTTCTTCCGCCTGGAGTCGAAACGCAGCGACAATTCGGTTCACACTCTCCCCACGAGCCGGTCCGATCCATCTCTTTCGCATTCCGTCGACGCTGCTCTGCCTTCACCAGCAGCTGGCGACGAGGAGTCTGTGGAAGACCGGGAAAAGTCCAAATCGACGATGCGCAAGTCCAACCGCAAACCTCGCAAAGTCAAGTCGTGGGCCAATTCCATCATCCCAAGGAAGGGAAAGCACAGCAAGAAGGCGAAAGCGAGACGGTCCACACCCACACCAGAGGCGAAATCTGATTCCGAGGACACGGACGTCTCCGAAGACTTCGGGTTTGAACCAAACTTTGACGAGGACACTACCGTGACTATCGTCTCGCCAACCGAGCCCACTCCTCCGGAACCCAAAATCAACACAGACTACACCTCATGGCAGCCTCGGCAGCTGAAGCGCGTGGACTCGGACGTGATGAGCCCGATAATCGATCTGGATGCAGCACTGGGACCATTCAATACCCCAAACGGATCGAGCCCGCGGTCGCAACAGCGTGGCTTTTCGGCGCACAGGCGGGCGATGCACAGCTCAAGTGGTCTGGTTGTAAATCACCGCAGGACTGAAAGTGCGCCTGAGCTTGTGCCATTCGAGCACCGAGCGTCCGCCGTCGCGTCCGCTTCGCCGATGGATGATGTTTTTGAAGAGGAGGAGCCAGAAGACGACACTGTTGTCGCCAGGAAAGCCTCGTTGCCCGTGTCTGTAACTGAGGAGCCGGATGAGGAACCGAAAATCCAAGTTGTTGAGGCTGATGGCAAGCAGGAAGGCGCCAATATTAACTGGAACTTCAGCGATGGCCTTGGAATCAAGCGGTCGGAGCAGAAGCGTGACATTGGTTTGGAAGAGCCGTTGTCGCCTCGGGAAGTTCCTCAACCTACCGGATTCCAGCAGAATTTGCAGTCGTCGCCAGAAGCAGAGCCTGTGGAAGTTGTTGAAGACCACGAGGAGCCTCGCACATCATCACTAACACATTCTTCCGATTCTACCGTCACACCACAACTTGCGGCCGACCAGTCCAAGGAACATCAGCCTGTAATGAGCATGGCACTCCCATTGCCTCAACAAAGCCTTATGACACCAGATACCGTCACATCTTCCTTCTCCTCCCCAGACTATCGATCGAGTCAAGCTTCCTTCGACACACCACGTGTCGGTACTTCAGCATCCTCGATGACCGACTACCCAGCCATGCCATCGCCACGCTTCGGCGAACCAGGACCCGAGCTTCGTGTTTCAGTAGACGATGTACCTTCTTTGACCTCTTCAAGATCGACCATGACCAGCGCTATGCAAAACCCGTATTCACTCCCTAGTCCTCGGAGGCTTGGAGATCGGTCCGCATCACTCTGCTCTGACCCGAGCGACCTGGAGATCCGTCGTCGCAAGCGATCCAGCATTGCTAGCCTGTCTCGGTTGATCAACAGCTCCTCACACGGCGAGAAGAGCAAGTTGTCGATCGAGCAGCGTCCCCAGTCTGAGCACTCGGATCAGCCCAGGGAGAAGAAAAAAAACAACCGGCTTAGCAAGCTGATGTTCTGGAAAAGCAAGGACTCGTCGTCATCTCGTGCTTGATTTAACACACAACCTTCATATACAACTTACGCACCATAATACGACCAACCGCATGTACATGCACGACATGATGGTCTTCACCTCTCACACATCTGGCATGACACGGAGTTTTAAGCGAGGGTATGAATATTTAATGGCGCAACACCCTGCGATGCATCTTTTTGGAACGCGAACCGGATTCTCCTTCACTCTCGTTGACTCTCTTTTCTCTTTGCGTTGTTTCCCTCTGGGCACTAGGAGGGCCTGACACTGGCTTTGGTTACATGCGACCGCCACGACAACACCTCTTTCTCTTCTCTACAATCTTTCGGGCGGCGCACTTGTTGGTGCCTCCTCCCATTGTTGAGGCCATGTACATGCATATGGTCGGGCTGTTTGTGAGACGCGAGAAAGCGCAAGAGCAAAATCTCTTTGGTCATCTAGCCGACGAAAGCTTGCGGATAGATAGTTCGATTGAGCTCGTATGGAAGCTAGCTGCAATCTTTGAAACAGATCAAAGGATTTAGGCTCGTATTGAAACATGCTCATCTACATTGCTCTGCACATGTCCGGTGACATTACTTTCTCCGTTCACCATCGCCTACCTGATACACCCCAAATCTTGGTTCAATCCCACCTCCCGTCTTCGCTTCCATCGCGTCGTTCACGAAAAGCCGCCATATAATTATGCTGAAACTCGCTTACCCTTAGCCCCCGCCCACGACATTGCAGGACCATGGTTCATTACACGACTGCAGCGCAGCAGCTTCCTTCGCGCCATGTCGTACCCCTGCGCAACGCTGGTTCGCGATAACCGTTGTCGGGCGATCTATATCTCCGCGTCATGCAGGGGCGTAAGCCGTGGCGGATGTGAGGCTAGTCAAATATTGTTTCAGAGGCGTGGATGGAGGATTATGTGGAGGGGAGGATTGGGTGGGTTTGGGGTTTGGGGCTTGGGGCGAAGGATGGGAGGATGGGGCTGTGTGGGTTGGGGAGGGGAGGTGGTGAGGTGAGGTTGGGGGGATGCGATATATTACTGGTGGAGTTTGGGGGTGGTGGTGAGGCAGATTCTTTGGGGTGTCGAGTAGCTATGTCTGATATGGGATTGAAGCGTAATGGGCAATGACGAATTTTCTTTTTGATACCTTGGCATGATTGAAAGCGCAGCTTGAAGACTACATCAACGTATATGAAAGTTATTATAAATTGTACAAATCTCTGTAGATATGCAGGTTAGCACATCTTTATTTCTAGCTTTGGCGACTTACTGAGAGCAAAACCTTAGTACCGAAAGCTGGCACCTTAGTTTACAAGATGTGGTGTTTTCATGTGAACCACGTTTGCGTTCCTGAGAATTGCACTAGTCTCAATGCAACTCTAGTGCCATCTGCGGGGACCAAGTTGGCATCACCGAGCCTCAAGCTCTCGAGTCCCCACAACTGCATAGCTCCACATAATCTCAACAATACACACTGCGCACTCATACCACATTCAACATGGCTGATGAAGACAAGGAAAAGGCGGAGAAGGTCGCGGCGGCTAAGAAGAGGGTACGTAAATCTTAAGGTGTCGAGTAGGCTTGCGATGAGCTGCGAGACATTCCATATAGTGACACAGCTTTGGTATCTGCCGCATATGGCTAGAGACTAAGCTGAAGAAATGTGCGCTGACTTCAGTATTATAGGTCGAGCAACTGAAGAAGCAGAGAGCGAAGAAAGCAGGCGGTGCGAAGAAGAAGGAAGAGAAGACCGAAGCTGAAGCCTCGACTGCAACCGAGACCGCCGAAGACAAGCCTGAGGAAATTGCACCAGAACCCGTCGAAGCTACAAGCGCATCACCAGGCCCCGTAGAAGACGATGACGAGCCTTCGGAGCTGCCGACCGCGAGACCAGCACACGGTCGCAAGCCCTCGGTCGCAATTGAGTCGCGCCAAAGATCCGAATCTTTCTACCGCTCGGGGGCGCCTACATCGCCCAACCCCATGACACCTGGGGGTGGAATAACAAGCGAGGTTTACAGGGAGCAGGCGTTGAGGATCGAGGAGCTGGAGAGGGAGAACAAGAGGCTGGCAAGTGAAGTCGAGGAGAACGAGAGCAGGTGGCAGAAGGGCGAAGAAGAGCTCGAGGAGCTTAGAGAGGGCAGGGGAGACGTTGCGCTTGCGGTTGAAAAGGGCAAAGAGGCTGATAAACTGGTATGTGATAGATATCGGATCTGGGGTTACGAACTGCAGAGGCTAATACGTGGTACAGAAAGCTGAAGTCGAATCGCTTAAACGCCAACTTTCGCAAGCTCAGTCGCAGAGCACCAAATCCACACGCCGAACCTCGACCGCATCGCCGAGCCAATCTGCATCTATTGACGACCTGAGCGCACAGGTCGCATCGAAATCAGCAACGATCGAGTCGCTTGAGCTGGAGATCTCAAATATAAATAAGCAGCTGACGGAACAGACGACTAAGAACAACGAGCTGCAGTCAAAGGTCTCGAGTCTGGAGTCTTCTTTGGAGAAAGCCGAGCAGGATGCAAGCTCAACCAGAACAGAGCTTTCAGATCTCAAAGCAAATTTGGACAAAGCGAGTGAGCAAGCAGACAAGGAAGGTTCAGACCGTGATACAGCTCAGACGCGCGTTGCACAGCTCGAAGCAGAACTCGGCGCAGCAAACCGCAAAGCCTCAGACTCCATCTCGCGCGCTGAACTCCTCGAGAAGAAGATCGAAACACTCACACAAATCCACCGCGACAACGACGCACGATCCCAGAGCCGCATACAAGAACACAAGAAGATCGAGCGCGAAGCCGCCGAACTCCGCACACGCATCGCAGGCCTCTCGAACGAAAACGCGCGCCTCCGCGAAGCCGAACAGCGCCGGCGCAAAGCAGACCTCGGGAACATCGAGGACTCGAGCGTCCAGGAACTACTCGACGAAGAGCGCGACAAGCTACTTGCACAACTACGAAGTCTAGAAGAGGAGAACTTCGAGCTGCGAAGAGGCGTCTGGAAAGACCGCAGAACAGCCATGCAGCCCGGCATCGACAACGGCGACCCCTACGCCAACTCCGGCTTCGACGACATCGATCTCTCAAACACAAACCCCTCCTCGCACCTCCTCACCCGAAACAATCCACCGCCCCGACACTCCTCGCTCCAGGACGTTATCCAATCTGGCATTTCTGCTTTCACGGGCCAGACGTCCCATCGCCGCAGCGATGCGGCGAGTAAGCCGCGTCCGAGACAGGAGAGCTTGGGCAGCCTGGATGAATTTGAGATCGACGAGGATGCGTTTAGGCTGGCGCAGGAAGAGGAGGGCAAGAAGAGGCTTGAGAGGGTGAGGGAGGTTAAAAGGGGGTTGCCGAATTTCAAGGGATGGAGGCCGGATTTGGTGGATATTCGGGTGGGTATGGGGGGCGTGTTTGATATTTAGCTCGTCTTGGGTGAGACGGTTCAATCGAAATCAAAGATGTACGTCGATCGAGGGGATTTTTGAGCCATCCTATGACACACTACGCGCCCTCTTGAACATGAACCAAATCCAATTCCCATTCGGGCACATGCGGGGAAACTAAGAAAAGTTTGAAGTCGAAAACAATAGTTATGAAGTACACAGTAAAGAAGCGAAACGCTTCGATTTTATACTCGACAAACACAACATACCAGCTCCGTTCCCACGAGCTTGGAGCTGGGAGACGACACGTGGATGAGTATCATTGCTTTGAAGCACCTTGTCCGACGGACATACATCGTACTTCCATGTTGTTGTTTGGAAAAGTCCAGCGATGTTCTTTGGGACATAGTATAAATAATGGAGCGACTTTGGAGATCATGAATACGTGTCGTGGTGACTTTGAGTGTCCTGGGAGCTCAGCGGCACGGTATTGGTGAGTTTGTGATTGCGAGGTTCTTCGCTGACGCACTCATATACATCTGATGTGTCGCGTTTGAAACGGTCTGCTCTCGAAGCATCATCGCGGTGTGTTGTCCTTTCCAGACACAGCAGAGAGTGGCAGCCATGAACATTTTGAGTTTGTCGTTTTACAAAGCCATAATTCAGGGGCTTTAGGGTATCTCGTTCTCGTCCTCGTTCTCGTCTTCGAACATGGCAATCTCCGCATGGCAGTTTTGAACTTTTCAATTGCGACCGTGAGAGTGAGAAGGGAAGAAATGAGGTGGTAGTAGAGGTTATATACCACTCTCCTTAGCCGGACATGAGTAGGACTGACGGTAGTTGTTCTTCTTATGTAGAACAACACCGGCGGTTTGTGCGCGACGCGAGCTAAGCTCATATCATCATTTCCTTTGATTTTATCGTCTGCATAAACGAATTGCACAGCTCATTGGTGCAGTCGTCGCATATAATGTGGACACGTAGATTTCTTGAATTGTGCGGCAGCAGTCAGTATCTTTTTGTCGGTGGAAGCTTGGAGTGGCGGAGACATTCCAGCCGAGGTTGGGTTGTTCAAATAAATGCCACAGCGAGAACGCACGAGTGGCAGATATTCCAAAACATGGAACGAGTCGTGCGTTTCTTTTTCCATAGACTTGCAGAAATCTGATTTCTCAAGCATTAGAATATAATAGAGTGTCTCTGCAGAAGAAACATAGACAAAGAGTGAAAGAAGTTCGGTTCCTCGGACATGACCACGGAAGTTGTTTAATTTGATGAAAGACTTCCAAGGGGTTGATGGATGATGTAGAAGCAATGTGCTAGTAGATGGTGATATTTAAAGGCTGCCGATATAGCGGTGACGTGTGGGAACCCACGGGTGTCTCAGGCCATCGATCTCTATTGCCCTCTTTATAGCTCAAGTGCCACATGTACTCAATTCTCACATATTTGACAAATTTGAGAAGCGAGCGAGACATCGAATGCCTCGCAGTCAAGTTTTCGAGATCCATGATTCCTTATCGTACGATTCTGTATTCCAAGGTTTGGAGGGCGGGACATGATGTATGATCCTATTGTGTTTGGAACATGCTCAACTGCAACAGCTCAGCAGTGGACACATGCGGTTGAGCAGAAGCTCTTGGTCATGCGATTTGCACGTCTTGCTTTTGACACCTTAGCCAGAGGTTATTAGAGAAGAGTAGAGTTTGGAGAATTGTCGTAGCTTATATATCCATGTAAAAGCATACTATAAACATGCATTGGAGCGATAGAAACTTTGATCCATTCCATCGACGCGGAAATATCGAACTCATCGACGCCTCGCAGGTCCAAAATCACTATGTTCTACACATCAAGATCTTTTGGGCGGCGAGACAGGCTTCTCCATGGATTCCTGCTAACATGCTATTAGACATGGGCCTTTCGCTTTTCCCTTTTTTCTATATACTTTCGCCGCGTAAGGCTAACGAGGTAGAGAAGTGTCGACAAGCTGTGCGAAACTTATATACCATCGAGTCTCTGCACATCGCTTTGGTTCATAGCATCTTTTGAATGTTAGCAAGGAATACTTCTCTATAACAGGATTGTGACTCCATCTTTGGCAAGGACTGGATCTCGCAACATGAACCTCCTCTCACTCTTTCTTATACATATAGCTCCAAGTTTTCTTCTTTATACAGCACCAACGGCGTGCTTTACTGTACCAGGAAATCAGAGTGCGACGCGAAGAATCTATGAAGTTCTTTACCACGCTAGCAAGTTTCTTCTCATACCGAATACTCAAGATATTTTCGAGCTTCCAACGAGGACAGACATGGGGGGAGAACCTGTGGAATTTCGCACATGGAAACAGATCATTGCGGGTTCGAAACGCAGACACCAATGCGAGCATTCATGGCTCGTTTCGCACCATCTTTTTGTGCAAATACGGTTTCAACACATGACCGCTGCAGCGTTCTCTTTCTGGATATTTACATTTGCCATTCACTTTTGAACATCAAAAGGAGATTGAATGCCATGTCGAAGTAAAGAGTCGCGAGTTGAGTGGTATATATACTTCCCAGGCCCGCTAGGACGTGATCCTCATACTAGATCGAATGCTGGGTTCTGGACATGGGCTCATGCGCTTCGCTGTTTTGGACGGCGACATCTAAACATATGCTTGCTGTTTTCTCGATTGACTGCGCTTTCGCACATGATCGTGCTGAACTTGTCTTTTAGAGTCGCGTGGAAAGCAAGTAGATGTGAGGCATTGGCTTTGATAGTAACGCGGGGAGATATTTATACTGGATGTGCGCATGACCACATGAGGGTAGAAACGGAGGTCCCTTGAAAAGATGTTAGGGCGACGAATGAGAAACGACCGATAGCAGGCCTAGACACTGAAAAACTGTATTGAGGCATTCCTTCAATTGTATGGTGCATTTAGTTCTAGATACCAAAGTTTTCAACCGGAGAGAATCTTGTGATCGCTTCTGATGTTTTGTAAGTATTTGCACATACACTGCCACTATCTCTTATCAAAACTTGCGGTTGCGCTACGACCTCGGAACCCTGGCTGATCATGAACAGGCTTTGTCGGGTACTCCCTTATCAATAGTTTCAATGTGCGATGCCGTCGACTTATATCTGTCTGGACTACTGCTCCTTGGGGTGAACGTAGCCTGGCTGGAGACGGCCTTGTCTGCTAATGTGGGATGAACCAGAGTCGAGTGCTTGCACAATTCGGGGAGTTTCGCCTTTTCGACCGTTACAGGAATTTCCTTGTTTAGTCTTTCCCATTCTACTTGCTCTTGTTCCTCGTAGGCCCTACGTTGCAGGTGGAATACGCCGTCTTGAATCCAGCGCTCGATGCGTGGCGCGAGTGCTCGGCGGAATTTTCCAGTGTAGATGAGGATCCTTAGGAGGACGATGTCGACAAGTGTGAATGTGCAGGTGAGCGCAATGATGAAGGATAGCGCAAAAACATTGATATTGCTGGAAGAGTGTTAACGCAAGGAGCGGATAAAGGATGGAGTTGTTGGTCTGCTTACACGAAGCCGCCTGACATGCGCATACGCACGCTACGACAGAGTGCCTTCTCGCCTTCGTTCATCTCATGGCGCGTAGATGCCGTCATTCCGGGCACCCTCGCCGCAGCACCGATCGCATAGTCCGCCACCAGATGTTGCAATCCAGCCCACACGTGTGTCTCCCAGCCGACCAGCTCCTTCAGCCACTGGTCATTAGAGAGACTTGGCACAAATTTGCGGCCCTGCATGCCGTCTCCGGCTTTGAGACCAGAGCTCAACGCAGCAGCGGTGGACATTATAAAGGCCGATGATTGCAGTACTTGAATCGCGGTGAGCTGGATGAGGGTTGCGCCGGGATAGTCTGTTCTGCTTGCGTTTACTGAGATGCCAGAAATATTCGAACAGTAATAGGACGCATTAGATTGCTTGAAGCAGAATTGATACTGCAGAAGTCAGTTGTTTCTGATCGCAAGTTTGCGTAGTCAAACTGGGATCGTCTTACCTGTTCTCTACATGCAAATACGGCTACGGGAAAATCCGAGAGATAGTATGTTGCCGTTGCGTTACTGACAAGGGAAATTGCACGCCTTGGCTTATGAGCTGCAAAGATTGGGTCCTCTACTGGCTGCGCATACACGACACTGTTCTTTAGCAGAGCATTGATAGACAAGTCCGCATCTACCGTGTGCATCTCTGGTAGCGGGATGAGATTATTTCTGGTTGGAAAATTGTAATAGTTTGCGGCTCTCCTGCATCTTGTTGTCAGCGATACTATCCAATTACCTCTGTACATTCAACTCACAGCATCGAGTAGACAGAATTGTAAGTAGTCGTCATAGAGCCGATAGAAAAGGTGTGGTTTACAAGTCCATATAGCCCATCTTTTATCTTTCCGAAGTATAGATTGATCGCTTCTTCGTATCGCATTTGATCCGGCAGTTCAGTTGTAAAGTTTTTAATCTCATAGTGTCCCTCTACCTCCAAAAAGGAGCAAGTATTCTTTCTTCGAAACCTCACACTATCATCGGAGTGCAAGTTCATGCCAAAGGCATCGTTGGCGTCCAAAAAGCCCGAATCGAACGAAACACCGGGCTGAACAATGTTACTGCATATTTCCGAGAACGGACAGCCTTTGCGAGTTATTGTGAAGGGAATGCTGGGTCGTATATGCGTGGAACACTGCGCTGGTAGGATGCTGGTGTTTTGGTAACAGTTTTGTGAATACACTCGGCTGGTAGACAGTACGCTCATAAAGTAATCCTGGAAGTCGACTGTGTTCAGGTGTTGATAGACCCAGCGTTCCAGATGGAGTGGACCACATAAAGGGCTGTCGACCAAGACCTCAATGTCCGTGTTCGAAATGACAAATGACACGAAAATACCGACGGCCACAGTCAACAGCGTGAAGAGTACACTAAGCATCGCTAGTGCCCATGTGCGCGCAAACGCATGATCAGCTTTTCCTCTCCAAGCCCACCAAAGCTGGATCCAGCCAGAAGCGATCGCATTCGGAGGAGGCAACGTGCGAAGAAGTGCCTGTTGTTGGTGGAAGTGACCGTCGGTTATTCTTCCCTTTGCGCGAGCCTGGTGATACGAGAAAATGAATATGTTCCATAGGTGGCCCAATCCCAGCGTGGTTAGGACCGCCAAAAGCGCAACTACCAGGGTACCCGTACGCACGTCGGTGGTAATCGTTTGGCCCATGATTGGGCCGCCTTTCATGTTTACCCAGTATCCGCGTCTGACGTATTCCGCTTGGAGTTGTGACATTGTATCGTGGAGGCGAGACGGTCAAAGTCAATGTAAGATCTGGGATGGCTGTCTTGAAGTACAATCTGAAGTGTAATATCTGGTCTGCTACTAGATTCGGACCGAGCCTTCCTCGTAAAGCTTATACGCACATCCAAGGCTGTGTATTATGGTTCTAGGCACAAGTAACTGTTGACGTGATTGGCCCTGCGTCTGTCGGATCCCCGCCCTTTCTCATCTAGACACATGCAGCAATATAAAATTACTGCACTAAGCGGTAGAACTCAGTATGCGACATTGAGGCAGCAATGGCAAGGCACACAGTTGGCACGAGAAGAACATGGCCAGCTATGTTGCACCACCCGTATCATACCTCATGGGACTTGGCCATGAATCGCATCATCGAGTGACAACCACGCATCAGTTCTCTATATGCAGTCAGCACCGGCGCCATGCAAAGTAAAGAACCCGCGATGTCGGAACACACCTAACTTAACCGCCCCCCGGCTGTACCACCCTGGCCCGCAAAAACTTAATTGACCTCTTACGGGCCCGCATTGTCGTTCTTCTAAGTCCCCGAGCATGCAGTATGTAGTATGAGATAGAATATGAGCGTTACTTTACATTTCTACTGGTTTAGTATTTTCAGCGTCGAAGTGGATAATGGATACCTCGCAGAGTTGTTGAACAAAATCACCGATGCCTCCTGGCAGATATTAGTCTTCCCATTATGTTGAACAAAGACCGACATGCTTTACTTGCCTTCTCATTAACCTCAAAGAACATAGCTACTGCGAGGTCCCCTATAGAATTTCTATCAGTAGATGCCACAACCATGTCAAGACGTCCCCATCAATCGGCAGACGTGCAAGCAGTATACTCAACAACATATAACTGGCCCCCCATCCCCAGTCCAACCGTTGTCGTACACCGAGCCGCAAAATTCCCACACCCACGCGGATATGCAGCTAGCTACCTAACCTAGATGGAACTGCAGGCGGACCGGCGGCGTAATTCGCCATAGCGAAAAGGTTTGCAGCAGGAACTTGAAATACGTGCTTTGCTTGCTGTGAGGTCATGTACATACCACTTCGATCCCATTTCCAATCCAATTGACATCAACTAAACTCACACGTTCGTCAACGCATCGCATAACCCATCAAGACGTTCCGACCATCCCGTCGTCGCGCCCATAACTCCATTCAAAACAACCTACGGTACAAAAAATACGACACAAGGAAAGGGGGTATCTCGAGCTCAGACGAAGAAACAAGGACGTAAGTCGCTCCCACCGACCGTAACGCCCCGTCGTGGCCGTCATGCTCAAGAAGCTGGTAAGGAAATGATGCGTGAAGCAGAAACACAGATACCAAACGCCTGTAATGCCCGTACAGTAGGGAAAGTCGACATCAGCGGAGTGGTGTGGCCAAGTTGATTGACCTGGCCAAGCCACCGTGGACTTGAAGCCGTGTCAGAGTCACGTCAGAGCTCCATCCGGTCCATGACGCCCTCGCTCATGGTGCGAACTCTACTCTTTCCCTGTTCGTGCGCAACAAGAACCTCGACGTCGCTGTCGCCGTCACTTTCATAGTAGTCCGCATCTGTGCTCGTCTCTCTTACCGGAACCCAGAAGTTCTGATCAGCATCAACGATATCGCCCGGGTGGTCGATGACCATGTTGTCCAGTTCATCCGAGTCGCCGTACGCCTCGAGTCCCTTTTTCGCGCGATCGCCAAGCCAGTATTCTGCGCGCTTTCTAGACCCCGCATTGGCACTTGATTCGTATTTCGATTGCTTGAACTTCGACATGAGCGACATGGCGACGCTCGGGCTGTTCGATAAGGCGGAGACGCCGCGGAGGTAGAAGTAGCATACGCGCTTGCGGTCCTTGTTGTAGAGGAAGAAGTGGTGGCTCCAGATTGCGCCGTCGTCGGCGAATGGGTCGTCTGACGGCTCCCACGCATAGAATTCACAGTTCGCCATGTCCATCTCACTATCGACCAGGTGCCACGATCGAGGGCTCCATATGGGCGAGCCTAGCGGTGTGACTGCACCGATGGGAAGGCCGGCAGAATAGACTTGTGGTCGTAAATAGTACATTGTCTGATCGATCTTGTGCATGATGCTGTGTTGTGTCTCGCGGCGGAACTCGTCGGGGTTCAGGGTGTTTGCAAAATCGTAGTCGATGTGTGTCGCATTAAGTGTTGCGATGAGGTATGCGAAGGTGTGCCGGTTAGACGCCTCGTTGAAGCTCCCGAATGGCGTGTCTCTCGCAATGTCCACCTGGTCTGCAAATTGCGCAGCCGACTGTGCCGAGTGGTCTGCGACAAATGCCAGCAGGTCTTTGTGCCGCTCCTCGAGCGTCTTCTCGATGCGCTTATATAATTTCTTGTCGCTTCCGGCTGCTTTCACGGTCCAGAGGTCGCATCCACCAATAATGGCGGTGTCTTGTGTGTCGAAGTTGAGGGCGAGGTTGACCTCGTGGAGGGCGCACAAATCGAGGTACTGCGGCTCCGGTTAGCTACATCATCGCCTAGCTGCTCATCGCATCATGCACGCACCTTCATTGCGCCAGATTCGAGCTCTTCGCCTGAATAGTCCTTGGATTCCTTGTCGCGTCTGTATTTCGCTACTTATGCGCGATATTCTTATCAGTAAGCCGGTGCTACTGGCGGTCGGGGTTCTTTGTTTCGTGAGGGGGTGGTCTGCGCGAACCGATACAACGATATTCACGACTCTAGGCTGGCTGCAGAGAGAGATGGATACTGTTGCACGGCCAGACAGCGGTCTAGCAGGCAAGGGACATGTAGGTCGTTATGGGGCGGTGGTGGTGTGAGGTGTCCCGGCATGCGTTGTACGTCGACTGCGGAGAAGGTGAGCTGCCTTGGCGGTCCCTGGAGCTAAGTCAGCGGCATGCCACGGATCTGCTTTCCTGATTGGATGCAGCAGAGCCGGCTCTGTGACCACCCTCGACCAACGGCGTGTGTTGATGAGACGGTATGGGAAGTTGGCGATGGCTGAATGGTGTCCAGCCCTGGTGTTAGTGGTGCGCAAAGATGCGGAACAGGTGTGGGACGTCATATTCGACTTCGCTCAAGCACATGAAGATAATCAGCACAGGCTGCCTGATAATGAAGCACTATGTGCTTCGGCAACAGTCATTTGATACATGCATGCTGAGGTTCTGAGTGAAGGATCAACAAATGATCCGAACCTGATTGCTGTCACGGTGTGTATGTGCGCTGTGATGTACGCTTGAACAGATCTATGCCTAGAGGGTTGAGCTTGTTAACAGAAACAGAAAGAAGAAAGGAATGGACAGCTAAAAATGTCTGGGGAGTCTCGATGCATGATATTGTGATCACGTTCGAGTCAAAAGACCGCTTGTGTCAAACCTAACTTGGTCGAGCAGAGCCCGCCAACTGAGATGTTGATTGGTAGTGATTTAGAGTACAGCTATCGCCATCTGCGCTGCAAGGCAAGATGGCAGATAGTGCGTTCTCCAGTGGCCTCGCCACAGTGCGCCGTAGACATGCTCCGTTGTGAGACGCCTATGCTTGGAGGGTGTTCAGCATGCGTGCCTCGAAAGGCTTGAAATGTCGTATACCGCATAGCTGGCCCGCAGACCCGACCTTTTCCATTTCCATAACGCCCCGTAATATTGCTCATTCCGTGGTCAACCTTGCTTCATATCATGCCGCTGTCTCGAAGACGGCCTGTGAACTGGTCTGCATCCTGTGGTCCGGGGAGGGTTCGGTCAGCGGCATGTCTTGATATCATTGCGAACGGTCGCAATGGGCGGCGAAGAAGGGCGCAAGAGATGTAGTATACGCTTCGTACACGTATACTACATGATCTTGGTGACGATGTCGTCCTCGGCCTGAGCAAGGAGGGTGGGCGTCAGCCGTGGAGCGCTGGGACAGGACAAAGCAAGCGGACAGCGAAGCACTTCAGACCTCACTCACCTCCATGTCCTCGAGGCTGTCCTGCTGACCTATGCATCTAAGCACGTTTTTCTTGCTGCTCTCCTGCATCTCGCCCGCCAACAGCAGTTCGTCGAGGATGAAGTAGGCCTTCTGGAAGTTGAAGATGATGTCGAGCTCGCAGACGTTGCCGTAATACTTGTCCATCTGCTCGACATAGCGGTGGACGATTTCGAGCGTGATCAGCTCGTTGTCGGTGGAGTCGCAGCCGGCGATGAAGAAGAGCGAGGCATATCGGCGATATACGATCTTGGTGTCTGAAAAAAGTGTGAGCCTAGCGACGCGCTACTGCTGCTGGAGCGACGGACCCTTGTACTCGAGGAAGTTGCACATGCGCGTGCGGCGGGCGAGGACGAGCTGGGAGACGTCTTTGACAATCTTGGCCTTGTCTTTGGGCGCGAGCGTGGTGAACCACTTGGCTAGGCGCTACCGGGCTTCAGCAGGTGGCAGTAGAAATCAGGGTGAGGCACCTACCACTTTGCCCTGCCGCGAGAGCAGGATGAGGTATCTGTTGTCATTAGCACGTGCACAGCCATTGTTGTGGTGGATAACAGGAGGACTCACTTTATCGTCATGGTGGCTGGGGAGAAGAGGTGTTGGTGTGTTCTCTAGAGATTATGTGCCTGTGCTCGGCGGTCACTCACCCCGCGAGATTAAGCTGCACGTCAATGCGCATCACCCCCGCTATCCACAACCAGCATGTATACACCATCTTGATCCCTCCTCTTGCACTTTTTCTCACCCATATACCAATCGATCGCGTGTTTGTTGACGTCCTGCAATCGCGCCTTCCCATCCAACCGCCACCGACTTCCTGAAGTGGATCCACATTGGCTGACAAACATTTCATCCCGTCTCTTCACTTTGTCGCGACTCACGTATCCCCCTCTCTCCGTAATCTTGATATACAAGCAGAAGCAATACGTTCACACTTTTTTTTATCATAACAACACACAACTCAACCGCCATGAAGCTCATACTTTCCACCTCGTAGGCCTCTCGAACCGCGCAATCAAAAACCACCACTGACCATGTCAGGAATGTCATGTCTGGAGGACCGTCCGTGATACGGCGTCCATTCTTCGAGAAATCCAACACCGAACTCACATCCGCCCTCCGCGCCAACTTCTCCGTCCACCAGCCCTTCTCCACATCCACCGCGACCAATGGCGTAACACCCAAGTCCAGGTACAAGTCATGGACCACACAGTCAGGCTCCGCCCTCTCGATACCCACAAATACACCCTCACCCCTTACCGAGCCGCGAGAATCATACGATATCACAGTCAAGCTGTTCTACCTGCCGAACATACCCGCAGATAGGCGGTGCTCACAGACACGGGAAGCGATAGAACTGGTGCTGAAGGAGCTGGGCGCATCGTCAATAGACCTGCTCATTGTGAGCTTTCCAGGCATATCATTCGACGCAGACGACGAAGACTCGGATTTCGACGAGCCACCGTCGGCGCCACAATCTGCTTCAGACAACGACGGGGACTGCGCAGACGCCGAGGTCCCACCCGAAGACATCGAGACCATGATTACGACCTGGCGGACACTAGAAAAGCTACACCAGGAGGGCCTTGTATCGAGACTAGGCATTGCGGAACTTGGCGTCACACGGCTCAGCAAGTTCCTCGAACAGACCAAGATCAAGCCGAGCGTTAATCAGATCAACGTACGAGACTGCTGCGTGGTCCCGAAGCCACTCATCATATACGCAAAGCAGCAGCAGATCGAACTCCTTACACACAATGACTGCACCAACATCCTCCCACGAGGGACATTAAGGCAGATACTGGGGTCGGGCGACAACGGATCTGGCGTATTGGCAGGACAAGGCAATGAAGACGGGCTAAAGGGCGACGTTGAGCCGCAGTGGGTCGTCAAGTACACAGCAGTCGTCAAAGACAGGGGAGTGGTGGAGAATAAGGGATACTTTGCAGTCGCAGAGCTGAAAGAGTAGGGCGTGCATACACAATCGAATCCTTGAATTTGGGTATATTGCCAAACACCAGATATTGCACTTCGCAGTCTACACCACATCCTCAGCGTTCAGCATATCTTCACGTCTCATTCCGAGTACTTGCTAATGCGGTATCATCCCTCCTATTCGTCATTCCAGTCCTTCCAGCACCGTTTTCTTTCTCACTCTTCGCCCCCTCGCCATCTCGACTCAAAACCTTCGGTCCCGTATCCGCGCTATCCCCCTTGAACGAATCGGTGCGCTTGTCAAACGATAACTGCCGCCCACTAGCTTTGTGCTTCTCCACCATATCTGGGGGCGCAGGACTTTTTCCTCGGGGTGGCGACGGTGACTTTCGAGATGTCGAGCGCTTTTCTTCGGGTGCTGGCTCGAGGAAGGATAATGTTGTTGTGCGTGTTAGGGCTGGGCGGGTTGGGGTCGAGGTGTGGATCTCGGTGGAGGTCTGGATGTGGATCGAGGGTGTGTTGGACATTGTGGATGTGGCGGAGTAGCGCTGCCACTGTGTTGGGCGGTGTGTGTGTGTGTTGGTTGAGGAGTCTGGCTTGGGATTTGGTGTGTATGTGGAGCGGTGGGAGAGAGATTATATGCTGGGTGAGTGTGATGGGTTGAGTGTGGAAGGGGAGATATGAACGGGAATGGCTCGCAAGACGTATGTGATACTGGAGGTCTCGCTTGACGCATAGTGAGCTATATGACATAGTGATGTTGATGCTAACGGCTTGACAAGACTGCAATCCAGGCCCATGATATAAAAGGTCTTTGCCTGAAGCCTGTCTATACTCACCCCATTGACAGATACATCAATATTGCTTCTCCAGAGTCTATTCCTATCACTACCAACCCCCTTCCTCGCACCTTCTTCACTCAAACCTCACTTCACCTCTCACTTCACGCCCACCCATGAATCCCAAGCAATCACACCGCCCACCATGCAATCCCCCACCCCTTCAAGTCCAAAACCCACTATATGACATCTCCCCCTCCCTCCGTCATCCCCCAAACCTACTATCCCCACTTACCCTTACACAAACAACCAAACGTTCCAACAAACGCCCACCCAACACAGCAAACACCACATCCACATACATAACCCGTCGTCTTCCTCGCATGTCCGACGTTCGCAGAACAGGAACTTCGAACACAAATCTTCCATCGGCGTCAACAACAACAGCAGCATCACTATCCGCGCAAAGAAATGCGCAGAACGGCAATGTATCACCGCCGCGAAAACAACCCAGCACCTCCGCCCCCGCCGACAGCGATGATGACGACAAAATCGACTGGACCCTCATTCCCGACATCCGCGACACTCATACTTCTTCTCTCGGCGAGTGTTGGCATTGCGGCACTACTTTACACGCCACTGCTCTCCACGATTGTCCAGAGTGTCACTTTCCTAACTAGCCGCCTTTTCGACGCAATTCTGGGAGTGGTTTGGGGCTTTCTGGCGTATGTTAATGCGGGCGTATATTTTGCGGTCTTCTGGGCGAGTAGTGTGTGTGAGGGGCTGCATTTTTGGGTGTTGGATACGCTAAAAGATGGTTGGGCGTGTGAGAATAAGTATAAAAATTGTAGGCCGTGGAATTGAGATAAGAGACAAAAGAGAGAAGGGGATGGGATTGGGACGGGGGAGGAGTAGGGGAGTTGGAATGCAGAAATTGGGGTTAATATTGAAATTTGAGTTGGAAGATGTAAAGTAGAAGAGAGCAGTACCCAAATCGATATTTATTCCCTTGCCAATGTTGAACTTGCGATGTACACCCTCTCTGAGTAAGTCATGAAAGTTAGAGAGAAAAGGTTAAGCTTGGCGACTACATCTACGTATGTACTAATTATTCTAAAATATAAAAAGTCTCTGTAGATATACAGGGTAGTGTATTCTTACTTTTAGCTTTCGTGACTTACTAAGAGACTCCTAGATGTTAAGACGACTGTCATGTTAAGAGTCGAAGACACCCCAATTTCTATTGCACGTAAAGTAACCCCACATCCACTCGTCAACATTTACGTGAAGTACCAAACTCTTGAGCTATTACTACTC
Source organism: Ophiobolus disseminans (assembly GCA_010093685.1). Lineage (NCBI taxonomy): Eukaryota > Fungi > Ascomycota > Dothideomycetes > Pleosporales > Phaeosphaeriaceae > Ophiobolus > Ophiobolus disseminans. Next base: position 662,615 of record MU006235.1, on the reverse strand, counting down.
TGTTTTCTACCCTCCCAATTCACATACCCTGCCAGCCTAGCAGCTCCACGTTCGCATGCAAACGCACGCGTTTACACACCTAGTGGCGTTGACGCCAACACCTCAACCCTGCCATCACTTCGCGCAGTATCTCCTCCTGGCAAGCTACCACACAGCAGAAGGCCTTCTGAATACTCTGCAGATATGACCGACCAAGCCAACACACCTAAGAAAACCGTGCGCTTCGACATCGAGGGCGAAGAGGTACCCGCGTCTCCAACGTCCGCAACATCGAGGACATCGTCAAAAAGGAAGACTGTGCGTTTCGCAATCGACGAAGCAGACGTACCAGATGCTTTCGTCCTCGAGGAAGCGACGAAGTCTTCAAAGACACTGGCTACTAAAGGTCTTGAAGGCGTCCTCAAGCCCTCACTCACATCTTCAAAATCAGCCACGAAACAACCCGACCCCGACTCCTCCGCAAACATATCCCAACCTGACTCAAGCACCTCCCGATGCCCAACCCTCTCAGCCACCGCCATCAAAGCCTGGCGCTCCACCGTACCATCCGGCTCCCTCCCGCCTCCAAACAGCCCTACAGACCCACCTGCCAGTCCCACTACAACTCCATCCTCACCCACAGCCCCCAAAGCCTACGAAGAATCCGCCACAGGCGTAAAAGTCATACAGCTCGACGAGGGCGAGAAAGACGGGCAAGGACACGTTATTGAAGCTGTGCATGAGCCCTGTGAGACGTGTGGCGGGAAAGTGGTGTGGGCGACGAAGGGGGAGTATTTGTTGATTTGTGAGGGGTGTCAGGAGCCGCAGTGAATGGAGGAAGGGTGAAGGTTAGGGGTTGGGAATGATGAGTTTGGGGATGAGGAGGTGTGGTGTGGTGTAGTGGGAAGTTGAAGTGGGTGGTAATGAGGCGATAAGGTGGAGGACAAGTTGTGCTGGTGATTAAGGCTGATGAAGTTGACGATAGTTGCACTGTTTGATATTGGGACTGCTGAAAAGTGGTTCTGATAGCGAGGATGTGATCCTGTTGTTAGTGCTAGGGGAGCTTATGAATGATATTGTCCAGCAACACCGAGCTGCCGTGCTACCGAAGTGGAGTGAACATTTCAAGGCGAACTGGATCCGCAATGTGCGACACGATCTTGGTTCGGAGCTATCGATTCCTGTCCGTGTCACACTGTGTTGACACGTGAAATTCCCTAGGCGCAAATCTAGTTGTGATGCTGCAGATGGGCTATAAGAGCCACCCAGTTCAGAGATTGTGTATGCGGAGGCCCGGATGATGATATCCCTGGGCGGAAATATGGGTTGTGGGTCATGAGAAAGACCCACATGAGAAGCGTTAAAACGATTTCTGGGACTGGTGTGAAAACACAGATATGTTCATAGTGGTTGAAGATTCCATTGTAATGCTGGTTTGCAACCCGTCTGCCTTTTGATCAGCTGAAGTTGGGTACTTCGAAAAGGTCTATGAACAGCTTTCATGGAACATGTGACTTCAGTCAGATTGTGTATAGCAATGTAAGCCGCGGGATGACGAGCATCTGCCTTATCGTCCTCAAGCATTGCGAAGTCTAGGCCGTTTGTGCATGCATCTTGACAGCTGATGTGCCGTGAAACATGGCTAGGTATAGCATAGCGTAAGCCATGTAGACGCCGATGTCATTGCACCGGTTCCGATGTCCTATCTCGTGCTTACGATCGGTGCATGGTCGTGTAACAACGCCTGTACACGCCGCTCCCGTTGCGTGACCATCTGCACAACATCCTACATGTTGCACAGCATGCTCCGGCTCAAAGATGAGGCTCGCTCGGAAATAGCATTGGCGGTACAAGGGCGAAGATGTGGGCGTGTGGCGAGGGCGCGAGGCCGCCAGGGAGAGACGAAGTCTCGATTGCTGCAACATGAAGAGAAGGATGCGGCCATGGCGAAGACTCTGCTAGACGGGCACCTTAACAAGGCCAGACGGCGTCAATTGCCGCTTGCCGCTTGCCGCCCTTAAGTTCGCCATCATACATCCATACCAGGTATAGCATTGTGGATACTATGGGGCAGTTCTGGGGGCGGGACCTGAAAGAACAGCCGTGAGCCATGGGGTACGGAAGTATCCATGTGGTCAGCACTGGAAACCGGGTTTCGTGTGCTTGCGGTTCGCCGTCTTACAGAAGTGCTTGTGTTCCAGACAGAGTGCAAACATGCGCTAGCAATACGTTATTTGAGAAAAGAGCATAGTTTCCGCAAATAGGAAGCATGGGAATAAAGCAAGGGTCCAGGGTCCACCGAGGCAAAACGATATCGACTTTGCAAGCCGCCAAATCGGCTCCATCAGACCGGGGTAAGGCGCTTTGGAAATCGACAGCTGATCAGATGGATAAGGAACTAGTGGCCTGATATGCAGGGCCACTTGTCGAGTGTTCGCTGCCACTTCCTAGCGAGTATGGAGTTTCAGACCGAAGCAAGCCACCCTTACGTCCGGATGTCTGGGGTAATTTCGCATGGGGGCCACGCGTAAAACGCATCTTTGCGTGCTGAGAAATTGAATGGGAACCCGTTGTACACGTGTATCGGCAGCGGAAGAGGGAAAGACCGAGGACAACCCGAAGAAATGCCAGATCCTTGCTTTGGACGCTCCCAGAAAGTTAACGTTACACGCGCTTTCGATGTAGAGCTCCATATAGTGGGCTTGGCTCCACAGATGGAGCTGGCAGGAACATCGTCGGGAAATAGTGGATGTAGATAGAGTTTAGTTTCCACATAGCTTGAGGTTGTACTGCAGCCGGTGAACTTGGCCGTCGTTTACGCTTGCAGGATGTGATACTGACTCAACGCGCAACACGTGAAGGTCTAGAGGGGCCGTATTCTGACGTTTGTCACACATTTGGAAGTAATTGCAGGAAGCCGTTTAGTTGTAAATTGCGGAGGATGCGGCGAGGTACGTATCTGCACACGTGAAGCCTGGAGCTGCAGTTTGGCTCCACGCCAGTTACAGACTATGACGCAACAGGCTTAGACCTCTTGGACTTCACGGGCTTGCAGTACATGGATGCTGGCCATAGCCATCAGCAGCATTGCGTTATATTGGGGACAGCGGCTGGAAGCACGGATAGTAGAGCGGTCGTATAAAAGTTTCAGTCACCTGCGGTTTCCGGGTAAGAATCAGATCGATTACTGGTAGTGCAGGGTTGGCTCGGGAGATGCGGTGTTTTCCGTGCTGTGTAAATGTTGCAGCACAGGCGATGCGTATAGCAGCATGTTGTCCCAGACATGGAATGCATGCTTCTGAACCTTGAACCACATGCTGCATATGGGCTGGTCCTAAATTGAATCATACAAGGTGACTGTGTTTTCCGAGGAACCAATCCTCTGAAGAACCCTTCGAGCAGATAAGGTCTCCAAGTCAAAGGAGACATCATTGTGCGGCTGTAGGTGGAGACAGTTTCCTCGAGCGTGGGAACGCAATGCATATGGGGAAGTCCTATGTTGGGCTTTGGTGGGGTGAAAAACTATGAGGTGCATCGGGACTTCCTGCTCGAGCTAGCGCCAATTAATCGGCTCGAGTGAGCTCTGCTTGAAGCGAATGGGAAGCAACAGACGCTCGCCATCAATTCTGTGCATATGCTTCCCGAACTTCATCTCGGCCGGCATCGTGTTTGCATGTTGACAGCTGTTCCGAGCATCGTACAGACCCAGCATATCATGCGCTACGCGATACCAGTACCGCTCGCAGCACGGCCGCTGCAGATGGTAATCCTACACCATCCCTTCAGTGTGTACCGCAAGTGTCGCAGCTTAGGAAGGTACTGTCTTTGCACAGCCATGCCGATGATGGAAAGCAACTCTTCAATGCCTCGGAGCAGATCAGCAGCATTCTTCCTGACCAATGACGATGGTTGCTGTGCCGGTGGCCTGATGCTCGAATCCTGTGTATTGGCGCGGATACATTTGCGAAGGTAGATGTGCTTTGTCCGCCTCGCGTACATTTTTTCTTCGATCAGCGACAGGTCAGGCTTTTGGCGAGCGATCTTCTCCGATGTTTGTCGGCTAATAGTTCTGCCCTGATAAGCGTGCGAGCAGCTGCCGATCACAAGTGCGGTAGTCTTGTCGGAACAATGGCCTGCGAGAGTGAGGATCATGCTCCACCACCATTTTTTATGGATCGCAACCACTAACACATGGAAGCGACGTCTGGTGATTTTCGATGGTCGTTCTATTACGCTTCGATTGACGTAGATGGCTTGCCACCTACTGCGCACTTGCTCGATACACTGTCGATCTGCCACGAGCTTGACTTTGCTCATGCACGACAGATGCATCTCCGTCGCCACAAGCAACATACGTCATTGTCAACAATAGTTGCGCAGATGGTGCCCGCGGGAGTGCCTGTTGAGACTACCCTGTGGCTATGCTGGAAGTAGGACCATAGACGGTGCAGTCGCTTGTTGGCATGCGACTGAAGGTTCCATCTGCCGCCCTACGTAATGTTTCTCACCAGGAGCATGACAAGGGTAGCGACGACCAGCTCTGTATGGCTGTAAGCCTCAGCACAAAGGGCGGAAGCTGTTGAGTCTGCGTTGCGCTCCGAAAGGTCAGGTGCTGGGCGATCGCGCGGACCTATTGGAGGGCCGAAGTGGGTATGGAACGTGTACAGTTCATTTGCCTCTGTTTTTCGGGTTGTTGAACCACTGCTAATTCTTGCACTCTCTGCATAATATTGCACAGCTGTGGACGTGACAAATTGTTTGCTGCCGCGCATGCGTCGCAAGCAATCTGCAGTTCACAAGATCTGCGACGCCAGTTCATCAGCAGTCGAACAAGCCACGGCGTGCGAGTGGCATGGTGGGAAGCCTGCAGCAGGGCCCAGAGGCGATGGGACTGCAAGCCGTTTCGGTGCGCCTTAGTTCGAGAGCGTCCAATTAGAGTTGGCGCCAAGATCTGGGGAAGTGACGCTTGGACCACCGGGTGACTAGCGCGCGATGGCTTTCCGAGGCCAGGCTTGCATCCTTTCGATGCCCATCCAGCTTCCCCAGATTTTCGTGCACACGGACGCTGCTGGAGCTGACATTGGTGAACAATGAGGTCGTCGCTGTCCGCCTCCGTCTGTGAACCTGCAATTGCAGCTGCAATGCATTTGATCGTAATGGTGCTCAATATCAATATCGCTCCTTGCGACGGGGCCATGGGACAGGATGTAGCTGGCAAGACGCCAGTTGAGCCGTGCCTCTCACAAGGCCTGCTCCTGCATCGTCTGCCCCAGGAGCCTACTTTGGTAGTATCCAGGGACGAACGACGGTGGTGCTGCCCGTCGCTGCTTAATATGTTGCCCGGCAGCGATTGGCAGCGGGCAATCTATCTCGTCCAGGCGAGATGAGTTGGAGGTTGTCCAGAGCGCAATAATGAGAGGGCGGATCGATAACATGCCTTCAATAGAGCCGGCTGGCATCTTGACAGAAATCACCTGCGCAACGGCGTTGCAAACTCAAAGTGCAGCTACTGTGGTAGAGTTCCTGGCCGTGGGCCTCGGCCTGCCCTGTGCGTCCGATACAGCCAAGCGGATCAGAAAGAAGAGCGCACCACGCCGTCTCCAAGCTTTGCCGACTCCCGGAGTGCAAGGCCACGATGGCGGGTCGTCGAACAATGACGATCCGCGCAGCGGCCTGCGACGGACAGTCGTCTGGACTATCGTTGCCGCCTTGGGCGAGGCAGGGTACATGGCTCTCATGTTCGGCGGCTTGGGAGCTTACGGAGTCGAGAGCTGCGGCCCTGTACGGGCGGCGGACCAAAATCCCTGCCACGGTAAACGTCGAGTCGAGACGGCCATGCCTCTTTGGAGGCAGCGGCCCACCAGCGAACCCTGGTGCTGCACAGAGGCGTCTGCCGCTGAAGGCCCTGGGGTTTAGCTTGAAGCGTTGTGTGTCATGCAACAGCGCGCAGCAGCTGGTTCGCTGGACGGCTAGCACTACCTGGGGGATCTGCTTACGCTGGGGTTGGGTTTGGACGAACGCCTTCCGCAGACATTGCTCCCTCTCCCATCGTCACAGCTCGTGCAAACGCTGCTGTGGTTTTTGTCCAGTCCTTCGTTCTGCTGCCTTTTTTGCGTGGTTGGTCGAGGCTCCCACGGCGCGTTACCCCAACGTCCCTCCGCTGCGCTTGTCTGCAGCTACTATCCCAACCAATCGCCGCACGGCTCTCTGGGAGCTTACCAGTTGCTTTCCCCGACGCTGTGTCTGTTCTATATTCTAGCCTTTCGGCCTGCGACGAAGCCTCCGAGCAAAAATCACCGGCGCCCACTGGCGCTGAATGACAGGCGTTCGCAGCAAGGCTTGGTTCGGATACTGGAGACCTTCCTAAGCCGCGTACCGGTAGTCTGCGAGTGCTTACAACACTGGCTCACGCCCGCGCCCTCTATCCATAGAATCCATCCCTCCGTCTTCGCAGAGACGGATCAATTTAGCTCCATACTCAACCAGCATTGGTTAATCGCTTCATCGCCAGAGAACGCACAGCACCGCTGCACGCTACTGTGTACCTTCCCACCCACACCACTCTGCTGCCCCCGACGAAGCAACGTCGAACATACTAATCAACACTGCTAAACCTTCGTTATCAATTCCCCCGACCTCGCAGTTTCTGGTGGCTTTCGCCTCGAGCTTCATTTTGGCTTTTGGCCGATTGTTCGTCTTTGGTTTCGCCTGCACCGCTGCCCAATTCTCGGCACTCTCAGTGGGTACAGGAGCGTCCAGAAGGTAAATCGCGTTCTCTACGCTCCAGTCCTTCCAGCCTGCTGACGTATGTGCGCAACGATAGCGTCCTTGTTTGCATAAATCCTTTGTCTACTCGGCGAGCTTGTGGAGCCGACGAGCTACAACCAGCTCCACCCAACCGCACCAGAAGGCGTGGTAGCACCCTCACGTCTCCGCACACTTGGGAACCCCAACGGAACCTCCTCTCAAGCCGGTGATTCTTCCGTCTCAACTCTCCGCGGCGTCACTGTAGTGTACTGAGCCGAGGTGGTGGGCAGAACCAGTCTTCGCCATGTCGTCACAGGTGGAGAGCACGCGCCTTGCGAAGAACTCAAGCACTGCGAGTGATGACTCGGGAAGCAGTGGAAATAGCAGCAACAGTGAGTGCTCTGCTCGTAGCCGTCGCGACAGGGCGGATGGAGGCTAACACATGACTCAATGGCAGCTTCCAGCCAAACCGCGAAGCCTGAGCCGTCACAACCCACCCCCGCAGCCACCTTCCCCTCCAAGACGGACAAGCCGCGGCCGCACATCTGCATCACATGCACGCGATCGTTCGCCAGACTAGAGCATCTGAAGCGACATGAGCGCTCCCACACAAAAGAGAAGCCCTTCGAGTGCCCGCAATGCCAAAGGTGCTTCGCGCGGCGTGATCTGCTGTTGCGACATCAACAGAAGCTGCACGCGCAGGGTGCCACTTCTACGCGTCCCCGCAATGGAGGCCGCCGTGAAAGCACGACTGGCATGCCACCCACCGCTTCTGGGCGGGTGCGCAAGAACTCGGTGTCGAGTAATGCAGGCGCACTGGGTGGCATGGGCAATTCAGGCATGAGGCCGCGCGCAAATACCATCAGCCACATAGACCCCGGAGCTCTGAACACCTTCCTGCAAGACCACAATAACTCCCTGTCGCAGAGACACAGCGGCCACCCAGGACATTCACACCATGCAAGCCTTTCAGGCATAGGTGGCCCTAGTCAATTCGACTACAGGAGCATGTCAACGGCTGCAGGCAACCATGGCCACCTTCAGGGGCTCACACGCCTAGATACCCATCTCGGCATGAACATGGGTGGAGGTCTTCGCACCGCTCCCCTTCTAGGAGTTGCAGCGGATGAGCGTGAGATTGACAAGTTCTTTGTGAACTCATCCGGCTCCACAATCAATCCCAATCAGCTCCATCACTTCAACGGCGGAATGGCGAACGCGCAGTCGCCGTTCAGCATGCAGTTTGCCAATCCTTTCGGGACGAACAACGCAATCGAAGAAGATACATTTGGTTGGGGTCCGGAGATCGACAACTCCATGGTCTTCTCTGGCCCTAATGAATCAGCGCTGGATGGTTCGTCGCCTTCAGCCATAAGTACCGGGAGCCAAGGTGCTTTCAACGAGATAATGATGGATGGCTCCGGACAGCCTACTTCTGAAGCTCTGTGGCATAACCCATTGGTGACACACGCCAGTTTGAATTCAACCAACCCAACACCATACGCAGTCGAAGCTTTGGGCCCTATCTTCCCAGAGCTGATGCTGAACAACCCTGGTCCTCACGAGATGGGAGAGCAGCAAGTCCAGAACGACTTCTACATGTCTACCCCACCCCCACTATCAGCAATGAGCCCATCCGCAGGCATACCCGGTATGCCGACTCAGTATTTCCAAGCACCCATGACGTTCAATTCTGATTCCGGCAGCATATCATCAGCCTCCATCAATGGCAGCGCCCGGCACAGCTCAGTCACCTCGGTTTCCACGGAATCCATCACAGATGCCACGAGGCAAGCTCTGATATACAACTACACGCAAGCTTTGGGGTATGGCCATCCCCAACGGAAGTTTTCCCAACCTTCAATTAGCTCGCCTTTGTCGGCAACAGGCAATGGAAAGGGATCAGGCCAGATAGCGACTCTACCATGCACAGCCGACATTCAACGTTTCGTTAATGCTTACATTCAATATTTTCATCCGCACTTTCCATTCTTACATATTCCTACTCTATCTTTCGACACCCCCGCCTATACCTATCAGCTGCGTACCGCTGGTAGCTTTAATCACGATGGTATGGTTGGTGGTGGTGGTTGTCTTATCCTGGCAATGGCGGCGATCGGCGCTTTATACGAATTCGAGCATAACGTTGCAAAAGAACTATTTGAGGCGGCGAAGAAAATGATTCTCTATTATCTAGATGAGCGGCGCCGCGCTGGCCTGTCTGCTGTTGTGAACGGGCCGAACGCTGCAAACGATCTTACCAACAAACCTCCATTGTGGCTAGTCCAAGCCATGCTGTTGAATCTGATATTTGGCCATAACTGTGGCGACCGTCAAGCTGCTGAGGTGGCCAGCACTCACTGCGCGGCACTTGTAAGTCTGGCGAAGGCCGCTGGGTTGGACAAACCTGTAGACTCAGATGGTGTGACCCAGAGTCCCCCGAATTACATGAACGGCGACGACGCAAAGATGACAAACGACCTAGACGTCCACCAAGCAGAAGCTGCGGATGAGCAGACCCAGTGGATACAGTGGAAGAAGGTCGAGGAACGCAAACGCACGTACTTTGCTGTGTTTTCAATGTCGAGCCTGCTTGTCTCAGCTTACGCCCACGCTCCACGAATACTCAACTCGGAGATCCGCTTAGACCTCCCATGCGAGGAGGATCTTTGGTCTGTCGATAACCCACAGGCGTGGGTGGCTATGGGAGGCCCGATGATTGCGAAGACAAGAGGACTGTCTTTCAATGCGGCAATGACATACTTGCTCGAAGCAAGCACACGTCATGCAGCTTCTCGTGCAAATAACCCCTACAGCCAATCGTTTCGAGGCCACCAGTCCAATATTGATACTGAGGCGAGCGACATTCGCCCGAGCACCTTTGGATGTTACGTGCTGATTAACGCACTACATGTCTATATTTGGGAAACACGACAGAGACACACTGGCCGTTTGTGGAAGACGCAAGAGACGGAAGCCATGCACTCCCAGGTCGAACCCGCACTAAAAGCCTGGCAAGCTGCTTGGCGAGCCAATCCCAACCATACAATCGAGAGGCCCAACGCGTTTGGGCCGCTCTCGGCTGACTGCATTCCTCTTCTGGATCTCGCCTATGTGAGGCTATTTGTCAATCTTGGAAGAGCTAAAGAGCTACTCTGGCAAAGGGATTTTGACGGCATGGCGAATGAGCTTGCACAGGGTGTTGATATCGTGGCTCAAGCCGATTCTCCAGAGCGAATCTCATCTATGGACAACACAATATCACCTGGACAGATGAGCTCCCAGGAGATGAATTCGCTTGGACCGATTCCGCACTCAAAGCGTGAGAGACATCTTCGAAGAGCCGCTTTCTATGCCGCCGATTCGCTTTCAATGGCAGACAAGCTAGGCCTTAGCCATGCCGATTTCAGCGCTAGGGAACTACCCAACTCATCCGCCTTGTGCACATTTGACTGCGCCCAAGTTCTAGCCGAGTGGGTCGCGACGGTCCAGGATCGAGTTGGACGCCATTTGGGTGTGCTGGGGAGAGACGAAATCGACTTCACTACCGTTCCTGCCATCATGTTTCTGGAGGAGGAAGACATCAAGCTGCTGAATAAGATCTCGGACATTCTTCATCACGCCGACATGATGCTAGCCATGGACGTCTCGCCCCACTCATTCCCGATGCTAAGTGGTCTCTCCAACTTAGGACACTGCGGCTTCGGCACCAAGTTGCTCATGGTGACAGCTTACATGCTGTCCAAGGCCGCAGTTTGGCCAGGTAAGTCATATATTAGTCTTCGAGAACAGAGTGATTCTAATTCATTTATAGTTACACAGGTACAAGCACGCGCGCTCGAATCACATGCCAATCAGATCAATCAACGTGCCGAGAGCTCCGTCAACGTATCGTAAATACCCACCTTTTCTGTCACTGTACAAAATTCTTGGTCCATATTTGAAACGAACGTCACGAACTTCTGTAATTACATCACCGATGATACACGACTCCTCGTACACGCCATGAAGTCCAATGCTGTCATTACGTCTGACTCCGAGATGCCGCTTGTACTACAACTACAACACGCCATATAAACATCCGCAGCTCGCCATTTCAACGATCTGTTTCTTCTTCGGTTTCTCATACTTGCTTACTCGAAGTGTATATCTGCAGCGCTTCCTGTTGTTCAACGAGTGTCAGAATCGGGTGCCAGAATCGGGTGCCCGACGTTCAGGTTTTCAACACCTTTTATTTCGACTTCACAATGGCTGTTGGGATTCGTCACGAGTGTACTCGCACTGTCATTTTACTTTCTCTTTAACTTCTCGGCGTTCACAATAGGGGTTGAAAGGCGCCACTCCTAGTTCACGTATGTCACTGACGCCGATGTATCATCTTCACATCCTCGGGCACGAGGACGTAATGACACAAAAGGGCGATGCAGGGACAATGTTACGAATGATTTTACTTCTCAATTTTTCACGAATCTAGTAGCTTGGATAGGACTGGGCTGGGCGTGATTGGGCAATGGAAAAAGTTGGTGGACTTGGGCTTGATTAGGCAGGACAGAAAGCAACACTATTTGTGTCAATACATCGCCTGATCATTTATGTGCCATCCTCTTCCTGGTCATTGAACATGCCCAAATTTACCGCAAGTTGACTATCGGCAGCCTTGCAACCGCTAATCGACGCAGATATCAGATCGCAACCCAAACCTCCCTATCGGCCCGAACACTTGCGGTCTCGCTACATGCAACGCTACCCCACAACCCACCAGGCGGGTGGCTTACAGCGTTAGTTTGGCAGTAGTGCTGAACTCTCTCTCAGCCTCGACAGCCATCCGGACGCTCGCGGAAGCTTGCAGCCTCAGCCAGAAAAGCCACGGATGCTCTGGACTGCCAGCAAGCAGAGTGAGATTGATCTAGACTGTTGTAACACATACATGTGCAGACATGTTCAAGAGCAAGTGACTACCGAGATGCAGTACCGGTACCGGACTCAATGATAGCGGAAGCAAGTACCCACCAGCCGATTCCAGAATGCACATACTCGCATCTCAAACAAACAAGTTTTCTCGCCAACAGCACCAAGATTCGGGGGTTTCCGGTCATATCCCTAGCCCCCGCCAAAATACACATTCTTACCGTCCACGTGCGATGCAAAAATACATCGGCCCGAAACGGCCTCACGCCGCTTGCCCTTTTCTCCTGACGATCTCAGCTAGGAGTTCGATGCGCAGACGTCAATTCATACCTCCGCGGAGGAGTAGTGTGCTGTCAAGAGGAACTAGTGGCCTGGGAGCGGAAGATACTCCGCGCCTGGAATCGAGATGGCAGGGCGCAGGGGAGCGGAGGGGGGCGGATAGCTTAGAAAGGGAGGATTTGGTGGGTGAGGAATATGGGGTCGTGTGTGCGGAGGTAAGGGAGGTAGGCAGTGAGGTGGAGTTTGGGGAGGTGGGATAGAGTGATATCATATTGAGGGCACGATGTAAGTCGTGTTATATATCGTGGCACTATTTTTGATGGAGAAGCTCGAATCACTACATACATTTGAGTTCCTACCGTACTTCTCATCGCTTTGATTTCTTTTGTAATGATGATATCTGAACAAGTGCGGATCATCAGGCTCTTCACGTCCTCAGATTGTATGTATGCATTTGCCCGTTCATGGCATGCCAATTATCCTCGGCAACTTGCTACTTGTTGTTATTTCGAGTTCCTCCAAAGAAAACGTTCACGATACACGTGAACTCGTGTAGCTAGTCTTAGAAGAGTACAGTAGGTTTTTGCTTACTTATCAAGGGTAGCTTAGATTGTCTCTTACTCCTTGCACGCGCTGATCCAATCAGGTCATACAACACCATCTTATGTGTGGGCCACAAGAAGGCAGACGATGCTTGGATGCATCCACAAACATCCTGAGCTAACATTGTTGTAGCGGCATGCGCGGTATTGGTTCTACGGGTCACCACACGATTCGTTGAAGCGGCTCCGTGGAAAGCCGTGGGACTTGGACGTTCAAGTATATGGATTCATTCCCGTTCAGCCATTCGTGGACCTGACGTTGAGGTTTGACGTTGTGCAGGAAACCTTTAACGGCTGTGCGCTTTGACTTGACTGGTTCGTGTAGCTTAAACCAACGTGGTGCTTTGGGCTCTAAAAGAGGGTTGACAGAAGTATCAATGGAAGCAGATGGTTGCAAAGGCCGACAAATAGGTTGGTAGAGGTTGCAAGATGTCGGGGCATCAAGAGGTCGTTGATGAAGCACGTGCGCGACGCGTTGATTCGTTTCGCGCTAGGGCCAGATTCGGCTCCACCTGCCGCGTCAAACCATCAACCTTCTCTACACACTCGTTTAGTTTCAACCATAGACACACCTCAATCTGATCCCTGTTTCTTCTTCCTCACCTCGTGATCGACTAAGCGCAATGTCTAGACCTGCAGCGAGGAAAGCCGCCCCGAAAGGCGAATACATCGAAACGGTAAGCTAGGACATACACTCGCATACATTGGTTGCAACAGTGTGTTCAAAAGCTTGGACAACCCAGATTCTTGCGCCCCTCTTATTGAACTGCTTTGTACCCATCTTTTAGATCAGAAGCTAACACCTAGCAAGGATTCAGGCAACAAAGTCTCACGGCGTTCAGCAATCACCGGCACCGCAAATATCACCCTGGGCGGCCGCACAGTAATCATGGCAGATGTACAGTTACGCGGCGACCTACATCCGACGCGTTCCGTGCCATCATCTTCAGGGAAGGAGGTCACACCGACCAGTATTAGCATTGGCCGATGTACCGTCATTTCGACAGGAAGCGTCATCAAACCACCTTGTCGAATCAGCCGAGGGCAGGTGCACTACTACCCAATGAAGATTGGGGATAATGTGTTTGTTGGTATGTGTGCTATTCATGCCGTTTTCATCAACGTCAACTCTGTACGGTATTTGAAAAGACTTCCGGAGATTGATGCGCCATAGGAGCCAATTGCACAATACAAGCAATCTCGATATCATCACACGTCCACATTGGCGAGAAAGTCACCATAAGTCCGTTCGCCATTGTCAAAGAGAATGTAAAGATTCTTCCAAACACAGTTATTCCTGCAAATATGGTCATCGCCTCCGGCTCGGTTGTCGGTGGGTGCCCTGCAAGAGTGATTGGTGAAGTTGGTGAAGGCTGGGGTGCCAGTGGAGGAGTTGCAGGAGGTGGGCTCGGTGTTGGAGGTGGTGGGGAAGAGAAATGGGTTGAGGGTGGCGATCTGCGAGAACTGGTCAGGAGTATCAAGTAAGGGCTTCAATGCAAGGGCTTCTTATACGCGCATGCCAACTCTGATGGACTTCAGATTGACGGAACAGAGTCATCTTGGTGCATGAGCAAGTATGCTAGCTCCCATCTGTTGAATGTTGAGGTTCGGGACCATGGTACACCTTCGACTTACAGTCAAGCGATCTCATCAACCATGGAACACATATCAGAGTTTGCTCAATCTACTCCGCTCTCAAATATTAACCGCTCATCTAGCGTTAGAGCTACATCAGCTTCAGACGTTACATAACTGAAAGGACTTCAATGCTATGCGAGAGGTCGCGTATCTTTGGTACTCGGGACGCTAGATTTGGTTACTTCTGGTCAAGGCTTCAGCCGCCCAGCGTGACATCAACGAACCAAAATACAACGAGCTGAGCAGATCAGTAAATCCAACGAGTGGTGGCATCGGGTACACATTGATTATTCGCATGGAAGCCTCGTCATTTGTGTTACGAGGCTTTTTTACGCTCACCTGCTCTTAAAGCCAGTACATACGTGGTCGCCAAACATCCACATCCCAGCCCTTGACTACCGAAGTGGAGTGCTGATTTACTTCCAACATCAATACAACCACTGATATCCTGCGCGAAGCGTTGGGTGGCTTTCAATCAGGCCAACGAATATGTCTAGCCTCGAGCGCCTTCCTGACGAGCTCCTACTCCAAATATTCGAATTCCTTCCAAAGTTGCATGCTTGGTAAGCATCAGAAGAAGATGTGGACATATACAGCCCACGCTACATGGAGCATACGCAAAGAACCGCCCAGCTGTTGAACCTTTGCCTCACTTCTAGGAGATTGTTTGGCGTCGCCGAGCCAACACTATACTCTTCTCTCATAATTCAGACGGGTTCGTGGCCATCCTATACCAGGTCGTTCTGTCTTCTGTCTGCGCTCTTAAGCAAGCCAATCCGGTGCAAATGGATCCGATCTCTTGAAAATGTGGCCAAGCCTGTCGAATGGTTCGATCCGAGAATACAGTTACAGGAGCACGAAGATAAACGGCTCCGGATCAGTTGCAAGGAAGCCTTCCATTGTCGTCATGTTACGGGCTGGGATCATGGATGTGCTGTCATACTTGAAGTGACGAAGCGAGTATGGCGAGATGAAGTACACACAAACTTCGAATCACATTTTCAAAAATGGCCTGGAGAGGTTCTACTCGCCCTGATCATCGCGTTTTCGCCGAATCTCACGAACCTGACTCTCAATCTCAGATACCGTCAGTTATGGCTACTATATGTCATACGTCCCACCAACTCCATTCAACCAACGGATCCGAGGTTTCAGGGCTTCAAAAAGCTCACCAAACTCTCGATATCTGGAGGAAATGACCAAGAGCATACTTGCAACAAAGACATCTACTGTCGCCATATCTCTAGCTTCCTACATGAGCTTCCCGGATTGACACACTTTCACCAGCAGGGAGTTTGTGGCAAATTCCTGAGTTGGAATGTTGGCATATCATGCGACAACATGTTTGTACTCAAGCTGGGAGATTGCGCACTGTCGATACATCAGCTCGCTTCGTGGGTCCAGCGCTGCCCGTCTCTTCGGTCATTTGGTTGTGATTTACTCGGCGACAGGCCAGCTTGGGAGACCCACAGGCATGTTTTGATGTCTGCCATTGCTTCCTTGAGCCACTGTCTTGAGCGACTGCATCTCACCTACACGTACGACGATGAGAGCTATCAGCTCCCGTCTCACGAACATCAGCAGTATGACTTCTCCAGCTTCTCGAAAATGACGAGTTTGTCAATAACTGATGTTCTGTTATTCGGTATGAAGCGCACTTCTCAACCTCACCCTTTCGTGAGCCACCTCCTGCCACGGACACTAGAGCGGCTTGCTATCGAACCAGAGCGAGGGAGCTTCCAGGACGATCCTTTCCCCTTTGAACATCTTGAAGAAGATCTGCACCTGTTCCCAGCGTTGAAGAAAGTCGAGTTTCTTGGTCATCTAGGCTTCAGTACCCGCGAGGGAGGAGACGCATGGCTTACTGCCCGGTACAAAGAGAAAGGGGTTGAGTTCATGGCTCACCATTCCACCACTACGATGCCCATTCGATGTTGTCACGGTTTAGAGTCTCTCTTGCCTCACTTTACGGTAGCGAGATGCGACTACCCACATTTGTACTAGCGCTGTCCACAGCCACTTACGTATATCTATTGTTCGTAGCTTCATACAATACAACATCAGTACAACCCTCAACTTCTCCCTTATGCGTATGGATTACTAGCTGTCACAGATGTAGTGCACATGAAAGCAGAAGAACACCACATAATTGTCATCAAACTTTACGCTGGAACGCCTAATGATCGCCACGCATTGACCCAACTATATGAGGTCGATCATAATCACGATGATTTTCATGCGGTGACATGCACATGCCGGGCCTCGTATTCGGCAAGCCAATCATGACAGTCGGAGCACTTGGATGGCGCTCTTCGAAACACCATAGGCATTGCTTCTCCCGCAAGTGCGCAATAACCACATGGCTTCAAGGTACCGGCGGTTTCAATCTCACAATCCGTCGATCTGGTTCCGTCGCAGGGTTCGGCTCTTCTTGTTCATAGCTCAGGCCTTTCGGTCGCATGCGGAGATTTTGCTTTTGAACACGAGGTTTCGTAATGCGATATCTTCGCTTTACATGCATGTGAATGAGATCGGTTGCGCGTGGTGAATAGGGGCGTTTAGTTTTCAAACTTGGGAGAGCGGTGCGATGATTCGGCCGTTATTTGAATTCATGATATATCTAAGAAACAACTAAACGAGTGATGCGGTGTCCTTTTGCGACTTGACCTCAACAGTCGTCAACTCAAAGTCCGTCTTCTGATAAATTCCCCTATTATCCCACGAGTCCTCGAGCCCGTCACTCCCATCACTGTACGTATCCTTCGCATTTGAGTAGATATGTGCTCGGTGGTTCCCCTGGCTTCCAATTGTTGGTGGTATCTTGCTGCATCGAGCAGTGTTTTGATGCGTGGACGCTAGCTTTCGCGATGTCATTGATGTGCGGATGTCGCGGAGAAGGGGCCGAAGGACCGGTATGCATTGCACGATGATGGTACCGACAATCTCGGAGGAGTACCAGATGTTGGAATGCGCGTTGCGCCAGAAGTAGTAGGCGTCTTTGTCATTACCTTCATCTTTCCAACCTGTGCGAACAGCAGAGACAATGGCAACAACCATACCCTATAACACGTTAGATTAGCAATACACTCTAACCGCTCAGCTTCATATTGGCTTACCAGACTCATCGTCACGCAGAGACCGATCTTCTCGACCTTGCGCATGTCGAGATTCCAGGTGATGATCCATGGGAAGGTGGCGAGTACGAAGTCCATAATAATGTTGTAAACTGATGATCAAGTTAGACAAAGGCGTATCGAGCTTTAGAACTCCTTGCTTACCATTACCACCTTCCTTGAAGTCTTCCCGAAACTTGCCGTCCAGACAGAAGTCTAGTCGATACCACACGTCGTAGCTAGGCTTGTTACAAATCTTGGCCCATTGAAAGAAGACTTTCACCACCATGTACAGATTCATCGAACCGATACAGAACCAAAGAATGTAACGGTACCAGCCTTTGGTGAGCTTGAGCAAAGTGACAGCGAATGCTGTCTTGGACAAAGCCTGACCTACTAGTGTTCCGCAGGATGTGACATTGATCAGAATGTGCATGCGATCGTCCCAAGTATCTGTCACATATCCAGTGGCGAACTCAACAGAGATCAGACTGTTATTTATCGCTAGGATCAACTGAGGGTCTGTCAGTCTATATGCATCATCGAGCGAGCGGCCAACGCAAAGCGCAGATATCTCGAGGTGTAGAGGTACGTACCCAAGTGATAAGTAGAATGTAGTCATCCCACCAAAGCCCGTGGCGACGCGTGATTTTGATCCATACTCGCATACCGAGGAAGACAGATGCGCCCGCGAACAGTGTCCATAGACCTGCGTTCAGTTGAAGAGAGGGGTCGACGTAGCCATGGCCAGAGTTGTCGTGCTTCCGAGGTGACAGCATCTCTACGCACAGCGCCTTGTCACGTCCAAATGGATCGTCGTCTTTGGATTACGTCCTTGGTATGTCCGGCGTCTGTTCGAATGTCGATGATCTGTCTGCGCTTCGCAAAGTTCTTCAGGTCTTGTTACGCCTGAATGGGTCTGAGCGTGATATGTCCGTATTACATCGGATGATAGATGAAGTGGCTGTACCGAGTCCCAGACTGATGGCTCCCAAACGGGATGAATGATACCGAGAGAGTGTAGGTATAGCAGAGAGAAAGTTTACTGAAACAAAAAGAAGCGAAAGGAGGATTAATATCAAGGATTCGATCCCAAGAGAAGGAACTGCGGGGGTCGCGTGGCTTTTGCAAAGCCCTATCGAGACAACTGACTGCCCTACATCATCGAGATGTTCTGGGTTCCAGACGCGTGCGGAGATGAAGCACTTCCCTGCAGGGAATTGGTGGAAATCTAAAACAACCGTCCACAGCCACGCCGGCAGTGTCACACGAGAATCGCATGCACGTCCCCGGAATTGCCCAAGATCCTGGGGAAAGTCGTGCTTGGCTCACTGAAACAGGTTGTCGGTCGTGAAGCCGCTCAGATTTCTAGCTTGTGCGGCACGTGTCCCGTTATTTCGAACGGGAGCGAAACTGGCCCGGGCAACCGGAGACATGAATCGTGCCCATGGCGTCGAAGACTGACAGGTGCGACGTCTGCCACGCAGAATTCGCGTCGAAGCTTGCATCTTAACGTGGAGGCTACGCTTTCGACAACGAAATGTCGGGCTGGAAATGGAGAACTGTCATGTGCGGGCCACCAAGATGCACACAGGCGGAGAAACTGCGGCACAGGTAACCTGGGCTGGCGTCGGTTGCAGAGCTCGAAGAAGAACAGCGGCTGCGGCACGTCCGAAATTAAATTGAAGGAAATACTTGGGGCTCAACGCCCAGCTGAAGGTGGAGAAAATCACAAGGAATATCGCAGTCATGAGCCCGGTGACGGTTTTCCACTCTAACGTAGATGCAAGTTTCCTGGCATCGAGGTGCTACAGTGGTGCGCACAGCAGAGCACGAGGATGGAACATGGTGTTTCAACGTTAACGTGCCCAGGTGCTAAGCGAACGCTAATGCGAACAGGGAGTAGTGTGATCGCAAGCAATGAACTGCTACTGCTTTTTCCCGCCAAACAGGTGGGCACAACATTGTCTACTGACGCAAACTTCCCCGCGTTGCATTGCATGAAGGTACAGACAAGAAGTGAAATTGTAACAGCTATCTTATGGTACGTCGGGCATAGCAGGAGAGAAAAGCTTCCTGTCAAGGCTCGACCATCGAACATCATTTAGCTGGGTTCAACCTTGGAAGCATCAGGGAAGCTGGTACACCAAGCGCAAAACCGGCCCTTTTTGTCAGAGCCGTTTGAGCTCGTACGCCTGGGATAAATCTCAGGGTTTACCTCCTCGAAGCCGGCTGCTGTTAGGAGCTGTCTCACGGTGTCTTCCCGAGGTCTAGTCATTGTCCAAACCATACAGCGTTTGCAGCTAGCGGAAGTATCGCTATCAGTTGCCTAGATCAGAGAGCATGGTCCTCTTCACGGGCGCTACCTACATTGCATCGCCTTCCGAATTCTAGATCTCGAGGAACAACACCGAACTGACCGTCGAGGCTACCACACGGTTATCGAGTTCGCTCAGTGTTACCACATTTTCTAGTCATCGCTAGTCAGCGTTTGTCGCAGGAAGATTTGAGCCATCCGTCTCCGTATCCACCTCTATAGCCGGTAGATCCCATTAGGTAACATTGTCCTGCTTCTTCATCTATATATTTTTGACACTTTTTTCGTCTGTCACAGCCACGGCTTGACACATTGCCTGTTATGAAACATCTCAACCTCATTGACCTAATGATCCGCACTGACCTCCATTGGGAGAAGCAGGAACAAACCAAGTAACCTATATATATACGCGCGATGGTTGACATTGTACCAACCTATCCCATCTGGGCCCTCCGTGGCGACGTGAAGCGCAGCCCCTGCGGTACAGAAGACGACACGGCCTGTTATCAGCGTGATCCTCCCGTTGATGATGTCGATAGACTGCCCAGTATTCCAGTGACAGGGTTCATGGTCGCCAGAACTCGGCTTCCAAAGGCCCGTCGGGATCGACCGACATAGCCTGCCCGCAGCATGGAGTGTCCTAGGAGTCGCAGCTATGATCGGTGTTGGATCTCAGTTTCAAAGCCTCAACATAGGTGGCTGAGTCGCTGCATCCCTGTTTTGTTCGGAGGGAGATCCCATGGATAATGCTTGTGAGATTGTCAACTGTAAGTAACGCATGTTGGACGAACTTTGCGGTTATTTTGGTCGCTATCAAATCGTAACAGGATCCATACAGTGTTGTATAGTCATGCTTCAGACGCGTAAGCTCTATGACTTCAAGCTTCACATATTCTACTTGCACTCAAACCAAGCCAAGAGCTGGGTACCGGAATACTCGTTTCCGCAACGCGACTGAGCTCAAACGTTTCGTCGTTATACATTCCCGAGCGCCTCGATCCTCGAACGAAGTTCTCCACAGTCAATACGTGCAATGCAGCCCGACCCATATCTCTTAAGGTGGCAACTGCAACGAGCGAGACGAGGTCGGTGCGCACCGTATGGCTTGCCATGCAGCTCCAAGGATTGTTCTACTCATAGCTTCGCAGGACCTTATCTTCTGGCTCGATGATAGACTCGTAAGCCCCATTATGTGTCATCATGATTGGTGCTGTGAGCCAATTTTTTTTTAAAACAGGGGCTCCACAAGCATATGGTCAAAAATGGGTCGAAGCATCTCTTATGTTCTTTTACTGTTTGTAGAACACTCAATCACCCTCCGAAGTGCAATTTGCTCCTGAAGATATATTAACGCGACCCTCGAAATCGAGCCACAATAAAGACCATGACTCCGTTGCCGCCATTCTGTTGGGATACAGGCCTTGGCAGGACCATCAACTAGGGAAACGTACGCGTTCGCAGGTATATTGCGCTCTCATCATGCAATTAAAAGAGCGCTACTCAGGATGATCACAACTTTTGCCATCCGAAGGAGGACACAAAAGAAACCCTCAGCCGACCATTGCTTCTTCTACTCATCATCATCATCATTCCATTTGCATATTCCGAATCGCGATCGCAACCTGCGAATGTCTCCAGAGAGGCATGGAAGAGCAACCTATGTCTTCGTCTTCCCTGTGAGCCTTGGAAGTTCTCTTATTGTGGCACTGAGTAAAACGCATTAAGAAGACCTCCTCATGGAATGATCGAACTCATACGATAAGCAATGCATGTATTGATATCCGCTGAAATGAGTCTGAAAACTCCATGCACAGCGCTCTATGGGTCGCAGCATGTTTTTTGCGCACTCCAATAGCTGAGCGTGTGCGTTCAGCTGTGACGCCGCCGTAAAATCAACATGATCATGTGTTCCAGTAAACGATGGTCGAGCGGCGCCATATTCAACCGACATTATTGTTCATGAAGACCGACGCATGTTAGGAGCACAAAACTGCTCAGGCTCGCGAATTCATGTTGGCATTTGGTTGAGGTTCCTTCCTACTCGAAATCTGCCGAACATGTCTTGTATGGACTCAGAAAGCCATGACATGCATCGATATGTTGCAGCCAGATATGGAAACACAATCTGATTACACTGCTCAGAACACGTATATAACTCCTCTCGCCCCTGCATCTCTTCCTTTTATCATACTCTTCCTACGACCAGAACGAAAATTATGGATATGGAAAGCATGGAGTGTCGCACCTCTCGAGCACGAAAGCAAACCTACCACAACATTTGCGATGTTCGTGTTGCCCTCTTGTCTCTTCCCTAAAGACATTGCTCTCACTCACATGTACCGAACAGAGCAACCACAGCCTCCACGTTGCAGTGAAAGTTCCACGCGCGCGACATAGTTTGCTACTTTTGATGAGCTAATACATATATCTTCTCTTGTTGCGCCTTTCGCCCAGTACGAGACTCCTACTCGAAACACAAGAAAAAAAGAAACAAGGCCGCCAGCATAGAGTGCGTTGCGTCTCGAGCACTAAAAGCGGTGAATGTTCATTACATGGTTGTCCTCAGAGGAATTGTTTTTGCGTAGTATCGAGAAGGCTTGTCGAAACTGGGCATGAACAAAAAAGGGTACTACTTTTACGTGGCACGCCATACTTGTAGCGAAGGTCTGCGTGTATATAAACCCGCCCTCTCCTCGATAATTCAACCTTCATAACACTCTTCATTTGATGCGAGGTTAAAAGGGATATAGGACCGTCTGATGGAGTCCACCGCCTTTCCAGCACCAAAATCTCTACTCCGCTGATGATATGTCCGTGTTGGAAGCACCCCACTCTTGGATAAAAGACTTCGAGTATGGGCATCATGAATCAAACCAAAGAGCAAGGCGTTGATGGTGTGTCTGAAAGAAGTTCGTGAATGCGCTATGTTTGGATCTGAGAAAGAAGAAGTGGACGAGAAAATTGTAGGGTAAGGATGGCATGTCCACCAAAGCTATACACGACGTATCCATGCTCTTCCTTACACTTTGAATTCCAAAATGAAGAAGGGTGTAGGGTATATAAAGCCTACGCGCTCTGCCTGCTCTTACTTAACACAAGCCCTACGCTTCTGAATTGCTGAAAGCAAAGCTGGGTTAATGGGTGGTGTGAGAAACCCTCGCCGAAAACCATTTCCATTCAGCTGATGTCCACCGCCGATACCACACCAAAACGCATGACAGCATGCCCCATGTTCCTCCAACCTTTCAAAACCACGACCTCCACACACCCCTCCTCCTGCTCGCCCACCCGCTCCCGCTTCAACAATTCCACCCCCCATCCACCCCCACCGCCGCCCCCGTAATAAAACTACTCCCATCCCCAAGAAGATAAACAATGAGTTCAGCACATTCTTCGGCCGTGCCCCTCCTCCCCAACGCCGTCCCAGCAATGACCTTCTCCTGCCTCTCACGCCCCACCTGCCCCTGAAGCGCGCTACTTTGCTTATTCATCGGGGTATCGATGAAGCCGCTACGACTCGTTAGTATAAGACACACATTACTACTTGCTAAAAGAAGGAAGGATATACACACGGACAAATCGCATTCACCCGCACCCCCCTATGTCCAACCTCCTTCGCCACACTCCTCGTCAAACCAATAACGCCATGCTTGCTAGCAGCGTACGCGGCGTTATTAGCCTGGCCCATCACCCCCGCAACACTACTCGCATTAACGATACTCCCCCCCTTACCCATATAGCCGAGTTCATATTTCATACACAACATAACCCCTTTCAAATTCACGTCGAAAATGAAATCCCACTCCCCAACATCCAATTCCGCGACACCACCCACCCCAATGCTCTTGCCAATCACGCCTGCGAGGTTCGCGGCGCCGTCGATGCGTCCGAAGATGGCGTGCGTGGTTTCGAGCCATTTTTGTATGGAGAGGGGGCAGCGCACGTCGAGGGTGTAGGTGAGGATTTGGAGGCTGGGGTATGTGTGTGCGAGGGTGTGTGAGAGGGTGGAGAGCGCGGAGGTGTTGAGGTCGGCGAGGGAGAGGGATGCGCCGTGGGAGGCGAGGAGGTGGGTGGTTGCGAGGCCGATGCCGGATGCGGCGCCTGTGATGGCGATGACGCGGCCGTTGAAGGCCATTGGGGTGTGGGTGGGTGGGTGAGGAGGAAGGAGTGGTATGGTGTGTCGGCGATGTATTTTGGATTAGATATAACCACTTCAAGCCGGGTATGCTATTCCGACTTCTGTATCCGCACAGCGTGCGGGGTAAGTGAAGACATCAATTCGAAAGAAACTAACAAGGCACGAGAGAAAAGAGCAAGGTAAAGATGAGTGACTTATTCGTTCGAATGCATCCATTACCTATAAGCGCACCCCTAGTCCGGTATCAGGCGCCTAACCAATATGCACGTATCATGCCATGCATCTTTTTGCCCAAACTCCGAGCTCATAAGCAAACGTAAAGGGGGACGAAAATGGACGAGAGGAAGAAAAAATGTGCGCAAGGCCCATCCGACCGTGTAATCGACGCGCAGGCACCGCAATCCAAAGGTATGTGATCCTCAGCCGTGTTGCAGGCAGCCGTACCTTGGTGGATAGACAGGTTGACCCACATCTTCGAGATTAGGGGTCGATCGGAGAGACAGGACCTATGGCGCATCAGACGAAAGACGGCGTCAGCCTGGCTATGTATGAATAGCTCAAAGCAGTCTACATGTCGGTCTTCCCAGCTGTGAACTCCCACAGCATCTTAACCAGTGAGTCGGGCAGCGTGTATAGATCGACATGGAACTCGCCATCTGCAAACGATTAGCGCATGCCTCAATTGTACAGACCGGACCAACATACTCTCCACGTCGTTCTTAGTGTACGTCTCAGCCGTCTTGTTGTCATGGACCATGGTGACGACGTGCAGCAGATCGTCCTCGCTCAGCTTCTGCAGGCCGTCGGCAAGCTTCTCCATGTCGACGTTCTTGTCGCGCTTGTTCTTCTTCTTGGCTGCGTCCTTGCCACGGACGCCGTTCGCGTCGGCGGCGCCTGATTCTTGGAGGAGGGCGAGGAGCTCGGGCTTGGGATTCCGGAAGGTCTAGGTTGATTGCGTAAGCGATTCTGTCGCGATCACACGCGTGCGCCGCAACTCACTACTTGGTGCTTGGCTTCGTAGCGCTCCGACTGGAAGTTAAGGTCGTGGTCGAGCGAGTGATCGCCGCCCTTGCCGACTGCGGTGAGCACGATGCTCATGTCGAACTCTCCCCAGCCCTTCTCGTCGATGCGGAACGGCGGCTTCTTAAAGACTATGCGCCGTCAGTATCTACGCGTCAGGCGTATGCATGCTGCCTCGCGCGCGTACCCTGCTTGTTTTTCTCGAATGAGGGATGTAGGTTGTATGTGGCCTTCTCGAAGACGGTGGGCATGACCTCGTTGCCCTGCTCGTCCAGCAGCCAGATCTCGATGCTCCATCCTCGCATGGGGAAGCCGTCAACAGGCGAGGGCTCTCCGCTGTCCAACTGGTTAGCCGTCGCTCGTCGGGGCGCGCCGGGGATGCCGGCGCATGCGGTCGCGTGGGAGACACGTACATGGGCTTCTGGTGGGTGATGAGCTTGACCCATCGCTTGATCTGCGCGACTGTTAGTCTCCTTCACACATGACGGCCGCTGGGAGCAACTTGCGTCGGGCATCTTGACGGATTATCTATATACGCGTCGATTTGTATCGTGGTCGTGGTCAATCGAGCGTACGGAGGCGACAATGCGCGGTATCGAGGTGAAGTTGCGCGGTTATGTGGTCAAAGTGAAGTTGGAATCGCGGTGGTGGCTGGTTGCGAGCGTTTATTTGGCACATGCACGTCGCGGGGAGCTTTGCCTTGGCAAACGGGTCAAGCTCATCGCTGCACGCGCGGGAAAGCTGCCTGCTGCAGGGTTTAGCCTGATTGCCTTGCCGTGCACAGTATACAGAGGTGAAGGTCGAATTAGCTGAATATCACCGTGTCAACGCCGTGTGAGACAGTCGCAGCTTCCGCACAGGACGTCACCAAGTATTATGAGAAAGTAAAGTTTGGGGAAGCCGTTGGCTACTGCCAGGCAGTTTTGTTGCTATCTACTATGTGCAGGGTATGGGGTGCGCTCTATCGCTGTGATGTGATACCATCCCAAGTGTCATCGTAATCATGAGTCCATGCTTTCGTCCTCCTTCTACTAGCCAATACCACCGACATCCAGCTATCGTCTACTGCTCTCCCTTTCCGAACAACGCCTCGTTCTCTTGCTGGGCCTTGATGAATGCCTCTTTGAAGGCGTTGGCGTCTGAGGACAGCGCGTCAGCTTATATTCAGCCACGTTTGATGTGCAAGTACTTACTCTCGCTGTTAGCAAAGCGGATGGCCAGGGTCTGAGCCTCGGGCTCGCCCTCGCTGACGTCGGCAGCGGCGTTCCAGACCCAGCTGCGGTCGCTGCCCACGTTGGGTGAGAGCTTCATGTCGGGGACAACTATGCAGCGCTCAGTATACATCCTCTAATCACATCTCGCGTATCATACCGTAGTGGTTGGCGCAGACCTTGAGTGTCTTGTCGCGGCGCATAACAAGACGCGTCTTGCCGTTCTCCTTGTGCTTCAGTAACCGGACGTCACCAGTGCCCCTCTCCTTCCACTCCCGTGACTCCCGGTCGAACTTGAACAGCTTGGCGCGCATCTTGAAGACTTGCTCCTCGAGCTCCTCGTTGGTCTTGGTGTCGACCTTCTCGGTGAGGTGGACCACGGGCTGGAAGTCGACATCGGGCTCCTCGTTCTCGGGGTTCTCCTCCTACAACACGTTAGAATACTATCCTTTGTCCTCTAGTAAGTAGACCTACTGTCTCTGGCTTCTTTGTGGCGCCCGAGGGCTCGTTGGTGTCGTCGACCTCCTCCTTCTTCACCTTGGCTGGCCCGCCACCAAACATGGAGAAGACATTGTCCTTTACGGCGGCAGCGGCAGACGAAGCAGCCTCGGTCGCCTTCTCGGTGATTGGCTTGTCATCGGGCTTCGTCTCAGTTGTGGGCGCGTCGGGCTTGTTGGCAGCGATGTCGGTGGTGACCTTGGCGGTCTCGTCCTTGACCAGTGTCGCTCCAGGGTTGGCGGCCTGGTCGGCGGCGGGGTCTGGTTTGGCAACGTCAGACATGCTGTAGAGCGTGAGGAATATGCGTTTTCAGGTAGATGAGGTAGTAGGCCGTGTCAGAAAAAATGTGGTTGAGGTGTGACGGTGTTGTTGATGTCGGCACTGTTAGCACATAGATTTTGGTCTTGAGGCGGCAGCTGCGAATGGAGGGGCACATCAGTCTAAGCCTAATCCGTTCCAGGGCCTTGCGCTAGCACGTGCGTTACGTTCACTCGCCCCTGCTCGCCCACACGGCATTGGAAACAGCTATCAACTGAAGGCACCAAAAGGTAAAGTTCATATTTCCGCGCAAACTATATAGTGGGCTCCTGGTGTGAACATGATTCTCCAAGAAGTACCAGAGCGCCATGCGTTTGCCTAGAGTGACATGCCCAAGTATTGCCAGTCGACGTACCTACTCTTGGCCTGGGTATAAGCCTCTCAACCTCTGCAACTCCTGAAGATATCATGTTCTTTCCAAAGTCAAACGAAATAACGCCGTCCATGATTTAGACAGTCCTCATCAGGACCGGCCCTGCACCTTGGAGCAAGCCCAACTCTCCTTGCCGTCTCCATCCGCGCTCGACAAGCCCGCCGCTATCTCCAGCTTGCATCGCATACGAAGAGCTCGCGTCCTCGCTTTCAGCACCGGAGATGACGTTCGAATTGGTGCAGTGACTTTCTGCATGCCCGTCCAAGCTGCTCCAGGTACCTCCTTGACAAGCTCTTTCTCAACCCTCAGCATGCGGCCGAGCACCCCCTTTGCCGTTCGAAGATGATTTACGACTTCTTGACCAGACTCTATGTGGATGTCTTTCCAATGTCGAGCAGCAGCTTCAACATTGGTTGCTGCAATCAAGGAGATGTTCAGTATGCTGTCCTGCGTTTCGACGATGTTCCTCATAGCTGTGTCGAAGAACAGAGCGAGACTTGACTTGTTGTGACCCAGTCCAATCTCGAATGACTGCTGAAGCAAAGGCTTCGAGTAACTCGCAATGCTAACGCTGAACATTCCAAAAGGCTCTTGTTGCTCAAGGTCCACGACGTATACACCGCTGATGGTTCGATTGAATCGTATCGGAATGTCCTGTGCTCCGCGAGAGACTTGAATTTGAAGCTGGGGCTTCTTGCGAGCATTGAGAATGTCCTTGTGGGGTATCAGCGTGAATTGCTGGTCTGTGGTTGGTTGAATGGCGAAGGGAACCATCTTTTCCACTTTCTTCTTCTCTGTCTTTTGAGCTTTGGCTGGTGGTGGTACCAGGCTCAGATCTCTTGACGCAGATTGGGTCCCAGGAGAGGCGAGCAGAGAGATGGAGGTAATTTCAGGGGCGATTAAAATACGCGAAGTCCTGCACTCGGGAGTTGGAGCAGATGCCACTGGAATAGTCTCAATGTTCGACAGTCTCTCAGAGAGCATAGGCATGACGACTGGCCCGAACATGTAGGTCGAGACCATCGCTGTGAGTACCATCAACAAGATCAACGTCTTCAGTGGTCCAGGCCGCGCTGCGCGTAGCGTCTTCACATATGCTTTCCACCAATCACTGACAACTGAGATTCGCGGGCGCTTCTCAGCCACTGATACCATGTGGGGGCTAATCAGTGCCAGATGGCGGTTGACCTGAGAAGGCTCGAGGCAGCTGAAGGTGTAGTAGTCAATAGGAAGTACCTCTTGCAGCTCGAACTCGTCCTCTGAACTATGTCGGCCTTCGATACAAACGCTTAAGCTCTTTGAGTTG
The DNA here is from genome assembly GCA_010093685.1 of Ophiobolus disseminans. Classification (NCBI taxonomy): domain Eukaryota; kingdom Fungi; phylum Ascomycota; class Dothideomycetes; order Pleosporales; family Phaeosphaeriaceae; genus Ophiobolus; species Ophiobolus disseminans. Next base: position 634,168 of record MU006235.1, on the reverse strand, counting down.
TACGATGGGAACCCATAGTGGTATTGTCTAGCTGAGGTCATGTCGAGATACGGTACCTTCTCACGATCAAGAGCCTTGCGAGCAGATATGAGCTTTTGCGCGTCGTCAATCCAACGAGGGTTTGACTGGTGGCAGAACACGACAAGATCGGGCTGTGGCTCCGAGGTGGACGAACGGCCGGACCCAAAGGTGAGCTGTTTGCCATCTTGGAGAGTGATGGCGATGCGAGCCGGCTCACCATCTTTAGACGATGTGTCAATATGGCTGGCATGGTATGCGTGCATGACAGGGCTGTAGGGCTGTAGCCGGCCTTGTACCATGATCGACCTAGATGTGCTCTGGCACGCAGTAAGAGCGGCGCATATCTTCGAGGAGACAGCCTCTTCCTCTCCTGAGCTGAGTGAGCCAATATAGAGTATTCTGTATGAATCTGGTGTCGGAATCGACTCTGGTGACAAGGCTGCTTTGATGATGAGCCTCACCTGTGGACAGCCGTAGTCGCTCAAGACGGTGAAGAAGACGCCATCCTCATCTGGGAAGCTCCTGTCGATTCTGCTTCCGTGAATGATGCCCGGCTCGTCTCCTGGTTGCTCGTTCAACTGCTTGGTGTGCGGGTCGCCGTGGTAACCCATGTATGCCGGCACCTCGGTGAGGGTGCTGTCCCCTGTGCTATGTATAGAGCGTGAGTCATGATGCTGCTCTGAGGCTTCGGCGTGGAAGGAGGAGATGCTCTGATGGAGGTCGCGGTTATCGTTCGGGTAGTCAACATCATCGTCGCTGAAGTTGGATGCATCGTCGGGGGTGCAGCCCTCGGTCGACGCGATCGACTCAGTATGAGCCTCGTCGTCTGACGTCTCGAGCATGCTATCGCCGAGGAACTCGAAGGTACTGTCCTCCAGAACACTATCGGCCTCTTCTGGGAGGCGCCGCGACGTGGACCTCATGATTAGTGTATCGAGGTCGAGCTTGGAGAGTGAGTGGTTGACCTGTACAGGTGGATACTTGAGGTCTTGAGGTGAGTTGTCGCTGCTATCGGAAGGCATGTCAGTATAACGCCATAGATAGTAAGCAGGGAGAGAGTGTGAATGAACGAAGTGCGGTGCAGCGGGGTGACGAGGGCGGAAGGAAGTGCACGGGGTTGTGTTGCCTTGAGCTAGTGGAGCCTTGGAGAAGGACTGGATGATGCAAGCGCACGCACATACCGTGTGGGACACCGAAGGCTGCAGATTGCTGCCCAAGTCGACGTCGGTGAAGGAGACTTGCTTGCACGCGATTCACCCAGCAGCTGTGACTTGTCGTGGCGTGTACGTACAGTGAGGGGCTGATGATGCTCGCCCATGCCCCACGTCCTGCGGGCGGGCCGCGATTAGATAAGTGAACCTGAAACTCTTTGATGCCTCAAGCACGCCGAACAGCAAACACGTAAGGGCTGTGAATGCATTCAGAAACAGAAGTTTGATCGACGTTTGAACGCATCGCTCGGCTTTCCGATTAGACATGCACATTCTGGCTGGGAATATTCCAGACCTGCGATATCGAGCATCTTGAGGGAGGGCGAGCTAGGCACTTAGCGTGCTCCACAAAATATGCTAAATTAGCACATCCGTCCGAAACCCATAAAACACCTAGCATCACAAATGCCTTTCGGAGACATTCTCCTCCAAGCCTAAAATGCAATCAATTTCTCAAAGACGTAGACTTTTGCATCTCGTGCCTTTCAGAGGAAGGTGACAGGGTCAACAGATTTGAGCAGTCGACGTATGAAGCTGGTGTAAGGAGGTTTAGGACTGCATTGATGTTTTTCTCTCATGTCACTATCCACGAATGAACAAAATCACAACTCTTTGGTAGATGTACGATACATCATGCATACTACACATACGACCTTGAGAGAAAAGCATCAGAGCACGTCGAAGCCGTGATAACTAGGAAGAGCGCCCAACCCATATGCAACAACGCCATGCTCAAGGGGTATCGATGCTCATGCTCCCACCTATGCTCGCTAAAAGATCATCAAAACATGAAGAAATCGTGATTATCATCTCTGTGGCGCTGGCGATGACCAGCCACCGGCGACTTCGACCCACTCCGCTAAGCAGGACCCTTCCTTACCCTCCACGTCAGGGATGTCAGTGTCGCATTTGCAGCGACAGCCAACGCCATTCTCCTTAACGGGATCCGGTGTCGCCCAGTACTTGTCTTCTTCCAGCCGCGCTTTCTCATCCATGGTCGTCTCCTCTAGATATGGTTCTCTCGTCAGCTGGCGTGCGGGTGCATTCGCCGGGCAGTGTTGAATCGTGGTGTGTCGGTAGCCGAAGTCGCGGAAGTAGTGAAGGTCTTTCGGGCTGAGAAGGGCACCCGCGGCAAGAGAGTGAATTGGCGCGTCGCCCCAGCGTTCCATCCAGAAGCCACCACTGCGATCCATGAGCTCGAAAAAGTCGTTGTACTCTTTGCTCCGGAACCAATCGAGTCTGGCAATCTCAAAGTTGCTCCAGAAGTGGCACATGTTGTATGACTCGCCCTCCATCGTTTCCGGATCAATCTCAGGCAATCCCCCCGCCCCGGATTCAGAATCTGTGGCCTCCTCAGGGCGAGGCTTCTTCTGCTTTGGGTTTGCCTTCAACTTTTCTTCCTCTCTGTCTTTCGGTTTCTCCACAAACATTTCCCAGAGACCCTGTGAGGTGATGTTATTCATCCGCTTGTACGCCGAGGCATACCGCCAGATGTTGGGGACAGTCTCTCGCAGCTCCTTGATAGCGATTGTGAAGCCGTAGATCTTGTTGTGGCGCTCCATGTGGATGAAAGGGTCGTAGGTGATGTCGCAGAAATACTTGATTTCGGGTTCGAGGCGCCAGTACCACTTGTACTTCTGTAATAGCGCGTGGTTGTAGAATTTACTGGACAAGTTAGCTAGGAATGTCGGCGTATACAACGGACGTACCCAGAATAGAAGCGGCACATGTGATGGTAGCTCTCCATGTGTCCGTACATGATGGCTCGATCGCCTTGTTTTGCAATCCCTTCCTTCGCAACTGCAGGATCAACCCAGCTCGGGTACCCCCAGTCTTCTGCCGGTATCTGACCCCACTCAACCGATCCGCTTGTATGGTTCAGGACGGTGTCTTTGAAGGTCTGGTTGAAGTCGCCATCGTTCAGGAAGACATATGGGTAGTGGAACCACCGATTGAAGTGTCTCTCTATGGACTTGATGGACTGTATGACGCCGTCCAACTCTTTGTTCCGTGCAAGGACTACGAAGGCGGCATTCGCTCGGGGCGCGTTGACTTGAGGCTCGAGACATCCTGTGGCAAACACCTTATCATACTTCTCGCTAATCTTCCTGCAACAGTATCAGTGCCTGGAGCTATATGACAGATGGGGTTTGGAACTTACCGTATGGATGGCGGGGTGCCGGCTGGCATATTCATGAGGCCATTGGAATCTGGTGACCGCCAAAACAGCATCAGGATCAGGATTAGAACGAGACATGGGAACAGCAGCGCTAATACGAGTGGTATGGAAAGAGACGAGTCGCTCGTGAGTCGTATGCGCCGGGTAAAGAGATTCGTTTGTGAGGCAGGCTTTGCCACACGCCGTGATTTATCATCCACTTTCTTCTGTGGGCTGTTTGGGGTGGATGGCAGTCGCCTCGTAACATCTGGGAAAAGTGCCATCGTTGCGAGCCAGTATTGGTAAACTGTACAGCGTGCACTGCTGGAGGCAGTAAACTCGGTTGGTGTTTGCAGATTCGTCAAGTTGTGGGCAACGAGAGAGTGCGCGAGTGGGGAAGGGAAATTGGTTGGCGCAGGAGGAGCGAGCTGGAAAGGAGCGACGGGGAACCTCAAGCGTGAAACTACGGGTGAAAGTGAGAACAATCGTGGGGAAGTTTCCGGACGTCGTGAGTTGTCGAGGTGTGAAAGGCCCAAGACTGGCCATGCGCCAGGCGGTCGCGAATGTGTCGCCGTGTCAGTGTCTAAGGTCGGTGGGGAGGAACAGATGTTAGCTACTGAAGTCGCGCGCCGGCACCGAGAAGCCGCGGCTGCCAAGGGCAAGGATGAAAGCAGCTAAGACCGGCGCACAAGAGTTGATACTTTTTGAGGACCCATTCGACGTGTCATCCGAGCATAGCAATGCTTGAGACATGGACATTGTCAATTCCATAGCGGAGATTGGCAACGTGCGTCATCGGAGATAATTATTGCCAAGATTCACCTGCATTGCAGAGCCGCACGCGATCTCCCGGCAAATCGTCGTCCTAGCGCGTGCAACCTCCGCCCTTGCAGCCTCGCGGAACTTATTCGGAGCTCACCCGATCGTGAATTGCCCTCAATTATTTCCGTCATCGATAAACGTGACAGAATGAGCTTCAAGGCTAAAGACCTGCATTTTGGTGAGTACAGTGCTCGCTTCTTCTGAGTACAGCCTGCTCACTACTTACAGACAACGAACAGCCCGCTTTTCTGCGGAGGCTACGGGGGGAATTGACTAGTGGTGATTCCGCACGTCATGAACAACCCATACCGAGGAACAAGCGAATGAAGAAGGAGGATGACGACGATGATGCGCCTACTTATGTTCTGGAGGATACGAAGGAGTCACTGACTAAAGAAGAATACGAAGCACTTGTATCGGGAAAAGATCCGAAGGATGAGGAAGAACGCGCAGTCGACAATGCTAGTAAAGAAGAAAGCAAAGTGTCAGAACTGAAGCAGAAGGATAAGATCGCCGAGGTAGGCGCCCCAAGCAAGAAGAGGAAGGCGGTGAAGATCATCAGCGACGAGCAAGACGAAAGCAAGCTGGATGGCAGCAAGGACATCAAGAAGCCAGACCCTAAGCCGATCAAAAAAGCGAAGAAAAAAGGAAAAACAGTCAAGCTCACGTTCGGCGAAGAAGAGGGTTGAACGAAGTGTGCAACCCTTCACCACGATCCGTTAGGACTAGGCACTAAGCTCTAGCCACATCGTGCACCAGACCGAAAAGCTAGCAGTAACACGGGTGTCACAGCTCGTTTGTCTTCGATTTCGAACTATGATATCATAGTGTCGGCGTGGCCACCAACGTCAAATGGCAGATAGATGGCTTTGTGGACCCTTGTTTGCCATTCACATCGCTCAGCAAGACACGTGCGCAGTTTCCGACAAGGCGAGGTGCTCATAGAGTCACAATGTGTGCTGGGGACCATAGAAGAGTTTCTCAGGCCAGGCCGTTCTCATGCTTGTGCTGGATAGGACAAATCGTAGTCCGCCGAGGCGCTCAACGCTATATCGGAGTCTCCTGAGGGGCTTAAACAGTAACCCATCCGTCAAATTCAATCTGCCCCACGGAGTTCGTTGGATGAATCGGTGGTAGATGTTCAAACGTTTCGTTATGTACCGGTGCCTTCGCAAGCCTAATGTTGCCAGTTTGATTGACTAGGTGGCTTTACACAGTGGTCACGTTCCCAATGATTGAATTGATGAATTATGTTCAGATGCGCTCTGATCAGTTTCTTTACTGCACACTACTACGTTACTTATTCTGCGAATTTGATATTTGGTCTACTCTATCATTGTGCTCTAGTATTTGTACATGCAGTTCCGATTCGGAAAGAAGGTTCCGAATCCATCTCCACACGGACTTAATCCCTGAATCTCGGATCTGTAGCTTCAAGCTCCATTGTCCTACGCAAACTCCGTACGATATGCCGGGCTTTTCGCTTGAGGTCAGGAATACTGGCATACCTTCTTTCATCTCACTCACCGAACTCTCCAGGACTTTGACCAGCACATCGAGAATCTACGCACACAGCTGCAATACTTGAACGAGGGCCTCGATGCGACGGATCACAATGCGCCCGACTGGCTCGCCGCGGACCTCATATCATTACGCAATAAGTCTGGCAGGCTGCAGGATGACATGAAGCGCTTCAGAGATCAGCTGCAGAGCGAAGGGCTGGCGGTGAAAAAGGTGCGCAGACATCATTGCATCTTGGACAATGAAAATTGACTTTCCAGGCCAAAACTTCGAACAAGCGACTCAGCATCGAAGGAACGAAACCACCAACACCAATACCAACCAAGGAAACCCCGAAGACACCATCCCAAGCCATGTCGCCCCCTGTTGATCAGAGTGCTACACCGCGCGCCAAGCCTGCTCAAACAGATAATGGCTATGTAACCGAACACATCGATGTCACGGAAGAGGTGAACAGGCGGTTACAGGAGAGTCGACTGCGACGCCTGATGGAGACACCAAGTACTGCACACAAACGAAAGCGTGATGCGCTCGAAGAACCGAGGTCCGATAGCGCAGCGGAAAATGAAGGCGAAGAAAGGTCGCGCCATGGGTACAGCGGCAGCGAGTACGACGGCACCCCGACGAAGCGTTTGAAGAGCAGTGGCACATTTGAGCAGATGCTGAAGAGGAAGGAGGATGGGAATGGACAATCAGGTGGAGCAGAAGGCAGTCGATTTCCAGACAGGGAGAACGTCAAAAGGCGGAGAGTATAGCCCTTATGTCTATTGAGGGCTTGATAAAATCTGTGATTGGGCTCTGCATGGAAATGGCGCCTGGGTTACTTCAGGTCACAAAACACAGCTTGCGGCGTTCTGTAGTCTAATAATACACCCTTTGTAGCTTCGAGCTACACACTACAAAGCCAAAGACCCAGCTCATGTATCTCCGAAGCCAATCAGAGCGAAAGTCAGAGTACTATCGTCCTTGAAATAATTTGTTGCTTTGATTTGAGAAAGGAAGGTTTAGCCGAGCGCAACCGCGGTCTTTGCATCATTGAACATCTCCATCACCATCAATCCCATTAACACCACGACCACACCACACGCATTCAGCCACCCAACGTATATCCTACCACCAATCGCAAGACAACCATCATTCCAAACATCCCACACACCACCACAATGTCCACCCCCACCGTCACACCCCCGATCCCGCCCGAACAGCGCCTCGCCCTTGAACAACAAGCCCGCTACAACCGCATCGTCCGCAACCTCGCCATCGGCGGCGTAATCGCCTGCCCCCTCATCATCGCGCTCCCCCCACGAAAACTCGACCTCTACACCTTCACACTCGCCGTCGGCTTCTACCTCTCCGCGGACCACCTCTGCACCGTAAACACCGGGCGGGGACTCGTACAGCAACTCGCGCCGCGGCGCCTAGATGCGATGCCCACGGAGCAGGCGCGGGAAATGCAGCGGCGGATCAGGGAGGAGCGGGAGAAGGGAAGGATGTTGAGTGGGGAGAGTGGGGCGGAGGAGAAGGGCATATTTGGCAGACTGTGGATGGGGGATGAGAAGGATGATTGGAAGGAGAGGAGACTTGAGGAGGAGCGGAAGGCGCTGGAGGAGGGTAAGGGATATATGGATATGATTTTTGAACAGATTTGGGATGTGTGGAATTGGGATAAGAAGAAGGGGGATGGAGAGGAGGGGTCGAAGAAGGAGTAAGAAGTGGGATGGAGATGGTGTGTTGTAGGATATTTGAGGTGTTGTGTATTATGAGGGTTGCAAGGAAGGAACAGGAGAAGGAGCTTGAAAAGCTCCTGGACGCATATGAACGAATTCACGACTTTCTACGACAGGTGGGGTCTGCACCCATTTCTGAGTCCTGATGACTTGTATGGTCTCTGTGCCGTATAATCCTGATCGCAGGTTTGACATATGGCAAGAGACCAAAATAAGCCTTTGTGGTTACATCCTTGTAGTTCTACTGCACCACAGCAACCTACTATCCCAGCATCCGGCCAAGAGAATAGTATCAGCGCTCTTGCAAAGTACGACGGGTTTCGTAAAGCGATTCATTGTTTCTTTCTACCTGTCATCCTCCATTTTCAGTTGTCTCTGATCATGTCAAGCCATCGATCTAGTCGCATTGTGTTCGATGCGGACAGTGCTCAAGCACGGTAAGCCCACTATAGAAGAAGGCGGAAAGATGGACTACTCTCTATGGAAATGAGTCACCGGTGTTGAAGACGCACACACCAAGACATTCAGCCTCCGCACATGCTCGCCAACCAAACACAGAACACGCGTCAAAATAAGCCATTATCTACGACACGTTTGTTTGCTCCAGGTCCACGTTCTCAGCGCAGGTACCCGTCCACGCACCGGTCTCGCCGCCACATCTTCCGCCATGCAAACTCCCAGCATCAGTTTGTCTCAGCCTGGACCAACCAGGAAAACTAACAACAAGAATATATTTCGGCGATCGGCACGTATCTTTTTGTTTGTGTGACAGTCTTCCCACGATTCCGAATTCTCGTCGATCACGCACGCTCTTCTGAAATTCGGATACCTACAGCATGTCTCAGCCAAGCACGCCGTTCAACGACACAGCCATTGATCCTTTTCTCCCTGCTTTCGGACAGGAGGAATACACCCAATCACAACTTGACGACCTCTTCGGCTCCACTCCATCCGACGATCCAGTTTTCTCCTCCACCAACAGCGATACCCTAGACTCCATCGATTACACCTTCGCCTCCCCGTTCCACACGCCTTTCGAAACTCCCTCCCACACACCCTTCGACTCCCCCACGCCCTCCACCCCAGCCTACTCCTCCTACACCCTCAGCCGCCCAACATCCTCCTACCCTTCGCCCCACCCACACCCCCTCTCCGCCCCCTACTACCCGCCCTTCCAAGCCCACCTGCACCCCTCCGCATACCAACGCCCCACACCACTCTACGCCGCCCATCCAGACCTCAACCCGTATTTCTTGCTTCCAAACGCCCCACCCCAGAATTACTCGCGCCGCCGCTCACTCAGCCACAACGACGCAGACCGCCCGCCCAACCCCACGTTCGCGCGCTTACAAGCTCAGCGCGCGAGATGTGCGACGTCTGAGGAGAAGAGGAGGGCGGGGCCGTATGGGATGCATGGGAGGAGTGTGAGTCAGGGTAGGGCGGGGAGGTTGGGCGGTGCGGGTTTGGGTGGGATGGATGATGGGGTTTGTGTTAGGCACATGACCGATACCACGCAACTTGCGCATAGTCGGCGGATTATTGAGATTGGGGCTTTGGGTATACGATCGAAGGGAGATGTGTTGGGGACATTGCTGCGGGATGTAGGGAGGTGTGTGGAGGGGAATGAAGAGGCGTTGAGGGGGGTGAGGATCGTTAGGGAGGCGGTTGGGAAGGGTTTGGTGGTGAAGGTAGTTGAGGGGGAGAAGAAAGAGGAAGCAGGAGGGGTAGTGGATGTGCCGAGTCGGGTTATGGGTGGAGATGATGGGGATGGGTTGTTTGGTGTTTATTTGGATGAGAATGATCTTATGGCCTTGTTGATGAGGGAGAATGAGAGGGTGGATGCGGCATGAGGCTGGTGTAGGTCAGTGTTCATTTATGGGTATGGTTTTGAGGGGTTGGTTTTTGCATTTACAGGCGTTGTGTATGGCATATAGAGGTGGGTCGGAGGTTCGTATCATTTTTCGAATAGACTTTTCTTTTGCGCACAAATCCAACATGTCTCCTTTACTCCACTCAAATAGACCCTCTTCCACTTGGTCTAGATGCTATCTAGTAAATATCTCGTCCATGTACTTTCCACTGTGCTACGCTTTGGGTTCTGGCGATGCATTGCGTTGCCGCCTCACTGTTCTCCGCACTGACAAAAACCATCCTGTCGCTAGAGTACTCTCCGAGGGTCCAGTCTCTCCTTGCTCTTTCGCAGCCGGTGTATCGCCTGCTGGGACTGATGTCTGAACTGTTGGTACCGGTGTTGGGACCAGCGCTGGGACCGCTGAAGCTAGTATCTGGGTTATTGGAGCTTGAGTTGGAATTTTGCCGGTGTCGGTCGGTGAGCTACCCTTTTCCTTTTCTTTTCTCTTTTCCTCTTTGCCACGCTGTTGCACGCGGCTCTGAAAACGCAGCGTCTCGAGCATGTCATTCCAGAGCCTTCGGATATTTTCCTTTCTCGAGGTTCGTTAATCCCAATGCTCGGTGTACCAAAGGCAAGCTTGACAGCGAGGAAAGTCAAAATGAGGGTCAGAATTTCAGCGCTGACTGCAGTAAATTAGCATCTTCTGAGGGCCCATGCAGTTGTCGTGCTTACCGAATATACCGCTCAGCTTGCCGCTGTCGTATACGTCGTCTTGAGGAATGGTCTGGAGCTGCCTAAATCCTTCGACCTTCAGAGCGAAGAGACCGGTGAGGAATGCAAGTGGTGCGAATACGATCGTAACAACCGCGAAGCCTATTACTGCTGTACTGAGGACTAGGCTGCTATGGGCGTCCTGGATACTGGCATGTGTGCGCTTCAGATTGAGGAGATCCTGTATGGCCTTCTCAACACGCTCTGCATCGCCATCGATCTTTCTCTCCCTTTTTTTGTACTTTTTGAGAGTCCCTTCCGCCCCCTCAACCCGTGCCCAGTTCTCTGACGACCGAGCAGCCCTCTCAGCTTTGGATAGCACTAGCGATTGCTTGTCTCCGGAGGCCGACGATTGTCCATTCTCAGGACCTAGAAGGACTTTAAGATTTCTCCTGGCTCGCTAGCGACATTGGCGGTTGTTGTGATGTGCTTGCTGCGGCCGTGTCTTTCTTCCGACCGTCAAGAAGAGCTCCTAGAATCTCTTCCTGTTGCTCGAGAAAATGTTGTATCATACCAAGCTCGCTACGTACATCTGAGACGACATGAGTGAAGTATCGCTCCTTGGCGAATTCGACATCTTCGGAGATACCAGTACCTACATATACTCCGACTTCTGACAAGATGCCCACTACACGATTCTCGAAGAGGTCGAGTGCTGTTAGATGTTCAATGCCTTTGTGAGAGTATGCCTTGCCAAAGTTGTCGATAAAGCGTGCCATGAGAAGGCCTACCAGGACATCCGCATCACCCACAGGAGAACGCACTTCCCATGAATGACCCAATACGAATGACTGCACCCAGGTCATATCAAGATATCCAGCCATACTGTCTGCAGAAATGATAAAGCCGCCTGTTCTCCAGAGCCAAAGCTGAGGGACCATGAGAAGAGGCATATCGACCCCTACTGTCCCACTTCCACTTATAGAATAACTTTTGTAGTCCTCACTATAGTGAGATACTATTTGATCGTTGTTTCGTTTCTTGAGTGCTTCTCTGCTGAGACTTGGATAATAGGCCTCGTCCAAGGTACGCTCGGTTTGAAATAGGCAATTGTGAGATTTATGGCCAGGCCCCTATGGACGTTTGGTCTATGCTCAAGTCAATCGCGTTCGGTGGTACTCACGTTGGTCGAAGGCACATGATACCAATAAGACTGGCTCTCCACCTTCGCTCCCAAGCTGGACAGTGAGAGCTCAGACAGTAGCCTTTGTTGTGATCCGACCTTTGACCCACCATCCAGTTCTCCAATCGAATACACCTGAAAGCGCGTTTCATTTGGGTGTATCTTGCATAAAGACACCTGAGCTAGCGTATCGTAGACCGTTCTGCGGTAATGACCCGGCCAGCTCGTTATCAAAAGAGCTTCACAGACTAATGAAGGATCCATCCCGCCTACAATCTTTTGCTTGACGGATTCTAGCTCCTCTTACGCGACGTCAGCGAGAAGCAGGTGATCTTCACCAGATATCTTTTTAGATATCTCCAGGTGTAATTGCTTCTCGCCTTGTTCCGGATGACGGAGCCTGATGATCACAGAAAGAATCCATGTACCCTCCACACTCATACAAGCAGCGTGATGGGTGTGTACGCGGCCCAGGACGGAGCTGTGATGGAAAGCCATAATGAAATGCCTTGCGTAGATAGTCGCGTGATACTGAAGAGGTCCTTAGGTCTGGCTTGGACTTCTTCAGCAAATCGTTGAGCTCAGTCACCATCCAATACTCGGCTTTGGATACAGTCAGACCCCGCTTAACAATCACGTATCGAATCTCTGGTCATCATCAGCGAACTTCAAATCGAAAGACTACAAATCCAGACCGTACCTGGCTCAAGCTCCTGGATCCGGGGGGTCCGCATGGTCTATGTCTGCCATGATTTCGACCAGGTGAATATACTGGCCCAACGGCCTGATAAGGCATCAAAGTGAATGCACGTATTCTATCCGACTGCGGTGAATAAGCGATCTTTATGGATCGATGGCAACAGAGGGGTGTTCTACGTCACCTGCCTACTTCCTACGATCCTGCAGGTAGGGCTACATGTCGTCGTGCTCCAGCGTAACAGTAAGGTGCCTCAGGCGCTTCCGGTCGCCTTCACAGACGATCGTTCATCCTAGCCCGGACATGTCACGATTTACAGGGCTTCTGTTCGAGTCCATGGCCTTGAAACTCTTCTGACAGAGAGTATAGATGTTGCTTTTTTGCAACAACTCGAGGGATCCGGTGAGTTACGATGCGTGCCACATTGTACGAAGTAATCCGAGTGTTGAAGCGTGCTGCACGAAGTAATCAACGAAGCCAACCGCGACCACGCTACCGGTACCGGTAACGCAGTGCGCCATTCATTTCCCCGACTCGCCAAGCCTCGCCTCACCATCACTATGTCACACGTGTCAGCATCTCCACCAGCTCCACACAACCACAATGATACTCCGAGCACCACCCATAATAGCAGTTCTGGCACTATGGAAGGCGGCAAGCGCCGAACCCGCACCAGAAATAACAACCCTATCCCCCGGCTACCACTTCATCGCTAAACTCCCCTGCACCGCCTGCCCATTCCTATACCACGACGCAACATCGACTCAAGCGCAAAATGCACCTTGGAAATCCCGCGATGAGGAGAATGCTTTGGTGAACCATCCTTTCATCCCATTTCAGAACAGAATTTCTCGACTAACACGTGACAAGCTCCTCAACATATCCCTCCCCTACACCACCCCCACCATATCAATAAACACCTCCCCCCTCCTCACCCCCTCAAACATCCTCCCTCGTATATCCGCCGCACAAGTCCCCCTCTCCATCTCCGCCCAAGAAATATCCCAACTCGTAGACTCGAACCAACTCGACACGCCAGGAGGAGCGACGTTTGCTTTCTCCTACGCGTACTCCGTACGCCGCATCAAGGATTCTAGTGCGCTGCTATTCACGTTCGACGTCCTGGAGGCGTGGGCGCAGGATGTGACGATCAAGTTAGATGCGCAGGGGCAGAAGGTGCTGGAAGTAGTACTGTTGAGGCGGCCGGTTCTGTCTGCGGGGGATGCGGATGGGTATGAGATTGTGCGGGCAGGACTTGTGCCCAGATCATCCGCTACATCTCAAAGCAAAAATACACGCATCATGCGCATCCAAGATTGGGACGCGCACGGAGAAAAAGGTACGGCTCAACACCTCGTCTCCACTGCGGAATCGTCGTTCATCGAGTACATCACGTCCGGGGCGTGGGGCTTATTCTTGTTCATCATGGCAATCATCGGGCTCTTCGTTGTGCTGTGCTTGTTTTGTATATTTGGGTGCGGGTTGGGTAAGGACGAGTATGAGAGTGCGCAGCATGGCAAGAGGAGGGGTGGTCACGGGGGGAAGAGGAGTGATGCGGAGAGGGGCAAGGGCAGGTTTTTGAGTGCGGAGGAACTGGGGATAAGAAGTGGGGGGAGGGTTGTTGGGGTGGGGAAGAGTGATTGAGCATTTGGTGCAGGGCAGTGTACTTGATATGCTATTTCGTTATTATAGTGTGCTGGTGCGCGTCATTTCTGTGCTTTGCCCATCGCCACTATATCCCTCCCAATTTCCTACAAACACACCTGTGAAGGTCCCCTGTATACCGTCCGTTGAAATATCACCATCGCCAGGTACGGAATGCTTGATCAACGCACCAACATACTCCTCGAGCACGCAATATCGATTCCACAGTCAATTAATATGTACTTGTATATCTACTAAAAATAACCAAAATAAGCGCGTCGCTACATTTCATTAGTCCTTCCCTGCATTTCGAGGCGAGTAAGTAATAGTCTCGTAGCGAGCGTCGGTCAGTAACGAAGTAACACATCAGATGGAAAAAGACATACGATTGTGACGTGAAAATTTCTCAGCCGTGCCAACAATCCAGTCTTGTGGCACATTCTCACTGCACGACCCCAAATCAGAAGGCATTCAATAGTATTTCCATTCATTCCTCGCTAATCTCATCTCATACATTTCATGTCCACCAATGCCATCCAAACGCAAGAAAACCCACAATCTCAACGAACGACAGAAACAAAAGACAAAGCACTCAATGCTAAATCCTGAATGCTGACTCTCAATGCTCACATGCACACGCTCCACCAACGCCAACGCTGGGTATCAGTATCGTACAAACGCAAAAACCAAATGCCAAAAACAACAAAAAGCTCTTCACAAATGCTATTCCAAACACTCAAGCATACCCCCTCTCCCTCCCCTCCTGAAAAAACCCACTGCCTCCCGCCCCAAAACCCTCCTCCTTGGGCGTCGCCCAAACATCCCCATCATTCGGCGTCGCCAAATCATCAGGACTGCTATTCCACTCCTCATTGTATCTTCTCCTCTCGCTCCTCTCGCTATCCTTGCGCCCAACAACGTTCCGAGTAGTGCCAAACTCATTCAAGCGGGGCGTCAGGAGTCGATCTTCGGTGCTAAGAATGAGCGCGTCAGGCGAAGGCGTGGGATACGACGGCGACGTAGCTGTTGCGGAGGCGATGAGTTTATTTACGAGGGCGTGGAGGTCAGCGATGTCGTGGCGAAGGTTGAGGACTTGTTGTTCGAGGGCTTTTCGCGCTGTGCGTTCGTATTTGAGTGCTTCGTAGAGTTTCTCGATGACTTTTTCTTTACTGTCGCCTTCTGCGCCGGGTCTGACGAGCGTTGGCGAGGCGGGACTCGATTTCAGCGTGTCGTTGCTGGATTGGTATTCTGGGAGGCGGGAGTGGCTGCTTGTGGAGCCGGATTGGGATGAGGAGTTGCGGTTGCGCGAGCGGAGGTTGCGGGGAGCGTCGGAGAGGATGATGGTTTGGCGGTTTGTGCGGGAGGACATGCGGTGCATGGATGACTCTAGGCTCTGGAATGTGCCTTCAAGGTGGGCGACGCGCTCTTCGATTGACATGCGGTTTCGACTCTTCTCGGGTGGAGAAAGTGGGACAGGATGTTCCGATGGGACGGTGTCGGTGTCTGAAAAGCCGCTCTTCAGACCAAAGTTGAAAGCTGAGACAGGTGCTTGGAACTCGCGTTCTTTCGCCTGCTCGACTGGTGTTGGTAATGGCGATGGCTCGTCAGCTTGCACCAGTGTTGCGCTCATCTCTAAGACTTCGTCTATGGGTTCTGTGATAGCCGGCTCCTGCATCTGGACGCTCCGTATTGTCTCCACAGTCCGTGCAGTTTGCGGTCGACTGTACATGCTGCCAGATGTGTAACTTTGCCTCCAGTACCTGATCTCCGCGCTTCTTCTCCGATCAAGAGACGCACGATCCTTGACGAGCTCGCGCAACGCATCTGCACTTCTGGACCTCCGTTTTGAACCTCTTGGAGTAAATGCCTGAGTCGGGCTCGACAAGGCGATACCGATTCCTGGAGACGGTATTGGGTCCTCGTCGAGCCTCTCATCCCACGTCGACAGCCTTCCACGAGGTTCATCTAGACTGTGCCGGTGAATGCTAGCACTGGGTACACTAGGAAGCGTTGCTCTCCGTCGGCCAAGATCAGGTTTTTGCATATCGAATGTCAAATACTCATGTGGCGGGCTCGCTTGAGGTGCATTGACATTCATCGGAAATGGCAGATGCTGTCCAAGTGGATGAAGAGGTCTCAACTCCTCGACTGGAAGATCTGATATCCGCGGTCCAGTTGGCGTCCTGAGTTCCCGTGGTGGCGATTGCCTCGTCAACATACCCGGATCCTGTGCATTGTCAGCTCAGTTCTCCTTAAACACGTGACACAACTTACGCTATGGTGGTAGCTGTGCCCTCTGCGCGCAGGCTCGTCCTCCTCCTGCTCATCCTTGCTCTTTCGTCCAAACATCTTCCGGAACACACCACGCAGCCCACTCTTCCGCTTCTTCTTCTGAGCGCCTTTGATCCCGCTCTCAGGCGTTGACCGAAAAGGCGTTTGAGGAGTCTGCGGAGGCGGCTCAATGACACTTTCACGTGCCATTTCGCTCACCTGACGTGGTCTTGGCGGAGATTTGGAAGGCTGTCGTTCGTGCAAGACCTCTCTTTCTTGCACTGATTCTTCGACTGGATGCGAAGTCAAGGAAGCCGGTTCCAATGGGATATTCGGAGGAGAGTTTTCAGGCTGCGGTGGTGTCTGAGGTCTTGGGTCCTGCGCGTCTAGCTCGTCCTGCGGCTGGCTTGGACTCAGCAGACCCGTTTCCGCAAACTCCTTCTCTTCCTCATCGTTCAGCGGCGTATCCTCCGTAATAGGAATAGGCCCACTGATCTTCAGGTTTCCCCTCCTGATGGCCTCCGCCTTCCAGCTGGAGCGCTGCAAATTGCTTTGCCCGCTCATGTCTGCAACGACAAACCCCTCACGAGTAAGCATGAAGTGCGGAGCTGTTTCTTTAAGCGACGTAGCTACTCTAATGATGGATGTTGGACAAAGGATAGCTGCAGTGGTGTTATGCAGATAAGATTGCGATTACGCGGTGGGTGCAGGGAAGGTCCTGGCGAGAAGAGGACGCCTACTTCGCATGGCCGTGCGAATCGGAAGGTCACAGTATGATGCCCATGGACACAAAAAGCTTTCCAGATTGCGGTCCCAGCTCTGGCTCCAAGTGTCGTACAGAAGCGCCAACGGGTGGGGGAGTATTAGTAGGTGCGCTAGCGGAGCGTTGAGGCCAATCAGTCGTGCAAGCGAGGCTGCCGGATAGTGACCTGGTATATGGCAAAGACTGATTTGGAAGAGAGCGGCGAGATTAAACGACAGACGTAGAAAAAGAAGGCCAGAAGGCGGCGACGAGGGAGGAATAAGTATCAAACAAGCCAGGGCGTCATGTACCAGTGTCTTGCACAAGGGGGGTGTAGCGGGGCGCGGGAAAGGCTGTCCAAGCTATTGATATGGCGCATATGCGAATCGAGCAGGATGACCGGCATGCCTTGACGAGAGCGTCCATGCTCGCTACTCATAGCAAAGCGCAGATGCAGATGCTGAGCGAGGGTGGGCGGCTGGAAGGCCCAGGACGGCGGCGGATGGACGCAGCATGGCTCCCATTGTTTGAGTGCTGCACGATTGAGCGAAAACGGTGCTCAACATGCAATCGATAGGCTTCACTGGCCACTTCTGGGGCCTGCACGCGCGCTCGCTACCGCCGTGCACGCTGCCATGGGCGAAGCTCTGAAACGCCAACCTACATGGCGCTTGTCCCGATGCGCGGCGTCGCGCAAGCCATGCGCCCAAAATTGCAGGCCGGCGGGTCGCCACGAAGCGAACGCAGCCGTCCATGGCAGGCCGCGGTCCCAAAACACGTTACTGGTGCTCACGCGTTTCCCAGAGCAGAGCCGTTCGGACGGCGACATTGGCGGCGGCCATGTCATGGACCCCGGGCATGCATCAGTGGTGCGTTTGAGGTCGAGGCGCTGCTGACGGTGAGGTCAGGTGCGTGCAGGGCGTCGGGGTCCAAGATGCAGCTCAACAGCCTCGAGATGAACTGCTCGTTGGCCGTGGAGAGTGCGTGGTGACAAGATGGGAGGGGCAGAGGAACAGCTCAGCACGCACAGACGGTAAGCTTAGCTACTCCAGCTTCCCACCGCCACGTTCCCGAGGTCCCTATCGATCGATATATTGGGTCACGAGTCGGGTGGCTGCACACCGTCGCCCACGAGCAGCAGCAATGGGACGCCTCTCGGACGATGTTACAAGAGCAAGGCCAAACAGCATGTTTTCTTCTTCCCGCCTATCTGCTGCGAACCTGCCGTTGCGTCTGCCTCGACTAGCTCGCCGCCGCGAAGTTTGTCTCGACTACTGCGAGCAATCCGCTACTGCGAGCCAAGTCACGCCGCATCCCTCCATACAAGACCTGCAGCTCGCTTCGACACTTGAGCCTCCCCACATGTCAATCAATCGTCCCATGTCCGCGACCTCGTCTGGAGCCACGCAGGCCCCGCGCGACGTCGCAAGTCCACAGCTGAATATCCCGGCTCACACATTCTGTTCGTCCACGTAGACGTCTGCCAGGTTTGGGTACCTCAGATCGGCGTGCTCCTCGAGAAACTCCATCCACGACTTGAGGAACTTGCTGCCCCTGAGAGCATCGCACGTTAGCATATCGTATCGTGCGACCGTATCCAGCGATGCGGTACGTGAGGGGTACCGGGGTGTTGGTGTTACAGCATGGCATGCGCGGGTTTCGTGTGCGACCGTCTCACGCAGCACGGCGGCGCAAAAACAATCGCGCGTCCCGGCTGCCCACGTTTTCGGGATCCGCGCCGTGTGCGACGGGTGGCATGGGTCGTGGGAGAGGTAAGGAGCGGGGATTGGGATACGTACTTGCTTATGGTGTCCGAGTCTCCGATCACACAGAGGTGTCGCTTTGGTCGTGTCATGGCCACTGCGACTGCATCAGTTTCCATTCATCACAATGCCATGAAGCGCATGTGGAGGTTGCATACCGTTGAGTCGCCTCTTCTCGCCCAGGAAGCCCACCTCATGCTCCGGATTACTCCGCACAGTACTCACGATCACGGCTTCTTTTTCGCGACCTTGAAACCCATCGACGGAGCCGAGCTCAATGCCAGGATATGCTTCTTTAAGCATTCCCGCCAGCAATGCCAACTGCGAGAGTAAACATTAGCCCGGTAACATCAAGGTATCCCCAGGTTCATGCGCAAAGTTTGTAAGATGAGCAGGGGAGCTGGAGGTGCATGCGTACCTGCGCATTGTATGGCGTTACCACGGCGATATCCTCTGCCTTCACGCCGGCTTCGATTAGATTGTTGACATGCATCTTCACCAATGCCGCTTCGGCTTCATTCGACTTGCTGTCGCCGAGGCTCATGCCTTTGCTTCCTTTGGTGACCGCATCGTCTTCCGTCTTCTCTGGGAAGTCGCCGCCCTGCGTGTCCCAAAACACTAACGGCTCTCGTGTGTCTTCGGTGTCCGTGACGTCGTACGGCAGATCTTTGAGTAGCCGATCCTTGACAGCTTCGGCGGCTATAAGTTTCGATTCATATAGCTCGTCAGATGGGAATCGCATAATCTTTTCGTGCATACGGTATTGCGTCGTTAGCATACGTTTGATAGATGGTCCGTGGAGGGCGAGTAAGCGGTCGAACAGCGTTGTTTCCAGCGTCATGCCTTTAACCGGCTTTGCTGAAGCTTCTGTAGTGTTCTTCTCGCCTTCTCCAGGCTTGATACTGCCATCCTTGCTCTTCTTTGCATCCTTCTTCGCCGCTTTCGATTCCTTGGAGTTAAGTGACTTGATGGTGGGTGGGAGCTGCAGATGGTCACCAGCAAGCACCAGCTTGTTCGCTTTGACCCATAGTAAAGGCACCCAGCATTGTGCCTCCAACGCCTGACTAGCCTCATCCACGATGACGACGTCAAACTCCTGGCCCTTGAGGTGGAACCCTCCAGCTCCATGCAAAGTGGCGAGGACGACTTTACTGCCGGTGACGAGGTTGTTGACACACCCCTTCTCTCGCTCTCGGTACTCCTGCCGAAGGCCCTTCAGCTCAGTGTAGATCTGGCGGCGCTCTTTGGCGTTTCGTGTCTTGCGTATAGAGTTTTGCTTGTCGTCCATCTCTTTCCTTACATCTTGGACTAGTGCAGCAGCTTCCGATGTTCGTGTAAGAACGTCCAGTGAGTGATTCAAGACGGATGGTAGTAGTCTAGCTGGATGTCCCAGCCGGACCATGGGCACTTTGTGAGAGGCCAGGCGCTCCACAATATTGTCGACCGATATGTTCGAAGGTCCGCAGACTAGGAGGCGCAGTTTCTGCTTCAACAGTTGCAGGATAAGTTCGATGAGGGTGTGGGTCTTTCCGGTGCCTGGCGGGCCATGTATCAGAGAAATCTCCCGAGATGCAAGCGCAAATCTGATGGCCTCCTTCTGGCTGTCGTTCAGTGACGGATCGTTCCATTCGAGCTTGTGCAGTGGGTTTGTAGGGTCGTTAAGGTCTGATGGCAGAGGCGTAGGCGATGCTTGACCAAACAGCACGCGCATGAATGGTGTGTATTCCTGGTCGCTGAACTTCTGGAGTCTGTTCATGGTTTGGTTCATCCTGTCACGTATGAGCAAATGTATGGAGTATGATATGTTGCATTTCCGCGAAGACGTGCCTCTTATAAGTAACGTCGTTCGCCAGCTTGACTCTATCACAACCATCAGCTTCCTCCTCACACATAGTCTCCCACACAATCGTACTAACATCCACAGCTTGCTTCCGCCTGGTACGTCTGCGTCCTCCTTGTCCAACACGATCTCGACGTTCTCCCTCCTGACCCTCAACACAACTCCTTCGGCACCTTTCTTCACCAATTCACGCTTTTCGGTCTTTTTCGCGCTCCCGCTCGGCTGGTCCTGCACCGCCACGATATCGCCCACGCGTATGCCATGCTCGGGTATATCCGGCTTGTCGCCTTTAGCCACGACAGCCGAGTCCAGCCCCAGCTCGACTACCGTCTTGCCGCCTAGACCTGTCCGTATAGAAGACACATTAAGGTTTAGGATGGCGAGGCCGGCGCGTGAGAGGGCGGCGGGGGTGTGAGAGGAGAGGAGCGCGTTTGTTTCTGTGAGCTCGGCTTGAAGTTCGGCGTCGAGAAGCGTGAGCTGTGAGGCGGCGAAAGAGGGTATGTCTGTTGGTTGAGGCATGTTGTGAGTGTCTGCAGTTTTAGTGCGCGATGTGCGAGTGAAATATATTTGACGTGAGATGTGAGCTTCGCGCAGCTCGTGGTGGGGTCGCGCGTTGACGAGAACCTTGTGTTACCACGATTCGCGGTGACTGTTGGGCTATTGCGACGGGCGCCTGCCATTCATCTCGGCTCCTTTGCTAGAAACGGGTGAATTATGGCATATGTGAACATGGAAGCTGAAGACGAGCATCAACAGTCGCGTGGAGGTGCAGGAAGCGAAGCGCGTCATCGCTCCTGCATGCACTAGCCTGACTCCACCCTAACCTACGACCGAGATATCTTTATCACCATCCCATACTCCATCTCATATTATATTGGCGTCTTGGAAGTCTAGTTTTCCTAGTGATAGGGACGTAGGAAAGTCTAGTCCAAAAAGCATAATCAACTCTAAACAAACCAACACCCATTCTACCCCTCCCTCTCCCTTTCCACTTTCCAAAGTACTATTCATGAATCAAGCTTGCACGAGCCACGGAACTCCATGAGGCTGATACTCGACATATGTCTGTACATGTTCACGTGACGTCACATTGTCCTGTTAGACATCTCAAACGGGGGTACTCTTCATCCGCAGATCACTAATTCAGACTCTATGCAAGTACATCGAAATCAACAGACAGCAGAAATCAAACAACGAAACCCGCACAACACATAGGAGATCTATCGCAAAAAGCACACAACGAAACAAACGAACAAATCAACCAAACTGTAATCCAAAGTCTACGCCTTCTCATCCACTTACATCTAAAACGTAACTTCATTAAACCCGGAATGCCACGGCCCCTGCACATTCCCATCATTATCCCCATACCTTGCCTTCCACTGCCCCTCGACCTCCATGCCCCTCTCCCAAGCCCCCTTCCTCGCATCCGCATCATCCTC
Organism: Ophiobolus disseminans; assembly: GCA_010093685.1. NCBI lineage: Eukaryota > Fungi > Ascomycota > Dothideomycetes > Pleosporales > Phaeosphaeriaceae > Ophiobolus > Ophiobolus disseminans. The sequence goes on along the minus strand of MU006235.1, from coordinate 612,563 downwards.
ACCCTCCACAATGCGATCCCAGCTCGGCATCGGCACGCTCCCATCACAAAACTCTTCATATAGCACCTGGCGCGCTCACACAGCCGATCCGCATAGTAACAAGGCGGCGCATAACTCACGGGCAGCGTGGCGCGCACGTACGTCGCACACAGCCAATTCGTCAGGTCCTGAATGTCGCGCGCGGAGAACGCCATGCCGTTTTCGAGTACGGAGTAGTGCGTGGGTTTGGCGGTGCCGGCGACGGGGTAGTGCGATTGCAGGAAGAAATCGAAGTAGATGGGGTGCGTAATGCCGGATTCGACGATTGTGCCGGACGCGCAGGAGAGGTTTGGGTCGGTGGATTTGGGGTACAGGCGCGTGTGGTGCCGCTTTGTGACGACGATGGCGGTGATGCGGGGGATGATGGGGGACTTTGTACCGGCTTGGAGGTTGGCGTAGGCGGAGCGGATGGCTGTGTATTGGCCTGCGTCGATGCCGTCGCGGTAGTAGAGGACTTTGAAGCGTTTGTTGTTCAAATTCCAGTTGCCTTTGTGCGCATCCCGGAGAGCAAAGCTCCTGATATCACCCGCTGAGATCGATAACGTGGCAGCTGTGGCAGCACTCGAAGAGCTGGAACTTCAAGCATCGGATCATCGATCTGGATCTTTGCTTTGAACAAGGCCGAGTTGGCGTTGGCCTGGTTGGAGATTCCAAGAAGCTAGCGACCACCGGTAACCATGTTATCTCGATGGACACCGAGAACTTCCCGGGCGAAGTTGATCATGTTGGTACTTACCTGTCCAAGAAGCCCAACCCTGAATGGCTGGTGTTCAACGATTTGAAGAATCTCAACGGGAAACCACTCCTTCTTCCTGAGAGAGCCGAGATTGGCACAGGGTAGTTCTGAATTCGTAACACGCTGTAGATCCTCCGCACTCAAACGCTCCATGTCTTTTATATGCTTCAGAACAGTGGGCCAATTGTCATCATCTCTGTAGAAAGTCTGAATGCTTGGAATGAGTCTGAACTCCTTGATATACTTATTCTTGCCGCCTTGAGCCGTGATCTTTACCTTGACATTGAGAAGTGCATTCTTTGCAGCACGACTGTAGGAGAAGTCCCTTCGTGCTTTCGGAGGGCGAAATCTTTGGAGAAAGGCATCGACTATCATAGGTTCGTAGAATGCCATGGTGGCGCTACTCACGTTAAGCAGTGGCATGCCCATACCAAGCTTGAATGTGGAGTAACAGCCTTTGCACGCTCGCACACAAGACTCCAAGATCGCAGAAGTCGTTTCGGTGAAGAAATTGTTACCGCCGATCTGGAATGGTCGCATGCTGGAGTCCTTCGTTGATTGGGAGAGAACAATGTTCAGAGCTTGTTGAGCCACCCCCAGGTTGTCGGGGACTGGAAGTTGTTCGATGTCACCATTGCAGGCTTTGATTAAATCTTCAACCGCGACTTCGCCGTGATAGGTCAGGGTGTAGTACTCTGCGAACTCGTCCAGCTCTTTTCCACTAGGCAACGTCTTTGCCGCTCTGATGACTCTCTTCTCATAGTCCAACGCTTCCGAGGCTTTGCTAGCGATATTGCATTTCAGCTGACCCAGTTCTTCCCAGGAGACGATGGTGGCAACGCCGTCGCTGGCGAAATGCTGCTTTGCGTTCTTTAGAAAGTCGCAGTTGTCGATGAACCATGCCATGCGTTCCTGTCGCTTACCGCGTGGTGCGTCTTGCCCGTCACTTTCATCATCCTCTGTGATTTTCACACTAATAAAGTATTTGTGTAAGGACGTTTTGGTGAGGTCGACTTTGAAGTGATTGGTGAGTACGGTGTGGTTTGGAGGGTCGGATGTGTTAGCAAAATCGGGTCGTATCTCATGGATGTCCAGAGGGTCATTTTGCGAGGCGAGCTTCATGCTGTCGAACATGCCTTTCTTTGAGCCGATTAACGATTAGTTATCCGATAGGACTGTAGTAGTTGGTAGCTCAACAGTCTTCGGAACTTCGGCTGCGAAGATCGGTTGCTGAGATTGCGACTGCAAAGGCGATGGTTGCTGGAGATTCCTCTGGGCAACCACCACCTGCGCAGCAACGAAAGGCGTTCCCTCATACCCCTCATGTTCCTTCAACCAAGCATCAGCCACAGCGCGACGAACTCTGGGTATAGCATCCCAGACGAAGCCGTAGTCCGTGCAAGGTCCCACCGGGCACACTTTCAGTGCATGGTCTGTCGCTTTGCATCTTCCGCATGGAGTCTTTTCTAGGCTGCGCACAATCGATTTCTGGAAGGCATCGGGTAGCTGTTCTGCCATATCGAAGGTTGATACAAGTCTTGGGGATGAGGAGAAAACTGATCGTGATGATGGAAAGGGTCGAAGTCTAAGATGGGCTGTAACATATGCTTCCTTCGGTCCGTGCTGTCCGCTTGCTCAAACTCTATAATGTCATTAGCCCATGTTCACCGTTTGTGTTTGTGCCAATAGACCGATCGCATAAACATAAGTAACTTGCTAAGCTTGGTGGATCAACCGGGAAAAGTAGTTGTGATATCTCGTAAAGCATATGCAAGCAGTCACAAGCTAGATTAGAACAAACTTGAATCGGCTCATAGTGGCAAGCAGCTGGACAAGGTACGTCAGTGAAGCTTCGCTCGACGCCCAAGGACTGTCTGCTTACCAATAAACACTTGACAAGCTACCTGAAACATCACCAACCATCAGAACGAGCCTCAAACAAACCGAGAAGAAAATATCTCATTGAAAGTAATAATCGGCAATCTCGAACCGCAACGCCGGCGACGAGAAGTAACGACATAGCCATACTAGTCCAGTCGAGAATAGCTAATGGAAAGATACCTTACATATCCTTCCCTATCACATCCCCATACCTACATCCAGAACATAGTCTTAGCAATACTCTCACTCCAGGGATTCTTCACTTCATCTCCACTATAGAACGCCTTCTTAGCCATCTCAAACATCTTCTGCCTGAGGACCTGCTCCACCTGATCTTCATCCGCCTTCTCCTGCCTGTTCTCCGTAACCGATGGTCTGTACACTTTCCTTCCGTAGTCGACTCTCTGCACGCGTTTAGATATGTATCTCTTTTCGCGAGCCTCTTTGGCTTCCTTGAGGAGCTTCAATTTGAAGTCCGCGTGGGGGGCGGCTAGGACGGGGTCTGAGAGTCGGTTGAGGAAGCCTTGGACGTAGCATCTGTGCGGGTATCAGTCCGGAATGGAGAGAGGGGTAGTTTCCAAAGACTTACCAGCCGCGATCACAAAGGCGGTCTGCGTAGTATGCTGCAGGAGCATATGATAAGCCTAGTGTTGCTCGAGTGTACGTGTAGCAGAAATATTGGGTCGTTAGAAAAGTTAGCGTAACGTCAATGACAGTGACGAGGTGCAAGCAAGTGTATCAATCGAGCTGCACAGTCAAAACTCACGAAACCTTGCAGCTTAACACCGTCGAACCACATCTCATCGACAAGCGGGAAGTAGTGCGCTGGCTTCGCCTTTCCCTGTAGACCGTTGTGTGATTACAAATAGAAATCTTGATAGTACGAAGAAGTGATCGCGGTGTCAACAAGCGTACCCGGTTTGCAATTACCGTTCTTCGGCATTCCCTCGTTCGGCAACGGATAGTTTCGCATGTTGTGACGCTTGGCAACCACGACAGCCGTGAGTTTGAAATCGGGCGGCGGCGTCATCTCGAGCTCCTTCGCGAAAGCTGCAAATGCACTCCGAATCTGAGGCACTTCGTTGTTCTTGACTATTGAATATTGGCTACGCACAGTGTTAGAAGGCGCCTGGACATTTGGCTGCCGACGTTGACTGATCTATCAGACGCACCATCTCGATAATATAGGATGTTCTTGGGCAGTGTGCGATTGTTATGGCTGTACCATGCTCTAAGACGCTTAAGCACCATTCCTTCGACGTCGTGGATATCCTCGCATGCTTTGACATGCGGTTGCAAGCGCATAGACCCAAGGAATTTGCCACCGTTTGAACCGACCGAACCGACGATAGCTGCTATGGATGGGGTTCTAATGAGAGATTGGGGTCCAGGATGAGTTACGTCTCGGATGGTTAGGTTAGCAGATCTCTTGTTAACATCCAGGGCAATACTGACGCTCCCAGCACCAGGGTATCTTTCAAGATCTGCACGACCCCATCGACGGTGTGGTTGATGCCACCAGCCTTCAGATTGATCTTCATTGCCACATTAGCCCAGTACTGTGGAGTGTCATGCTTCTTCTGGCTGTAGACGACGCAGATTGACTGCATGCCGTACTTGCAGTCGGCGAGATGTTTGAAGCGAGTGTATGCTGGGTCCGAATAGTCTTCGAGAAACAGTATGATGAAATTGGCCTTTTGTTCTTTCGCCTTGCCATGGCCGCCTCGGCCGCGGACAAGTTGTTGGCAAAGCCGCGCTGAACGATATGTCCTGCAAACTGAAACGTAGCGGCGGCGTACGTCTTCTGCAAGGCTTTTTGAAAAGCCTCCCATGATTTCTTCACCACCTCGACATGTGTGATAACAGACTGTTTGGTGTTCTACAGGGGTACAGAGATGATGAACACCTTGAAGAGCTTCGTGATGTTACTGATCAAGAATTTGCGATTTCTCAGGTCCCAGCTCGGACCCTTCATCACGATACTTCCGTTGCCGTATCTTGGCTTTGGATAGGGCAAAGTTGCAGCCTGGACTTGAAGCATTCGCGAGTCCACTTCAATAGCATGGCAAGTGGGTTGTGGCAATGTCCGAGCAAGTCAGAAACTCACAAATGGCATGAAGCCAGTTCCAGGCTTGAGACCCAGCGATCTGAGACCCTCTTGCTCAATCATCGTTCGAGACATTTTCGGATGCTTGCACGCAATCGTAAGCATGTCGGCCGTCAAAACGCTGGACACTTTGCGCTTGTAAAGCTGATACGGCAGGATCTGGAGCTTTTCTGGGAGATACCACTTGGGATCCTTGACGGTCCCACAATTGATTGCTGGCATGCGTGAATTCAGGGCTCTGATCTTGTACGCTAGAACCGTTAGTATATCTTGCTCAAGACAGATCAGAATGACAAGCTTACTCCTCTCGAAATGCTGCTCGACAGTAGGCTCTGTGTCAGGTTTACCATCTCTACCACTGAGCTTGAATGTCTGTTGGCCCACGCCCTCACCCACGCCGCAGATGGACTTGATGCGAGAGGCGATCATAGCAGATCGAGACCTTGGTTTCCCACTATAGATTAGCTCGTATGTCAGCTGAACCCGGAGGCCATGTAGCTGTCCCTTGCGATCGTTTCTGTCCTTGAAAGTGCTATCGTCCATTAGGTAATGGCTGACGAGAATGGGCTTGTAGAAAGCACTTGTACAAGCATTCACTACAACAAGTGATTAGTGCTTGGTTGTTGCACACAAGCAGATGAAGACACTTACGATTGAGGACCACGTTGCCCATCCTTTGATGGATAGCGTAATAGTATCCACGAATCGTGCAATGCGATGGACCCAGATCATTGTGGCCTCCAGTGATGAAGAATTTGGATGAGAGAAATTGCTGATCTGAAATTGCTGCTGAGCGGCGGTGCGATTTGTGGTCAAACGATAAAACACTGTTGAAGGTGGTGGCAAAGTTGACGGGGGTGAGAGACAAACGGAGTGACGGTGTCTCGAGCGTACCTCTCGTCCCCACGCGCGGCAGTCACGTCGCTCGTGCGACCTCAGACGTCACATGCACAACAGCAGCTTCAAGCAACATTGAACGAGCAAACGGAATTAAGGTAATCAATGCAAAAAAAGCTCATACAGATCCATATAATCATCTAAAAACAGGCGCTACCCACATCCTGCCCGCTAAAAACGGCGCCGAATCCGCCCAGGAGAAATCTACATAGTACACCAATGTTACACGCAGAACAATTTGAGGGGTATCTCATTCCCACACGCAACAAGTGTGGAGAAAGAAAGCGAGAAAAAGAAGCGAATTAAGAAGCTACTCGATCGGTAGCTGGTATTAGAAGGTATAAGGCGGTCAAGGAGGGGCATTAAAACTGAGGAGCCGGGTATATGCAGAAGCCAGGGATATACGCATGCAGTCGTGTCGGTAGAGAAGCGATGGAAGAAGAGGATGAGGCTTATTTGCCGCCGGCAGGAAGCTTGACGTTGTTTGATAGCCATGCCTGGGTGTGTTAGCTGATGTGTCATGTGCTTGGAAGACGCTGGACTTACTAGTCCTTCGAAGATGCCCTCTCCTGTTGTTGCACAGCTGGGCTCGACTTTCCATACGTGGTCCTTGGCGATCTTGTCTAACTGCAGGCGATCTGAGACTTCCTTTGGTCGCATGGCTACATGGCGTCAGTATAATTCAAACGTCATATGCAACCCTGGATGTACGCACCTCCTTGGAGATCCTGCTTGTTCGCAAAGACTAACAGCAGCGCATCCTTCATTTCCCTGTCCTGAATGATCCTTGTGAGTTCCGTCCGCGCCTCGTCGATGCGGTCGCGGTCATTTGAGTCGATGACGAAGATAAGGCCCTGGGTTCCTAGAATGACGTCAGTATAGGGGTCCTAATTCAGCATATTGCGATGATGGTGTGGTGGATAGAGAGTCGCTTGCAGTGCATCGTGTGCCCGCGCGTGCTCGCCTACCCGGAACCGTGCCATCACGCCCCAACATACCAGAGAAGTAGTGTCTCCACAGCGGGCGGATCTTGTCCTGGCCGCCGACGTCCCAGACGTTGAATTTTGTGTTCTTGTAGGTGACGGTCTCGACGTTGAAGCCAACGGTGGGGATAGTGGTGACGTCCTGGTCGAGCTTGAGCTTGTAGAGGATTGCTGGCGGGCGTGTTAGCATTGACCCGTTGCTAGATCTTCCAATGCCCTGTATGCCGTCGTGCAGGTGGGGAGAATGACATACTGGTCTTTCCTGCTGCGTCCAGACCCAGCATCAAGAGACGCATCTCCTTGGATCCGAAGATCTTGTTCATCATCTTCGATATTGAGGCACCCATGATGTCTGATGCTCGCTATGCACTCTCAATCGTGGTGTCGAGTGGTTCTCGTCGGGAGACGTGCTCTTTCGCTGGCGGAGTGGGCGCAGTAGTGGTGTTGATAGCTCCTGATAGCGACACGTGAGGCTGCAGGGCGCAATTGGCGGGAAGGTAGACCGAGGACGGGTTTGGCCGAGTGCGGTGTGCGAGGCGGAAAGAGTGCGGGCGGCGGCGGCGTCTTCTATCACGGCGGTGGGCGTGCGGGAGATTTTGCGCGTTCGATGTCAAATGCACCGAGAAGACGGATGTAGAAGCAGAAGTCTTAAGGGTGAAACAACCCTGTCAGCCCGATCGGCAGCCAACCGTGCGCCCCTCACTAACTCGCAGACGCGCAACGCTCGCTTGACACTGACAGGTCCCCCGAACCATCGCAAATCTCGCACGCCTCCTATCAAAAAGGGGCCTTTGCTGCTCTAATTTGCAGCATATCAAAACAAGATGAGGGCCAGGAATCGTGCAGCTGCAGGTATATGCACCTCTGCTGCACCTAGCGCTGTAGTGTACCATCACGCTGCAGTCCTACGATGCCGCCGACCCGCAATCTAAGTCATGCAGGTACGCGGAGCTACTCCTGAGCCTGGCAGCAACAATCGTGTTCTGGAAGCCCGTGTGGGCGAGTATTGTGGCGAGTAGACTCTGCGGTAATGAGGCAGCAACTGGCTTCAACCTGGAGTGTTCGTGACAACATTGAGGCGCTTAGTGCGCTACGGCTGGCAGACGATTCAGTTTTCAACTTTTAGTTCATCTGCTTCGCCTATCGCCCGAGGCAAGGAACACCCATGACGCTATCATCGCCCGGAGAATTGTGACATTTCGAGTGGACTTAGCCGCATTGGCACAAACGTACGAGAAAGCAGCCACGGTGAACCTCAAGCGGATGTGCTGTGGAATGACACACCGCAGGTTGTTGCAACGAGGGAACAAACTGGGAGGCCTTGTTCTACACTTGCATCAGAACGATGAACTAACGTGGCTTATGTGTGGCTTTAAGAGAATTATGGCTATTTGTTCGACAACTCATTTCTCGGCGACCTGCGGTAGTCCAGTTTCAATTCAAATCTAACTCACTTCTACAACATCACAAATTTCTAAAGCTAGTCATAATCCATCATATCCAATTCCGACACCACTCGACCCCATTACATCCACATCTCAAAACCCATCCACAACCCCCTCACCCTTCTCCTTCTCCAACCTCTCCCGATTAACCGCCCACCACCACTCATGACTCTCCTGACTACACTTCCCCGCCTGCTCGTCCCACGGCTTCGGACTCAGAATATAATGTACATTCTTCACCTCCCCGTCCCTCCATATCTGCTCGTGCACGCCCTTGTTCCGCAGCGTCTTCAGCGCGTTGTACGTATACGGCAGCGCAACCCATCGGCCCCGGAACAAGTCTCCTAGCAGCGACTGGTCGGCGAAATCGTAGTCCATGGATGATGGGTTGGAAAGTTGCTCGAGGATGAGGTTGTACACGGCTGCGCTGGGGTTAACGACTTGCAGGCCGCCGTTGGGCATGCCGAGGCCGAAATCTGCGGGCGCGCCGGTGTGTTGCGCTGCGTCGGGGTCGGCGTGTTGGGATGTGAATGCGCAGTTCTCCGGGACCCAGTCTTTCGGGTAGTGCGGCTTCTTGAGCGGGTTGCAGACGCAGGCGTGACTGGCGGCGAAGACACGGTCACCTTTGCCTGCTGCGCTGGGCGGGTCGAGAGACATTTCCATCAGTTCGTCCATGTTCTGCAGCACGAGCATGTCGCTGTCGAGTTGCACGACGCGGTCGTATTCTTCGAGGGAGAAGGGCGTGAGCTTGGACCAGCAGTCGTAGAAGCGCGGGTCGTTTGTGAAGTCCTTTTGCACGCTGGGAAGCAGGTACTTGACGTGTTGTTTGGGAATGCCGCGCTCATCGAGAGCTTTGTGGCCATCGGGCGGGAAGGTGTCTGTGTAGAGGGCTACGAGGGGGTATTTCGTGTTGTGTTTCTTGAGCGAGTAGTCGAGGGTGAGGAGGCCGGTGAGGTAGGCGGTGTTGGTGATGAGGGTCGTCCATACTGTGTGCTGTTAGTTTCCGTCTGATGTTTGATGGGATAGAAACCGTTACCCTTCTTCGACGTCACGGCCGCTGGTTCTGTGCTGAGCCTGGTGGAAGCCATGTCGCAAAACTCTGTCTTTGGTGAGCTAGCTGGATCAATGTCGACTTCAAAGATTAGTGTCGCAGTGTTAGCAAGCCATCACAACATGACGAGATCAAACAAGCCAGTACACTTCTGGTTGACTACGCGCAATAATAGATGGAGGGGTACAAGATCCGGCGCGTTTGGCGAATCTAACGCGGCCTGGACCCTGGCCTACATTACTTTTCGCGCCAGCCGATCCCGGTGGCCTCTCAAGATCGTCATCATCCCACATCGCGGAGCCTCTCGCTTTTCCGACGCTGTTAACTCCGCCCAACACACGAGCATGGGTTGAAGATTGTCGGGCATTACACGTTCGCTTTCTTTTCGTGCTGCTTGTGTCTCGAGTCTGTTATATCTGCTTCCACACACGGCATGAATTCGACACCGAGACGAGTGCTCCATCGAATACCATGTCTGCTGCGGTCATGAAGACGGGCGAGAAACCCGCTGCGAGCGCGGTCGTGGATCCGGCTGAGCCTCACGACTCGCCAAAGTACTATCGAGGGTTTGTAGCTGGTGTGTTTAGTGGGATGGCGAAGCTCTCCGGTATTTATCACTTTCAATTGCATATTTGTCATATCTAACACCTACAGTGGGTCATCCATTCGACACGGTCAAGGTGAAAAGCAGTTCGTATAGCGACCATAGAAGTTGCGCTGATTTGAACAGGTTCGCCTCCAAACGACCGATAAGTCCCAATTCCGCGGTCCCGTAGATTGCCTACTCCAAACACTCCGCAAAGAAGGGTTCACAGGCCTATACAAAGGCGCCACACCGCCACTTGTGGGATGGATGTTCATGGACTCCATCATGCTCGGCTCCCTCAGCGTATACCGCCGCGTCCTAAACGACAACTTGTTCAACCCACGCACCTCCGCCCTGACCGAGCAACCCAAGCTGCCCGTCCTCGGCCACGCATTGGCAGGCACAATGGCTGGCTGGACCGTGTCGTTTGTCGCCGCGCCCGTCGAGCACATCAAAGCGCGATTACAAATACAGTACGCGGCGGACAAGTCGAAGCGGCTCTACTCCGGGCCCATTGACTGCCTGACGAAAATATACCGCGGCCACGGCTTTCGCGGCTTGTACCACGGTCTCAGCGCGACGTTGCTCTTCCGCACGTTCTTCTGCTTCTGGTGGGGCACGTACGACCTCTTCACACGACAATTACAAACGCATACGAATCTTTCCACGCCTGCGGTGAATTTCTGGGCTGGTGGCTTATCGGCGCAAATATTTTGGGTCACGAGTTATCCTTCGGATGTAATCAAGCAACGAATAATGACGGACCCATTAGGGCCTGAGAGACGGTTTCCGAGATGGAGAGACGTGGCGAGAACGGTGTATAGCGAGTCGGGGTGGAGAGGATATTGGAGAGGCTTTGTGCCGTGCTTCTTGAGAGCGTTTCCGGCGAACGCTATGGCGCTTGTTGCATTTGAGGGCGTTATGAGGAGTCTGTCTGAATAAGAGAAGGACGGATGTGTTTTGATACTTTTGATATCCAGCGTAGATGCATAGCGAATACCATTGAACATTCCACTCAAGAATCATAGACACCATCTTGTGTTCTCAGTTCACTAGAAGAACCCCTCGATCCTTCATAGCTTCTGCTTCTCCTCCTCAATCTCACAAAACGCCCTAAACGTAACCAGCCCCTCCCCATCCTCCGCATCCGTCTCACTCAACACTACAACCTCCGCCGTCGCCCCCACAAAGAAAACATACCCCTCCTCGATCTTCTCCTCCTTGGATCCCACGCTAATCGTGCCCTTGCCCTTGGTGCACAAGATGATACTCGGCCCCTCAATCGGGTCAAACGTCGCCTTGGCCCCCGATTTATTCAGCGCGGTACGCACGACCGCGAACTCGGGGATCGGGGGGTTGTACAACAAGCTCGACGAGCTAGAACTATACGCCGCCGCATTATGCCTCACATGTGAGTAATCCGTAGGTTCCATTTTCTGCTCGCTAATCGGGGCGTACGAGTACGTCAACATATCCGTGAGTGTGTCGACGTCTTTGAACTTGGGCGTGAAGCCTGCACGCACCACGTTATCGGAGCTAGCCATGCATTCGATGATGTCGCCCGAGAGGTAGGCGTGGATGTCGTCGGCTTTGAGGAACATGGCTTCGCCGATCTCGAGCTTGACGTAGTTGAGGAAGAACTGCACGAAGAGGCCGATGTCGTTGGGAAATTGGGCGTTTAGGCGCGCGACGAGGTCGGCGAGTTCTTTGCCGTCGTTGGAGGGGCCGCCGGAGCCGGCGAAGGAACTGCCTTCGGACTCTGCGGCTTGGATGAGTTCTTTGGAGGCGGTGGCTAGGGTGTCCCTGTCTGTGTTCATGACTTTGGTGAAGGCGGACTGTAGGGCCTTCTTGTTCGCCTTCACATCCTCCTCCTTGTCTGACGTCTCCTTGCCCTTGACGGCATTCTCGAAGTTGGAGGCTTCTTCTTCGCCGACGACTTTGCGGAGGGAGGGGACAGTCTTGAGGAAGTGGGCGATCTCGGCGAGGGGACGGAAACCGCAGAGGCCATCGAAGGGTGTGACCGCGATGGTCATTTCGGGCTTGTGGTTGTCATCTGAAGAGCATCGTTAGGCTTGCTATGCGCTATATTGCTGACTGAGGCTGACCTGGGTAGTTCTTGGGGTCCTTAGCATGCAACTGCTCCGCAAGCTTTTTGTTCGGATGCGCCTGGATGCTCAGGGCCTTGTTGATCGAGAGGACCTTGAACAAGAACGGCAGCTTGTTCTCATAGCGCTGAGCAATATCCGAAGATAGCAGTGCTTGGTTCTCCTGCACCAGATCGAGCAGCGTTCGCTGTGTCTCGAGGTCCTTGGAGGGAAGCGAGGGGTGAGTGCCCATCCATAGCTGTCATGGTCAGTGACACAGTCAGCTGCACCATATAAGAGGCATCGGACCTCAGCATACGGCTTCTCCTCCTGTATCGAGAAGTCTGAAGCTGTGGCAGCATGGAACTTTGCGGCCGCGGAGGTTTTGCCGACTTTCCCTGGGTCGCTTCAGCATCGCGCTGAGACGAAATCATGAATCGCGGGGCAGCGCACCCCAGTCGTAGCTGTTTACGCCTGTGATTGTTGTCAGTTGACTGCAGTAACCTGTTCTTAATACGAGTCTTACCGCATTCGAGTCTGATCAGAGGGTTTCGCATCTTGGACTTTGGCAATTGATTGTTGTTGTGCAGTGTAGCTCCGACGTTGACGTTCTGAGACAGCTCCTCCCCGCGGGGGTTTCCGCCTCAGACTTACCTAGGTAATCACGCTGAGTAATGACCGGGCAATGATTCAAACCAGCGTCGTAGCTGTGTACCTACAATTGTTATATGCAGGCCTACGCATACAGGCCTACGCCAACAAATTCTTACATTAACCAACTTTTATGTCCTTGCTTCACATAAGTGCAGCTAAACGTTGTAACATGATATCAATATCTCTAAAGAATATATGTTTAGGTATTTGTTATACTCTAAGTAAGTCGAATCTTGAAATGTCATTTGAAATGTAATTGGCATGAACTTGAATGCGTGTGCACGATAAACATGCTAGCGTTTAGTTCGTTGTTGCACGGAACTGCTGTTTCCACTGTTATCTCCGTACTAAACCCGAGCTTAGTGCGGCACTCTGACCGCCTTCACCTCCCTTCACATCTACTGCTCATCCATTGAGACCTTCTTCCACGCACAGGTCGCTGAACGGCATCGCATTGGGTGCAAAGATATTGAGGCGTTCGGCTCCACGACATTCCCGATTGCGTTCCATGGCTCTTACTCAAGTAGCTCATTGTGTACCTGCATCTGGGACGTCCCGTGCTCAATGTCCCTGAGTCAATTCGCTGCCATTGTTTTGTTCCTGATCTGCAATGGGTAGCAATGCATTGAACTTGCAAGTGGAATGGTTCGGACATCTACACTGAATGGTACGCTTCGAAGTGGGCCATGCCGCTCGGCTCCACAACGGTTGTGCGTTGAGAGCTAAGTTCATCGCTAGCACAGAGCGTTGCCTTTCACATGTTGATATCTCATCAAATTACTTTGACCCTTCTTTTTGAGGCAGACTTGAATCTATACAGGAAGCCGGAAGCCTGATTACTGCCGTCGAGGTGGTCTCGCGTGGCACTGATAAGTATTCTAGGACCACTGTTATGGGTATGAAATACGCAAGTCTGAGGCCACGAATACTGTCTTTTCTATCATGGTTCCGATCCAGTCATTCCCTTCGGCTTCTCATTAGTCAATTGCGAACCACAGGTCTGTTGCTCAAACCATCATGTGGGGCTGATTAGTCTACCACGAGAGTCGTCGCCGGCCCCTTCTTCCGAAGAAGTCGTTGATGTAATCACCTAATCATGTGCTATATAAGAACAAAGAATTTCACAATTTCATAGGGTGTTCTCTACACACATCTCAAGATGAAGTCCACTCTTTTAGCCGCCGTCTTGTTGGCCTTGGTCTCCCTCGCCCTCGCGGGGCCGCCTCAGAAAGCTCCTACCTGGCGCGAACAGCTTTGCCGCGGAAAGGGGTGGCGTTCATACCCGTGGTGGTAAGTCTTTGGTTCTGGCTCACGACACCCAGATGACTAATCAGTATAGTCACGACAATGGTTGCAAGAAGGGTCCTTATGGCTATGGCGAATGTACTCCCACGCCGACTCCCACTTCGGTGTCTTCATCGTCAGCCGTCGCCTCCTCTACGACTATATCTTCGTCCTCCTCAACCCAGGGCCCCTCGTCGACCACCAGTAGCTCTCCGACTCCTTCTCCCACCGGTCCAACCTCTTGTGAGGATCTCCAACCAACGTATACCACGCCAGATCAGCGAGTCTTCAACCTACAGTGCGGCGGATACTATAGATTCAACAACGAAGACCTCCTCGGGACAGTGACCAGGAATACGTTCCGTGCTTGTGTAGACTACTGCGATACGTTCTCAAACTGCTTCCTCGTGGACTATCAAGTTAGCAATGGACTGTGCTACGCCGCGTCTCGAGGCAGCCCCGGACTTATCAATTCGGTTGAGTTCCAGTCCGCCACGAACGGTCCTCCTCCTTAGCCAGCTTCTGCCAGCCCAACTTCGGAAGCCTGTCCTCTCGCATTCTCCTTCGCCACACCTACAGAGCAAGTGATGGCCAAATCTCCGGTCTTTGCCTAGTACGCCTACTCTCTGGGTGAACTGGTCGAGCCTACAACCGAAACTCGCCATTCTTGTGGTCTGTTTTCCCCAATATCGATTCGAGCATTAATACTTGCTATTTCAAAGACAATCAACACTTTCTCTAATAGGTTTCAATCATCACAAATTCCGTGAGCTGCGGAAGTATTATGTACTTAGTTGTCATCTATACTAGAGCTATAAATTGTACCCCACGTTCTTTCGCATTGAGTGACCTTCATAACTATATTTGTTATCGAGTGACTCCATACCATGGAGTCTCACCCTTCAGATAAATCCATCATGCATACCTTTGCCCTTCCTCCGGTGGTGTAACGTTTTTGTCAGTTGTAAGTGAACCGTGGCCATTGCCGTCCTTTATAGACACCACACCCCATTGTACTGGAAAGAGGTGCGCTTCATCGTCTTCTTCATCTGGGTGACAGGCCGCACTGATTGCTGCACTGCAGGATGAAGCCATTGGCACGTCACCCGGATAGTCACGCATCGCCAGGACCACCAGAAAACCGACGTATACCAAACCCACCATTATTGCTTGTCATCTTAGCCCACGCATCAGAAGTTGTAGGGGTCACTTACTCGTGAGGATAGCTTGGATGCTGAACCCGTTGATGTACAGCATATCGTTGTCAAGACCTTCCCGTCCGCTTGATAGGACGGAGAGATTATGACAAAAAGGCTTTGCGAGATCAGCCAGTGAAGTCCAGATGTACCTGCTATCAGTGGTATGCCATAGCGCCAAGGCATTGAAACGAAGTAACTTGATCGTTGGATGCCTTCTGGATTTGAAACACGAAGAGGCCTCTTCACTCGCAATGGTGGTACAGCAGGTTGGCGTCAACCGAAGACCGATCGCACGAAGAGGGTAAGATTTCTGGGTCTCTTTTCATCCTCTTCTGTGTTTTGTTTTCCCTTTGGTATGGGCGAGGAGCATGCGAATCGCGACCATTCCTCCCCGACCAAGCAAGTCGTCACTAGCGCGTTATAGCGAACATAGAGCAGGGACACAGCAACTTGCCAGCTGTTGGCCCACATGATGACAGGATACATGGCTTTTTGGTTTCTCTGTTCCTGTGGTCAGCTCGAAGTTGGGATGACGACAGTTGGAGTGACAAGTCTCAGTCACTAAGGCTTTCGAGTTAGCTACGTTCGAAGTTTGGCCAGGTCGCGGTTTGCCAAATACGAGACTGCCCAGATTGATTCTCGAATCATGTAGATGAGCTTTGAGGAACTCTATGCCGACTATCAACCAGACCAAAGCGGCAATGAGCAAGATGATTAAGCTTCATGTGTGATTAGTGTAAGCGGAAACCCCACATAAGATACGTACCAGATCAGTGTGGTCAGCCATGATCGCTTAGAGGCAATTCTCCACAGTCTCGTACGCTTGTGTTTCCATTCCTGTGGCTTTGGTTGTGCATCAGCTTTGTGTCCCCATAGTTGATCGATATTGTTTCTGTCCGCTAGGCATATCGATTTTGTGGTGTGATCTTTTCGCTTGAGGAATGAAACTGCAGCGTCACCAACTGTAGTCAAGGGAGCGTCTTGTCCAGAAGCAAATAGCCAAGTGGTGTAATATATGCAGATGCATTTGCAAATGTTGCAAAGTATGACCACTGTTACATGAAAGTGACGTTAGCACGTCTCCAACATTCATAGGTTAGCCATTGTGGCAACAAAAAGACTTACCGAGCATGACTGGGAAGACAACAACGAGGCTGCACTTATCATCAACTGATCGTGTGCGTGACAGGCAATAATCTATGTGATGCCCCTCTATAGCCCATTGATCCGCGGCGTCCGACCTCCCTGAGCTTCCTGGGCGGCGGCAAAGTGCTCGAGGTAGGTTTCCACACAGAAGAGGCCAGCCTGGATCGTACGCGTCGGTCCTCCAACCAGCCGTCAGAAGTGAGTTGTTGTTTCCGACTGCGGGTCCGACAGGAGTCACGAGAATAACATCCGATGCGTTGTTGTAACCTTGCATGTAGCGACTTATACAATCTCGAGAGGTCAGATTGGAAAGAGTTTGGTCTTGCATGGCAGAGTGACGGTGGAGATCTGCGAGCTTTGTAGTGTAGTCGATAGGACTATTCGCACGAAACGGCAAAGTTCGGTTTGCAGTCACCATGTCGTATGGAGCACCCTCGACAAAATTTGGTGTGACGACGACCCATATAATTGCATTAGCTGGTTGTACGCTGACGATCGCGGCATTGTACCTGGTAGCTGTTAGTTTTGTAGGTAATTAGCGGAAGTGTGGCTGATGTACACGAAGTGTAATGGAAAAGAGAAGATTGCTAGAACATACAACACAAAGACTCGTTGGCGAGAAATGTGTTGGAGATTGCGTATGCTTAGTATTCCAACGTCGAGCCATTTCTTCTTCGCGTGAGCAGCATCGATGTCATCCCTCGTCGGTGCTGACAGTAGTTGCATAGCGAGGTTGGAAGCTCCCAGCAAGATGCTACTCAGGATGTTGATCCCTAGATGGAGAATGGAGCTTAGCAAACCACTTGTGCTACACTTCCGTGGAACAAGCGACTGTCATGTAGCTTCGTAAACATAATAATAGTACCAATGAGATTTGCCAAACCAACAATCGTTGTAGTTGCGCATGCTGTTAACAGAACTGTGCGGCGCCGAGAAAGCAATAACCCGAAAGTCTGGGCCCACTGATGGTTCGGGTCTGCTTCTGGGAACCAGGAATACAAAAACTCCTTTTTGGCGTAACGGGTAGGGGAATGACTTCGCCGTCCTAACGACTTTGCGTCATGAAGATCAGCCCCAGATAGTAGAATTTCTGACCAAGATATCGAGTCAAGAAGCCGGCCATTGTTATTGGGTACGTTGACGCTTTCAGCAGAAAGCGACAATTGTGGGGAGATATCTGGGGACTTCTCTGGCTGTCTTCACTGATTGTTAGCTACCCAAGTGTTTTAAATGTTGTCGGGAAGTCGCAATCAACATGCAACGGAAGTGGCGGCTGGTTTTGCTGGTCAAGTACTTCAGTGTTGGAAAGTACGGTCTCCTCATGGGTTACGCTCGTGACGTTGAGAACGATCTGTTGGAGTGCTACGTCGCGCATAGTGAACTACTGTTTGTTGTGCTAAAATGTCTTCCAAAGTTGCTGTGTCAGTAATGGTACTTTTGAGGATGCAGAGCGACCCAAATGTGGCGCATATGAACCAGGCTGAATGCAGATTGGCTCATGCGGCTGCGCCTAGTGTGTTGGCACCAGTCGGCGATGATGTGGATTAGTTCCAAAGTTTGTTTATTCTTGAACTTGCATCATAGAGACTCTGCAGTCTCTCCTTCAATACCAAAACCAGCCCGCAACCAAGCGCGTACTGATTGTATTGCTACCAGCAATTGGAATCAGATCTTCCTCTTTTTTGGCTGCAAAAAATCGCCAAGCTCACTAAACATGCGCTCACAGTCGCAGCTAGAGGCAGGTATAGATAGGACGTCGAGCGCGAGGCGCGTAAGGTTGGGGTAGTCGCGGCGGCGTGAGAGCCAATAATTGAGTTCTCTTACAACAGTAACGGAGAAATGTATAACTTATGTTACCACATTGCCATCTCATTCGTCTTCTACCGCAGGGCTGTCGGCTGTGCAATCGCCAATGCACTGACCGCGCGCTGCCATATCTTGTACGAACTAATTCTCTCACTGTCCCTGGCTCCCATGTACCTTGATCAGCATGGGCGGATGTGCTAGAGGAAATCTTAGAAGAATATGCGCTCTGCCTAGTCGAGGACGGCATTGATCATCGGTCGAAGGTGCATGCGTGAGTCTTGCGCGTTGTGGCAGAGGGAACATGGACCCCATCTTTGCTTTAAATCATCGCACCATGCACATGTCCATATGTTGATGGTATAATGCACTAAACGACGGCAATCTTGATGGTCTACGCGTGCGCAGCCTTGTTGGGTATAATCGTGATGAAGCGAAGTATGATAGAGGGGAAGGCTGGAAGAGAGTGCTCGCGTGGATAGCAGGTGACGTCATCTCGCCAAATTTCATTCTGAGCCGAGATAACTTCGTTGCCTCACGATACCACTACCGAAACAACGTAGGCAGAAGCATTTGCTTACCAACCCCCACAAGATCAATATGGCGGTCATACATAACACGATAAACCAACTACTTCCTCAGCAAATGCAATGACATCTCTTTACACGGTCCGGCCAGCTCCCGGCGAAGGTCTTGGGTGCTTTTCGGCGACATTGATACCCGCGGGTACGCTCATCCTCAGCGAAATACCGTTATTCAACGTGCGCGAACCGCGCACGAATGCAGCGGTTGTCTCCGCCTTTTCCAAGCTCACTGGTGTTGAGCAAGAGCAGTACCTCAGTCTATACGCTCAAAACTCGGAAGCGGAAGGCGATGCGAAAGTAATCGACATTTTTAACTCCAACGCCTGGCAAACCGGCTCTCGAACTTCCATCTGCCCGCTGGCTGCACGCTTCAATCACGCCTGTGTTCCTAATGCCAGTTTTACATGGAACTCGCGATGGTGTCGAATCACGGTCCACACCATTGTGGAAATACCTACGGGCACCCAGATCACTCTGAGCTACGAGCGGCCCTACCAAACCATCAAATCACGACACGAAAAGCTCTCCGCGTACGGATTTGTGTGCTCATGTCCGGCTTGTGGAACGGGCGCCGTAGCCAGCGATATCCGTCGAGCGCGCATGGTAGTATTGGACGCAAAGATCCGCTTCGAACGAAGACAATTATGGAGATCGCCTTGGCCAAGTGCTGCCCTGGAACTGATTAAGCTGCTAAAAGAAGAGGGACTTGTGGGCGAAGCCATGGGTTTGGCGCATCATGATGCTGCCATAGGTTGGAAAAGGCATGGACGACTGGATCTGGCAGTCAAGTTTGCAATTAAAGAGCTGGAACTCTGTATAATGTGTTTTGGTTTGGATTCAATGGCTGTCGATTCATCGGTAACGTTCTTGCAGGAGCTGAAATGCCAACTCGCAAAAGAGGTTCAATCGCGGATTGAGAAGCAGGCGCAGGAAGCAGATCTTATAAGCCAAGGAGAGCACTGAATCTTTTGGCAACAGCCCTATCACGGCAACTTTTCTTCTGTATTCGTCTTCAAGCGATGGCATTGGTATGATATAATGAAACTTCTTAGTACTACCTAGGTATTTATGGCTTACCCCGTCAATAACCTGGTAAGAAGAGCACGGACGACGCAATGCTCACTTTCAGTCAGCCTCCATTCCGGCACCCGTGTGCTAAGCGATTAACCTTCGTTTTGCGTGCCGTTCTAACCGACGTGGTGTGAGATTCATTGGCTGACGTCAAGGCAGCATTTTACCGACTTAGGCTCAGCCTTGCTGAGCCACTTGGGTTTGCCTCACGCGACACCACACATCAATGATGTTAAACAAGAGACTTTGCTTACTACTCTGTACTAAAGACTCCTCCTTTGCTGATTATACATCAATTTACTTTTGACGTTACCTTCCACGGTTGTGCATAACTTACAAACGCTTACCCTGCGTCTACGTATACGATGGGTACAAAATCTGATTACGACCACGACAAAGAACAAACCATCTCGAAACCTGATGTCAAGCGCAATACTGCCAGCCTCGACGATGCACCGCCAATCTACTACGACTCCGAACCATCCGGCCAACCACCACAATATCCCAACAACCAATCCACCCAGAGACAAGTCCGTCCAACGTCTTCGACAACCCTTCAGACGCCCATCAAGCCCCCACACCAGCATCGAAACAGCGCGCCGGCAGCCACCATCAATGCCATTCTAGCTTCCCCACATGTTGACTTAGATGCTGAGCGTCGCGCAAACCGAAAGAATAAGACGCTGCGCGAGCGATGGAGGGACTTTATGGACCGCACTTTCCACAATAACTACGAGAAGGATGAATGGCGGGTTGCTAGAGCTAAAGGGCCGGAGTTGAATGTGTGGGGTACGAGGCTGAAAGCTAGTACGCCAACGCCGCTTGAGAGGAAAGCGCGTAGGTGAATTACGATATACTATTCTGGTCTTGCGGGATGTCATTTCTTGGAGTGAAGTCGCTTCTCGGCGCATTACCGGTGTTGAGTCTGGGAGACGAATTTGACGAACATGGTACCATCTACAGCCATCCATGTTTCTATTTGCATTACTTAAAGCCCGAGAGCCAATCGTGAATAGATATCATGCGTCCGACTCCAGATTGTGATGTGCAGAGTGCAGCTGTGTGTGAATGAAGTTTGGAGGTCAGTGCGCACTTCAGTGTTTGGTTTGGTGGGGGCGGGCGTCCTCACCTCCGCGTAACCACAGAATGACTGCCGTTGGTTTAAGCTGCGGGCCATATATACCACCATCCCTCATCTGCGGGGGTGCATCTCTAGCTCTCGGTCCAGTGTGCCACGGAGCGTACCTGCAGGACCGCTAATTGCACCTCGCGCATTCCCGCTCTCTTATCCGCACGTCCATTCCGCATCACCACGATATTCCTCCCGGTTGCAGTTGCCTCAAGGATTCAAGCATCGATTGAATACACCTTCACTGACCATGGCGGCACGCAGTCGCCCCCGAGCCGGGCAGATCAAAGACGAGTTTGACGAGGAAAGAGCGCTCTGGAATCAGATCCGAGCTGATGCACGACGGATAGACCTACTCATGGTAAGCGCAGTCCTAATTATTCCATATTGCATCGCACCAATATACGTATCGCTACCGCATTTCATATCACTATGAGTAGACGTTCTTGGAGAAAGAACGATTTTGTACTGCCCTCCTCAAATACCCCCAAGCAGTTGGCATCGTCACGAGGTTATGCTAGCGAAACACCCTCGGCTTCACGAAAGCAGCAACTGTCGTGGAGAAGAATCCAAGATTGGTCAAAACGCTTCAATCGTCTAGAAGTGAGCGAGATCTTCACGACCTTCTGTTCACATCCTGCCCACTATTGTTCTTTCGTGGATCCAGCTCCCTCTGCCTCTTGCTGCCTCTTCAGCACCGGGTCTGCATTCTCTACACACAATAATTGAAACTGACTCGAAACAGAAAGAGTCAGATGACGTGCAGAGAAAGATTCTTGACCTCGAGACCGACCAAAATGCTCGAGTGGGTGCGTTTACTTCTGTTCCGAGCAAGCTTTCTTCTAGCAGTATCTGACAAGACTAGCCCGAGGTGACGCTCCTTCGTCACGCATAGACTCTGAACTAGAGACACTTCTTAGGGAAAACATCAAGATCACCAACCAGCTCTCGTCCATGCTCAAGACAACGGATTCAAGTGGAAACGACATCTGCGCCCAACTCGAACTTCTTTCCGCCCTTCGCAATGCCGACGACGCCGCGCCATCGTCCGCCTCGCGCGCAACTAGTGTCGGCCACAACAAAGCCGGACGTGATCGCCACGGCAAGCGGAAATTGACCGACAACGTAGACGATCGCGAAAGTATGGTTGCAGACAGCCCTGGCGGTCCAAGCCCGAAGGTTGTCATCAGCAGCCAGAAAGATAGACTTGTTGCGAAGAGCGGCGGGAGTCGAGCGGGCTCGGTACCTGCGGCGAGAGAGGCGAGTGCGAAACTTGAAGACGACAAAGATGATTCGGGTAAGGGTAAGAAGAAGCGCTCTTCACTCTCTTCTTCTCTCAAGCACGGCACTACACGATAAAGCACTGACTAGTTGTGCGCAACACACTATTTTCTTTTATAATAACGTATCGAAAAGCGACATTCTCCCCTCTACTAGTATGGAAGGCGTCAAGATTTCGGATGAATGATACCCGCTCTTCGGCTGCCTGGGTCTGCCAGGTCGAACAAAAAAGCATCTCTTAGCCGTGCTAGTATAGCAAACCTGTTTTAAAATCTCATTTGTCTTTCCTGTAAACCGTCTTCAATCTTCCTCTTCTCCTTGAGTCACTATCTCACGGCCCTTTATCTCCACAATTGCCTCTCCCAATCGATCCGCACCACCCCTCTGCCCCATTTGAACCCTCCGCTAACCCCGACCCACCACAGACCTCTCCAAAACTCGCCTCCTCCCCTCCACAGAAGTCCTCTACCGAGACCCCAAGAAACGCACAAACACAGAAGGCGAAGGCATCCTCTGCCGCGTCACATCTGTCATCGGCGAAGGCAAACAACGCCGGTACGAAATCATCGACGCGGACCCAGACCCACCCACACCATCCATCCCCTACCGCGCATCCGTGAACCACCTAGTCCCTATCCCCGCGCCCAGCGCTAACCTCACCTTGCCCGACCTCAGCCGCGGCAAGAACGTCCTCGCGCTGTACCCCGGCACGACGACGTTTTACAAGGCAGAGGTGGTGGCGAGTTGGAGGGTGGCGGATTGGTTTGTGGGCGGGAATGGCAAGGTTAAGAGGGAGGAGGGGGAGGTGGGGGGCGTGGAGAATCTGGTGCAGTTGAAGTTTGAGGGCGAGGATGAGGCGGATCGGGAGATGAGTGTTGAGAGGAGGTATGTTTTGCCTGATCGGTGAGGGTGTGGGGAGGAGTTGGATATGGGTGGATAGGGTGGGGTGGGATGTTGTATGTTGGGTATGGTAGTTGAAAGTTCATATTCTTATTGTTATTGATATTGCTACTACGCTAGCATCACTGAACATGCGACAAATATTGCGACCCGTGATATCCCACTTGAACGCCCTCGCTATGCATATATATAAACCCCCAAAATCTCAGGAATCTTTCTCATCATCCTCTCTATCCTCCCACCCACACAAGCCCCTCAACACCCTATTCTCCTCTTTCAACCCGCGTATCTCCCTCCGCAGCCCCTCCTCGCTCTCGCCCTGACTCTTCAGCGCCGTGCGCGCGTAATCCGCCACTCGACCCAGCCCCGCCTGCCACTCCGCGTGCTCGAGCCGCAGCTGCATGCTGACGCCGCGCTCTTCCTCCAGCAGCTTCTGGTAGTGTTTGTGCAGCGCGAGGATGGAGGATGTCTGATTGTACGCATACGGGCGCAGTTTATCGAGGAGGAGGGTAAGCGCGTTTTCGTAATCTGTAAGCAGGGATTGCAGCGCTGTGTTCGAGGAGGATAAGGTCGAGAGGTGCGTTTGCGTGGAGGTGAGTTGAGACTGTAGGTGTGCGATTTCGGCATGGCGCGTTGCAGCTATAGCAAGTGTTAGCCGTCATTTTTCGTCTCATGCAGGCTGGGACGCATTGCCTGGGCTCTGCACATACCGTCTAGCTCCCCATTAACCTGTCTGAACCCGCCGTTCCCGTTGACAGCCCCGCTCTCCTCTGCTGCCCGCGCCCGCACGGCATTGACGCCATTCACTATGCCTGCCGTCTGTTGTTTGTTGTCCTCCAGCACCTGGCTTAGCTGCTGCACCACCGCCCAAAGATGGTTCATGTCTGTTTGCTGGCCGCCAGACGGCAGGCCATTGACCATGGGTATGCCGTTCTGTTGCGCGCCGTTGCCATTGTATTGTGAGCCGGTTTGCGACGGTGAGGGCGAGGGCGGCGCGCGGGGTTGCATATTCTGCTGCATGTTGGGGTTGTTGGAATTCGAGTCGGAAGAGAGGAAGGAGTAGTTGTTCATTGCGGCGGTGAGATGTGGGGATGCGCGCGGCGTGTTTCGAGGTGGAGTAGGTTGGGGTCGTTAGATTAAGGCGCAGCTCGACTATCGCGGAAACGGTGCGCGCGCGTTTGCAGTAGTTGACGCACGAGCTGCCTACGATTACACTAGACTACGTATCATGCAATCGCGCAAAAAGAGCGTGTTGTATGCATCTCACGGGAGCTATTGCAGGGTCTCAGGCCGACTTTCACATTCATGTACTAGCGTCTTGGCATACATACTGCCATCACTGAGATGGCCTCGAAACGTACGAGGTCAACCTTTTACTGGGTTCTCTCGCCTTCGAGCAGTTCCATGAGTACGCATCATCAGTCAGCTGCTGCTTTGTACCTTAGGCTCCATCACGGGAGCCTGCTCATGCTCTTCGCACCGGTTTCGGGTTGTGCCTGGCCAATGCCTCGTTCTCTCGGGTCAGCTGCGCAATCAGCTCGTGCGAGCTGTCGGGAGCAAGTCTCTTTGCCGCGGCCATGACACTCTTATTGAGGTTGTGTAGTCCTTTTGCGTTGCTCCAGGTATCATAACCGCTCTGCTCGTTGCTTGATCTCCTGGAAAGGTCAAGGGGAGGATCGGTGTCTTCAGAGGTCCGGGTCTGCTTCTCATTGACAGGCGTATGTTCTGATGCTGCTGTCTCGACACTACGACTTCGTGGACTGATATCAGCTCGAGTATCTGGGCCAGCTGTTGCAACCGACGAGGTTTCTGAATCGCTCTTCTCGTCAAAATCTATGAATCGTCAGCTTAGTCTCCCTCCTTTTACTATGCGTCGACCTACCTCCTTCGCCTCCTACCATCGGTCCTGTGTTCGCGCGTCTCGAGGTCTGAGAAGCATCGCGCAACCGGTTCTATTGAGTGCGCCACCATCCCCCCTTCTTTTCCACCAAATGTCCAGATCGACTAGGCGTAGAAGTACGAGTGTGGTTATTAGCGGTTATGTTGAGCGGCCTGCGAAAACGGCTCCGGCCCCTACTCAATTGCCCGCCGGTCGGTGTATATATCTCAGGAGTAGAGCGACGAAACGGCTGTGGCACAGCAGAAATGGGAGACGTGCCAAAACTGTCCATGGTTCCCCAATGGATGAAAGCCAGGGGTTGAAAAATTACTGATGAATCTTGTCTCCGGTAGCGAATGAACTGCTCGTCGATAGCATATACAGTACTGAGTGTTTATCGCGAGAACAAGCGATAGCAATGGATAGTAGCGAATGCGAATGCTGAAGATAGCAATGGTCTTGGGCGATTTCCAGAGCGTGGTGACAAGTTAAGTAGCCGATACTGCTGTTGTTTGGTGTGACATCATGGAAGGCGCAACACATGGCCCGACACCTACCACCGGATCTTGCGACAGCTCACCAATTGGCAAGCACCCTGTCCACCTTTTTGTTTCCCACATCCTGCAAAGCATCCATATCGACATCCTCGTCCTCGTCTTCAGCAGTAGCCGGCACCTGCACATCTCCAAACCGCTCCTCCACTCTTCCCGCAACACGGATAGCCAGTGTCCGCGTCTTGGCAAGTTCCGGTGCCAGTGGCGACTCCTTCCACACCAGATTCGGCTGTATGTTCTCCTTCGGCTTGCGATACGGTTCAAGTAGTGACAGCAAAGTCTTGTATTTGTTGAGTTTGTTCTGTAGTGTCTGACGGCGCGCAGATAGGTCTTGTAGGCGCGACACAGAGGCGAGGTAGTCGTCTTGATCGATGTCGCTAGTGCGTGAGTTGGGGTCGGCGGATGTATCCCATAGCGCTGGTAGCTTTGCGATGTGCTCGTCTCGCGTGAGATCGTCGTTCCGGCCTACTGTGTTCGCATCGTCGGCTAAGTCGGTGGCCGCGTCAAGTTCCTCATCGATTTCGCGCGTGCCTGATCCAAGGTATATCTCATCGATCTGCGCGACGATGTGTTCGATCATTTGGCGGCTGTAGACTGTTCGTGAATGATGTTTGAGGTCGCGATTGACTATATAATTGTTAGATTAAGTTAGCAATATCAGGTACATGCATATATACCCTTGTCTAGTACTCCCTTCAGCACGCTGAGCTCAATGCCTCCATCTTCAGCTACAGTCCGGAGCCGTTCCGATGGTGGAATACCGCGCGACAGGAGCTGCTTGCGGGATTGAAGAAACACCTGTTTCTGCTCTGAGATGGTGCGTTGCTGTTCTTTAGACATTGCGCACTGTGACTACTGTTGATGTGTGGTTGATATGGGATGTCGTAGCGGAGACAGTCTTATGCGGGGTGTTAGCGCGTCTTGCAACGCGTCGAGGCGTGACCTCTGACCATGCCAAGGAGCTACTCCCCACATGTATACCTACCTAATCGGGTATATTTGTGGATTGTGGATTGCTGCAAGTTTTCCCTCGAGAAAACATGCCGCAACGATTCCAGCTCGAACTTTCCTAATCAGGCAAGTAAGTTGAGGGCCTGCCTAAAAGGGTAGGTAAACAATGCAAAACTTTTTTTTCGATGATTTCAAGCAATCAACCACCACGTGACGGAGAACTCACCTGGGCACACCACTGGAGCTTGGGCTACCGAAATGTATTCAAGGAAGTGGGGCTGCATCGTGTAAAAACCGTGCCGCAATCGATACCCACCAGAACCTTCCTAATCGAGCACATTTCTCTACCGTAGACTACCGTAGATTTCACGCAACGCTTGGCCTGCCAGCCATGAAAAGTGTCGCATGCCCGCTCTACCCCACCGTCTTGTCCAATAGTAAAAGACGACAGCTTATCTTGCGATTCTTCACTGCAGCATGTACGGCTGTACAATATCGGTTACGACGCGCCATTGGTTTACAAGCGTTTTTCCGTGGCTTACTCAAGGGCCCTGCTTTGCCTCGCTCCTTTTTCTTGCGGTCTATAAATCGAGAGGTTAACGTGGTCACAAGAATACACACCTACATCTCATATTGTTGAGCTGGTGCAGCTCACTCAGCTTCCGCTGGATGTCAACGATGCTTTCATTCGTTCCTGCGAGTGAATCCTCGACTTTCAAAGCCTCTGATTCACCACGATGCACTTAGTCACAATATCCAAGCATACTACGACAGGTTGTCCTTCCACGCCAGTTCATTGTTCAACGGGAAACTAGACCAGGCCGCCATTGGTTTTCTGGATTTCGACAATGGTGACATGCAGTTCCACCATAGCTGTACTGTCAATCTCCGGGACCTCCCAGTCTCGGTCGATCCGGGGTAGATCTACGACTATGCTATAACCTTCGCTCTGCGAAAGTTCAAGAACGCAACCAGGACTTCAATGGTCCATACGCCAAACCGCAATCTACCATGAGTTCGATATCAAAATTGGTCGAGCGCTGTGGATCTTTGTGAAAGGCAATAAATTGATCAAACATCGTATGACAGAAGCCTCAGCATTGTCCCCATCCAGGAAGCTTGGGTCGTGCAGCGAAGCATTTTCAGCCGCACTGGCCCTGGTATATCAATGACTTGGAGGATGAGCTCCATAAGCTCAAAAGGGATGTATTGGCAGCCCAGGTCAACAGACAACCAAGTCCGATGCGCTCTCCGCTTCTCGCCGAGTCTTCTATGAGATCACCTTCTTGATCGACTACATTCCCAATGACGTCTCGTACGGAGACAGGTACTTTCTCTGGAGAAGGTCAGATTGTTACAATTCAGTATCCGGCTCAAATATATTCTGGCTTCACCGCACCAACGTGTCCATCGCAAGCTCTCGACATTGCTTCTTAATTCGTACTCATGCAACTCGTGGAGCAAATCTGGTCCAAATCACAACGACTATGGCATACCTAAGCCTATTGATGTACAGGATCAAAGTTCCGTCGTTCCGTCGTGTCGTTCACAGGTTACGGGATGGCAACCCCCGGTTTTGGAGAGAGCAGTGTGGAAAGACTTTGACGACTGGACCCGATATGGAGATGCATAGTGCGCTATCATTATCCAACGGTGCACCAGCCTTCTGCGCTTTAGGACAAGAGCAAAGTATCACCTTCAAAGACCTTCAGCGGATTCAAGATATCGAGAAGGCGCAAGAGGCTCTCCTATTTCTCAAATCTAACATGGAGATTTTGGGCGAGCTAAAGCAATACCATATGTACGCCACAAGCTATCTTGACTTCTTGATTGAGCTCAAGACGAGTTGCAAGGCGTATCTCGCCGTTCAAGATTAAATCGACGTGGAGGAGTGAACGAACACCAGGCGCAGCAAACGGAGAACAGCGCTGTTCACATATCTCTGGGACGAAGAACAAAGTACTGAGCTTGAATATAAACATATGTATGAAACACGGCTCATGTAGAAAACAAGCAATGTAAAAAACGAGTCTAATCGCCCCTTCCGCGCCGCCCACGATCATGACACCCGCCTTCATCGTCCGGGACCCTAACAGCTCACGTACCTGCATCACAAAGCCTTACGAACGCCGAAAACCCCGGCACCGAGTCGTCGAAAAACGTTAACCCGCGGCGCAAGATGCATCCGGGGGACGCGCCAGTGCCACCGTAAACTGCGCCGACGCAAGCCGGGACTGCGGCGCATGCGGCGATGCACTCGTCGACGGTAAGGCCGCTGGGAGGCTGTGTTGCGAGGTTGAACCCGCGTATGATCTTGCCGCACGTCACCTGAAAGCCCGAGTTGCAGCGTCCGTCGTTGGTGGGACATGCGTTGGAAAATGGGCCCGAGAATGAGGTGCAGGTTGGGGCGCTGGAGTAGGTGCAGGCTGGAATTTTGGGTGTGGAAGAAGTTGGTGTTGGGGAGGGCGATGGAGACGGGGATGGAGATGGCGATGGAGATGGCGATGGAGATGGCGATGGAGATGGCGATGGAGATGGCGATGGAGATGGAGACGGAGAAGGCGATGGCGATGGAGTTGAGGAAGATCTCGAGCTGCTTGTAGACTGGACCGATGTCACGAAGCTCACCGGTGTAGGAACGCTCGAAGAAGAGGAACGAGCAAGGGAGGACGACGACGCTCTGCTCGACGAACTGATTGCATTGCATTTACCGAAGGTGTTCTGGCACGTCCTCGCAGCCTTTCTTAATTGGGTGGGCCACTAATTAGCGCATGATTTTCTAGGTCTTGGACTTGAGCAATCACGTGCCTCGTGCATTCCAAGGTTGACTCAAATCTTGGAAGCTTTGGAAGTACCTCTCATTGTATACATGCTACACTAGCTAGCGAGTACCTAGGTATACATTATGTGAAGCCATATCAACCGCCAAATGAAGAATACCCCTTCCCTCCACGCCCAACCCCTTACATTACCGCGCAAATCGCCACTAAAATGCCCTCGCCCCTCCTATCATATCGCATCTTTCTCTCCTGCTCTGCTTTGCGTTCTTGCGAGATTCTTGCCTCGTCGCTATCGGGACTAGGAGCGCGCGTAACTTCCTCGGATGAGATGTGGACTTGTGTGTCTTGTTTGTGTTGTGAGGTTGGTGGGTAGGGATGCGTAGACGACATAGTGCGTTGTAGTATGTGTTGAGGGGAGAAGTCAAAGATTGTAGGTGTGGAGGAACTCGGTATGGATGATGGATGGATGTCAAGAAATAGGAGCATTGTGTTGGGTTGATTGTTGGTTTGAACAGACTTTGGTATTCGAGGATAGGTATGCGTTCAAGATTTGTTTTAGCTGTTCGTTGAGCACCCCCAACCCATATATATTTCTTCTCCATTGGTCTTAATACAGTGCAGTGACGTCGATGCAAGACATCTTCGTGTATCGTGAGCTTGACACAGCCACGATGTATCGCTGATCATGTTGTACAAAGTCGATCACGTTCTCCGATCAGGGCAGTGCCACGAATCAGAGTGCAAAGTGGCGATCTTGGAAACATGCTTCACGTCCAGTCGTCTCGACATGTGGTTCAGTAGTTGATGTGACTGGGCAAGGACTGAAACTTGGATCGCATTGAATGCATGGTCAGTGAATTTTCGTACATGCTTGTTATCCTTTCCAGCCTGGTTCCAACGACGCAGATGTCACGCAATAAACACAGCAAACGATGTAACAAACGATGGGGTTCCCAATATGTTCCAATTCAATGATATTCATAAATGACAAATTCCAACATTCCCAGAGCAAGAGTGAAGATGCCAACACAGCAGCTTTAACCATCTCTTCTATGCGCAACGTCGCGATGAAACCTGGCTGCCTCCTGGCGCACCTGGCGCTTCTGCAGCGCAACCATCAGCGTCGTACATGCTATAAGCTTCGTAACGTGAACCTCATCCACTAGCAAAACACCCTCGTTGCCAATTCCGCTCATCCACGATTGCCCGAACTTAGCGACCTCAACATCGACTTTGCCGGTGCGTTTGTACAACGTCGTATTAGACTGACCCCATTGAGGGCCCGCCCAGTCGCGATGCCAGTAGTATCGATGCGAGCCCGACGAGAACGATTCGTCTTCTGACAGCCAACCGTTGCGAGCAACGGTCATCGGTGGTGCAGAGTATTTGGTGTTTTGTGTGAATGTGAAAACGGCTTGGTCACTTACGAAGATGGGAAAGAAGGGCTCTGGCCACTCTCCGACGGGGACGTGCCGGCCGTCGGTGATGGTGTACTTAGTCGACACCCAGCCTGCCGACTCTCGCTTGATGGCCATGAGGAGTTCAGAGGAGGGCTTTCGGAGCGCTGCTTTAGCTTGGGCCTTGTAGAGAAACGACATCTCCGTGTAGGGGACGTCCATGCTCTTGGTTACGTTGTAGATCCGAACTTCTTCTGGTTTTTTTAAAACTGTAGGAGAAGTTTCTTGGCGCGACCCACAGCACTGCTGTTGGTTTGAAGGAGTGTGACTCGAGCGTTGCGTTGGAGATCGACATACTGAACGTGGTTGATCGGATAAACTCTTAGTGTGTTGAACTGAAGTTGAGTTATGAAGAGGCTATGGAAATGGAGATGGGTCTTATAAATCTCTCGTTACTATTGTGGATGACTTGAGTCTAACATTGTTAATCAACGTAGTAGCTAAGAATAGTGCTTACTGGGCTTGAGTCTGATCTGGAACTGGTGTGCTGAAACATGCGTAGCTATCATCTATGAGTTGACACCTGTATCGCACAGCGCAGGTATTTCATGGTTGTCGTGGTCGTTGTCTCATTCACTCAGACAGTTGCTCAGCACGAACACTACCTATGTATGTCTTACCATCAATTGATCGCAAGCTCAAAAGGACGTTGACACATGTTGTGGTAAAACACTAATTAAGCTTTCGGATTCTCGTAGAGTGGCCCCTGCTGTGGAGCCTGTTTCCCACAAACAGGCTCTATTCTGGGCCTCGCGTCAGTCCGCGCCATGCGATCTTAGATCAATATTGGGGTCGTTCCCACGGTCTCTTGCTCTTTGGGTTGTGCAAGTGAGGATGTAGGTAGATACCTAGGTAACGGTACGCCTGCAGTTGAAGACCGATGTTGAAACTGGTATTGCAACTTGGAGGCGTTCCCAAATCTTGTCTTTGGCAGTTTTCTCGCTTGGATGTGCACGAATAAGAGCAGGCGAGCACGTGTGCAAGACTGATGCTCGTGCCACAAACAAATCAAGCGAGGCGATACGGGAACACGGCGCAACCAATTTCCTGGCCACGCGCAATGATATCATGCCTCGGATAAGCTCGTGGGCCCCTGCACCGATCGCGTCCAGATGCTCAACTGGGCCTGACTGAGATTGTGAGGCTACAATACAAACACAAAGGAAGTCTGAAACACATTGTCTAGGCGCAACAACGGCAGGCCAAGAATACTGTTGGACCCTACAACAACGGTATTGTGCACACAACGGAGAGTCAACGGCGTCCGCCGCTGGTAATTGGCCGTGAGTTGGCGAATTATTGGCTGCCAGTAGGCGCATATGACGCAGTGGCGCGTCTTGGCACTGGCACGCGCCCTGAATTCAAGCGTGAAACACGTCGACTGCAAACCCTCCAGCCAGTCGATGTCGCCCTTGAATAACCCTGTTCCCTTCGATAACCATTGTCCAAAACTTTTGCGACTTCACCTACGACACCTTCACTCTGCAACTGCCTACTACAGCAGCTGCCCTCGCCACTTCCCCTCCATGTCTACATACTGCTAGACACAGGGGCCACCAATTGACGAATTCACGAAACACATACACCTGCGCTCCTACCACCACAGCACATAAGAGCACAACATGTCCAACACAGCAGCGGCCCCCACGCCGACGGCCTCTACGGGCCCCGGTTCCGCTGCGAGAGCCGAAAACCAGAGCATAGAGAACTTTGCCGCGTCCCTGTCCGCCGGTGCTGTAGTCTTTGGAATCCAGATGCTCGTCTTCTTGATATTGAGCGGCAACTGGAAGCTCCACAAGACCAAGGCGAGCACAGAGAAGAGCACAGAGCGGCAGGGCCTGTTCCACAAGATCTAGTACGCCATTCACCCCCGCAACACGACATATGCTAATAGCTGTAGCTACTACAAAACAGCCTTTGTCCCCAAAGCAAGACGTATCGCTCCGCCCGTGACCGCCTGGGAGTCGTTCAAGAATGTTTTCACCATCAGCGACCGCGAGCTTGTCCGAATTGCCGGTGTCGATGGCTACCTCTTCCTCCAATATCTCCAATTGCTGCTTCGCATATTCATACCCATGGCGCTCGTTATCCTGCCCATCCTCTTGCCGATAAACCGTGTCGGTGATACGGAAGATGTCTCTGGCTTAGACTCCTTTGCGTGGCCGAACGTAGCCACCCCCGAGAAGAATCACCGCCTCTGGGCCCATCTAATCCTTGCTGTCCTCGTCGTTATTTGGGTTTGCTTCAACTTCTACGCCGCCTTGAGGAGATTTGTTCGCCTCAGGCAGACCATTCTCACCATGCCCGAACATCGCATGCGCGCTTCTGCAACCACGATTCTCATTCAAAGCATACCGCGGAAATGGCTCACCGTACCCGCGCTAGACGCTCTCTACGACGTTTTCCCAGGTGGTATCAAAGACATCTGGATCAACCGCAACTATGATGATCTGCAAGAGAAGGTCAACAAGAGGACCAAGGTGGCGAGGGCGCTTGAAGCGGCCGAGACCAACCTCGTCATCGCTTGCACCAAGAAACATATGAAAATGGAGGCGGCTCGGGCAAAGAAGGAGGGCCAGAAGACGAAGAGCAGAAGAGAGAGGAAGCACGACGAAGCCATGCACGATGAACGCATCGCCTCGGAAACGCATGATGATGGTGCAGATGCAGGTAACCCGCACGAAATCGAGCAACAATTGCAGCAAGTGCTCGAGCAACCCGCATCAGTATCCTCGTCCTCCTCCTCCCGCTCCACATCACCAGACCGCAAACAAGGGATTCTTCCAATGCAGTTTGTTGGACAAGGCATTCATGCAGTCGGCGAAGGCTTCCGGGACGTCGGCCAGGGTGTGGACCGGTTCAACAAGAAAGTGCTTGGTGGATTCAAAGGCGCACTTGGTCGGAACAACAAACACGAGCCTGTGCAGCCGCATGTGGATGGCACCGACGAAGTGCCGGGATCTTCGCCGACATCCGCAGATTTCACTCGCAGGGGCACTAGCAGTGACACTTACACTCGGCTTGCCGGTCCCGACAAGGAGAAGTACGAATCGGACGGTATAGTCACCGATCCAAACTCTCCAACCGCGGCGGAGAAGGAGAAGGCAGAGGATCCCGAGGAGAAGGAAAAGGCACCTAAATCTTCTGGTTTCCACCCCTTCAAGAGGTTGATAGCCGCATACCTCGGACAAGGTGACTTTGCAAGCCCACAGCCTTTTCACAAGCCAGGTCAAGCGCCAATCATGGAGCTCAAGGATGCCGAAAGAGAGAAGATTACCTACAGTGTCGTTGGGCTATACAACGACGCCTTTGCCGAGGATGATGAAAACGCTTTGTGGAGGACGTATCTCAAGCCTAAAGATAGGGACACGATGCGTGTCCCATTGTTCAACAAATCGTGGTGGCCATCACTGCCACTTATCGGTAAGAAGGTGGACACCATCTACTACTGTCGAAAGGAACTGGCTCGTCTCAACGCGGAGATTGCCGATGACCAGGCGCACGAGGAGCGATTCCCTTTGATGAACTCAGCTTTTATCCAGTTCAACCACCAAGTCGCAGCACACATGGCCTGTCAATCGGTCAGCCACCACATTCCAAGGCAGATGGCGCCACGCACAGTCGAAGTCAATCCCAACTACGTTCTCTGGGACAACCTGAGTATGAAGTGGTGGGAGCGATATCTTCGCATGGCCGGAGTGATCATACTCATCGTAGGACTCATCATCTTCTGGGGTATTCCAGTCTCGTTCACTGGTCTTCTGTCTCAGGTCAAGACTCTAACCGTAAAAGTCCATTGGCTGCGGTGGATCAATTCCCTCCCGACCTGGCTCATAAGTTTCATACAGGGTGTGTTGCCCCCGCTGTTCCTCGCTATTCTGTTTGCAGTATTGCCTATCCTTCTGCGCTTCCTAGCTGGACTCACCGGTACGACCACGGCTGGAGAGCGAGAACTACTCGTTCAGAACTTCTACTTCGCCTTCGTCTTCGTCCAATTGTTTCTGGTTGTCTCGATTGCCACCGGTATCTCAGCAACTCTGACCAAGCTCCTCGACAATCCTATCAGCGTCCCTCAGGTATTGGCAGAGAATCTGCCCAGGTCTGCCAACTACTTCTTCTCCTACATGATTCTGCAGGCCCTCAGTATCAGCTCTGGAACATTACTCCAGATTGGCGCTGTCGTTGTCATCATCCTCCTACGTTTCCTCGACACTACACCACGTGAGAAGGTTTCTAGGGTTCTCAGTAG
This sequence comes from Ophiobolus disseminans, assembly GCA_010093685.1. Lineage (NCBI taxonomy): Eukaryota > Fungi > Ascomycota > Dothideomycetes > Pleosporales > Phaeosphaeriaceae > Ophiobolus > Ophiobolus disseminans. Next base: position 577,833 of record MU006235.1, on the reverse strand, counting down.
GCCTGGCATCAACTGGGGTACCATGATTCCTGTGTACACAAACTTTGGTGCAATCGGTATGCGCAACTAATCCTCCAACACGGCTCCTTGCTAACTTTCTTAGGAATTATCTACTCGGTCGTATCCCCGCTAATCCTGGTGATGATGTTGATCACATTCAGCCTCTTCTGGTTTACCTACCGTTATCAGATGATCTACGTCAGCTACGCCAAGGCCGAAACGAACGGTCTCATCTTCCCGAAAGCTGTGAATCAGCTCTTCACTGGACTTTATTTCCTCCAGCTCTGTCTGATTGGACTGTTCTTCCTCCAGCCCGGCGGACAATGCGTCCCGCATGCCATTATCATGATCGTCACCCTTATCTTCACCATCTTGTACCAGTTTGTACTGAACAGAGCTTTCGGACCGTTGTTCACCTATCTTCCAATAACCTTTGAAGACGAGGCAGTTGAGCGCGACGAGGAATTCCAACGCGCTCAGGCTAGCCGCTGGCAGCAAGATGACGACGAGCACCAGTCGCTAACAGCCGAGAATGCCAAAGCGACCGCTGAAGAACGCGAACTTGCACATCTTGAAGAGCAAAACCGCATAGAGGATCGGAAACATGGCGACTCTGCCTATGGGCCTGGTGCTTATGAGTTGAGAAATATGGATGGAAACCGTTCATCTTCCAATGGTTTGACTGCTTCCCCTGAGCGCCCACGCCGCCCATCAGCCTGGGCTCGAGAGTCCCGCATGAGTTCCCAGTCACGTACCCATTCACACTCGCATACGGACAAGAAGAAGAAGAAGCGTAAAGATCCACTAAACGCTGTGACCGATGCTCTCAAGCACGGTCTTGACGAAGTCACCCAGCCCATCCGCGACATGGAGAACCAAGGCATGCCCTCCGGTAACCTCTTCGATAACATCGATGATGAGCTCGCCGACATCGAGCCTGAAGCCCGACAGAAGCTCATTAAGAGGAGCTTTCAACATCCAGCCACTCGCGCTATTCAGCCGGCTGTTTGGATTCCATACGACGAGTTGGGTGTTGCTAAGGACGAGATCCAACGCACAAGTCTGTTCACGAATAAGATTTGGATCACCAGCGTGAATGCGAGGTTGGATGCGCGAGGCAATGTCATGTACAAGGGCCTGCCGCCTGATCGGGATCCCTTTGAGAACATTGAAGTTTAAGAGCGGAACATGGTTCGCCGTGTTGTTAAGACGAGTTTTTCCTTTCATCATCACATTATTCTTACCCCTGGAGGTATTGGTTTTTGCATTTGCATAGCGATGCGCGGTTTGCATGGTATACTGTACATTCTGTTCATTCTGCATTGGAGACGGCATGGCATGATGCATTCAAAGTTGATACCCACTTCCTTTACATTATTCATACCAATGGACATTCTAGTAATACTGAGACTACGTCTTGAAGCATTGTGCGCTGTGCGTTTTGGAGTGCTGACACGTAGTGCTAGAGCACTCCGTGGTGTCTCAACTAACGAAGGAAACAATACAAAGGGTATCTCGAACAGTCTTGCACTCTCCTACATCTACACATCAGCACACCAACTTTTCCCTTTCCCACCTCCCCCCAACGCCCGCCAACCAGCCCTCAATATACGCATGCTTGGCGGGATCATTCTCCAACTCTTCGATCCCACGTTCAAATTCGTATTGCATCCCCCTCTCTTGCTCAGATGTCGAGTCGATTATCTCAGTAACCTCAACGTTAGAGGAGGCGAGTGTAGCCAGGGTGCGTTGACGTTGCCGGGCGCGGGAGAGGACGGGGAATGGGGAGAGTGTTAGGTCGGTGATAGGAGGGTCGTCGTATGTTAGGTCGATGATTAGAGGGTCGTCGTGTGTTAGGTCGGGTACGGGAGGGTCGATCGTTAGGTCGATTACGGGAGTGAGGGTGGGGGCTGGGATGGAGGAGGGTTGATATTGATGTTGCTGTGGAAAAGTGTCGAAACACGTCGGTATGTGTTGGACTCTCTCGTTGCCAGCAGGGGTGTACTGCAGCCGTTGTTGTTGTGCAAACCCGTTTCCATACGCCTGCCACATATAGTCTCCTACGTCGCTAAACGGGTCGTATTCCTCGGGTGTCTCTCCACCTTGCACTTTCCGCACCACGGGTACACTCTCACTATCTATCTCCAACTGCTGCTTCGCCATCTTTGGATACATTGTATCGTTTTCTGAAACGTCGTTGATGGTCCTTGCTTGCGTCAGATGCGGCTTCGCGCCCCGCTGCATGTTGGGCGTGCATGCTTGCTCCGTGAAGGTGTTGGTGGCCTTGTTTGGGAACTCTGAGATCCAGGGATGGGGGTTTTCTTGCCAGAATGGGGGCGTTTGGGATGGCATTGTTGGATTAGGCTTGGTTGAGAAGGTGGCAAGGTAGTGGTAGAGGTCGACTTTGCTTCGAAATGTCGTGCGATTGCTTGGTAGAAAAGAAAGCAGAGCAGCGAGGGGGCAGAGATCATATACGTCTAAAATCACATAAACAACCACTTAATTCTGGGTCCATTACTACGATACTCTTAGACCCCGAATTGCCATTTTAGCGTAGGCGAACATGGGTGTACCGAAGTTACTATAGTGAACTCTCAACTGCGGTACTGCTATGTGAGCCACGACTACGCGCCAACACATGTGGTTAGAGTATTTCGCCTAGCGATTAGATAACACGGAGAGACTGGAATCACATGTGAATGGCTTCAGGACATGTTCAACTAAGAGGAAGGAGACGTGCTGTAAATTAGACAATTTATTATATAGGTTGATTTTCAAACATTAATTCCATCCATGAGTTGAGACCATCACAGAGCGCTAAACCAACAACGCTAAACCCCCATCACAACTGCTCAAACATGTGCAGCAGCAACCCACTCTTGTCCCCCATACCACATCCCACCCTGCTCACCAACAACCGGCGGCTGATGATCCGCAACAGCCTGCAACCTCATTACCCAATCATCATCGTCCGTCTCGTCGGGCCGCCAAGCTGCAGGATCCTCGGGGCTCGAGGAAGGCACGCCGTCGTTGGTGAGATTTGTGGACTCGCCCTCGGGGTTCGAGGAAGGCGCGTCGGCGCCGGTAGGGGCGATGCTAACTTTGGGTGCTACGAGGCTCGCCAGAGACCGCTGATGTGCGTGCGTCGTCGTACCTTGTTGGGGGGCAGGAGCACCCAGGGGCTAAACGGGCGGGAGGGGAGTCGAGAAGGCCGTGTTTGGCGGGACGGCGTATTGCAGGGCGGAGAAGGAAGATACGTCGGGGAAAGGCGTATAGGGGGAGAAGCCAGGTCCTGTGGCAAGAAATGGCACCTGAGGATGCGGAGGAGGCGCGTAGTGTTGTTGAAGGAAGAGAACGTAAGGTGAGTTGTAGTCAGGTGCCATGGTAAGATATGGTATCTGTGGAGCAGACACAAACTGCTGTTGCGGCGGCGCTATCGAAAATTTGGGATATTGTGCCACATGATAAACAGGCTTTGGTTTAACAGGTCCTCGTACACCGCGTTGCTTCGGCGGCTGCAAGAGTATCTCGGAACAATCCACCTTGATTCCCTGCGAGCGTAGCAGCAGGACCAGTTCAGACAGATGCTTTTCTTCGCCGGTGGTCTTGTTGCGCGCTACACGGGGGCTGATGACTTCCCAGGGAAAGGGGAGGACCGTCCGGGGAAGAAGGTGAAGGTTCATCCTGGGTGGAATTGGCTTGGTGTGTGATGTGAAAGTAGGATGTAGGATGAGAGTGGCTCGGAAGAGCTTGGATGGATTAGTGAATAGAGAAAGGTGTTGTGGAATGGAGGTTTGAGATTATTGGAGGTAGAATACGTTGAGGCTTCAAGTAGCTTGCGTAGCTTCGAAAACCTTTAGGTGCTTCGAGTAGCTTGAGTAGCTTCGAATATCTTGAGTGGCTTAAACAGCTTAGTTATTAGAGAGAAGATGTGGTGGAAGGGGAAGTACCTCAAGTAACTTCGAACATCTTGACGAACTCTCCACGAGACTTGTGAAGAAAGAATAGTAGCAAGCGATGTGCACGGTTTTATACGAAAACTATCAAGCGCGCAAACCAGAGTGAAATTAACAATTGGCTGTACTTTACCATGCAACTGGCCAAGCCGTGGTCGAACTATGGCTCTACACACGCTAAAGATGACAACCATAGCTGACGACATTCGCATGCCTATCAGATGAGCGTTTAACATAGGAAGCAGGCGCGTATGACTCCACGACGCAGTCAACTATGGTGTAGAAAGTAGCAAATAAATTGATTGTATGGATCGACATACCATGGTGCAGATGCAAGATCCCCCAAAACACACCCTCACGCCAACCTCCCATGCCTCGGCCAAACCCCATGATGATTCCAAAAGCCCCTACTATCCAACTTCCTCCCCAAAACAGCCATATCCCTCGGCAGCGCCCTGACCCCCTCTTCAACCATCAACTCGCCCACCCACGTCGCAAACTTCTGCCTCATCGCCGCGTCCTGCGCGCTCTGCTCGTCTCCGTCCGTCAAGCTGCTGAAACTCATAATCAAATCCCACCAGTCGTACACCCTGCAATCCGCAATAATCCACCTCTTACTCGACGAAAAGTGGCGGTGCTCAGCGATGATGGCGCGCGCGACGTCTTCGCCGTGGATAAAGTGCACGGCGCCGCGCTTCTTGACGTCGGACTTGCTTTGCGCTAGGCGCGGGAGCCATGTGCGGGGCACGCGGGACCCGCCGTACAGGCCGGATAAGTCGAGGACGCAGCCACCTAGTGCGAGCAGTTCGTCCTCGGCGATGGCGCGCGGGTCTTTGGTGTCGTAGTCTGCGCCGTCGCCGGACCAGGAGTCGGAGAGTTGGTTAAAGATTCCTGTGCTGCCGAGTTGGAGCCAGTGGTTTTTGGGGCCGTGCGTGTTGCGGTAGAGGCCGACTATGGTTTTACTTTGCCCGTGGCCGGTTAGTGGAAACGTGATGAGTATGGTGTGGGCTTTTGGGAGGCGCGTGAAGGGCTCGGGGTCGCCGGATGAGGGGTCGAATTTGAATGGGATGGTATTGTCGCGGCCGGTGGTTGTGGTTGCGGCGTATGTTATTTCGGAGGATTTGAGTTGTGGGATGAGGAAGGTGGAGGTCCAGCCTGCGCCGAGGATGAGGATGTCGACTTCAGTCATGACTTCGCGGAGCATTGCAATTGTTCTATTTGCGAGGTGGAATCCTGCAATTTAATTCCTGGTATGTGCTACAAAGTCGATGTTTGTGTTGCAAGTGACTAGACGTTTGTACGTCGTGAAAATGGTGACGTTTGTGATCGGCAGGCACGGGCCAATCTGGGCGACCTGCATGCATGGCACATCAAAGCTTAAATCCAGGCCTGTCATCTGCATGGAAGTTCTCATGATAAACATTCACACATGATATGGTCACATCACAAAGTTCAGGTTGATTCAAATTATGTCGTTGTAATTGCTGGCTACATATGCCGATGTGCTCAACATGCCGTGAAAATACGTTACTCATTTCCATACACCATGCATCAAAGGCCACGACCATGGGCCGAACTAAGTGAGATGTGACGTCAGATGCTAAAGCCTCAGCTCTAAGCGTCGACAACAACGATATCCGCCCCAGCTTCCTCGGTGGTAGGCGTAATCCCACCAGCAAGGTCCACGAAGGGCTCGCCGTCGAAGTCGGAATCGCTGCCCGACTCAGCGTAGTCGGAATACTGCGTCTGTTCATGGACTTCTACCGTGGCCTCGACGTCCTCTTGATCCGTTGTTGCGAGTGAGACAGGTTCGGGACGAGTCGGGAAGGCTTGGGCGGAGGGCTGAGCCACTGGAGCCACATGCATACCATCCATCTTAGGCTTCTTGCTGGCCTTGGCTGCTGCTGGGGTTTGCAGATCTTTCTTCATGCTAGTCAAAGTAGTGTGGATATCTGTGACGGCCGTGTGGATCTTCAGGACGTAGTCCAGGTTTAGTACCAGTTTGATCAACATCGAAATGCCGTAAGCCATCAGCACAAGGCCCATGACCAGGTAGAATTTGGCATCCTGTTGTTTGGCATCATCCTCGATGCCTACCAGCATAGTTCGAATGAGCACCATACAAGCTTGAATCGTCCAGAGTTCAAGCGCGTGGCATTCTTCTTTGGTGACGAAAGGGCGAAAGTCGGCCATGAGCAACTTCATGTTCTTGGCCTCGATGGCACGCAAGATGTTCATCAGGTAGAGGCTCATGGCGCCGTAGACGGCCATGAACAGTAACTCCAGTGGCACGAAGAACCGGGCTAAAGATGCCACGATATCCCGATGGAAATTGGTCTTGGCATAGAACGTGGATAGCCCATCGAACTTGAGCACCCTATGCATGAGTTCGTCATGCGCGACAAAGGCCTTGTCGCTGGAAGTCTCGGAATACGTCAGGCGACATGGCGAGGCCTCACAGTCCAGGCTGAAACCGAATGGCATCTCGGGGCGGCGGCGGCGGCGGATGACTAGTGACTGGTAAACGGGGACCTTAGTATCCACTGGAGTAACCGTGACGTTGGGGGTGCGAGTTTCGAGTACCTTGATACATCGAACCCAAGCGGAGTTGACCATGTCCACGGTCTTTTCGAAAACGTCCTCCAGGATGCGACGAGCTTCATGCGTGGTGCGAGCCCACTGCGTCAAGACAACCTGCTGAGGAGTCGGTTGCAAGACCTGTGGTGCATACATGAGGCGTTTACAGTTGTTCGTAGCCCACTCCATGGAACGCTCACGAATATTAGGGTATTGGAAGCCGAGACCGAAAAGGTTTGCATCCGCCTGTTTGAGTCCGCGCGCTAGACAGTCTTCGTATGTCTCCGTGTACGAAGTGCGGAGCTGCTTGTCCTCAAGGTCGTCGAGCTGCGAGGACAGCATCTTCTGGCGGTAACGAAGATTACCCTGGGCCTGCATTTCCATTCGAGAGTTCTCGACGCGGGGCTTGAGGGACGACGAGATCTCTTGCAGGCCTACATGAAGGGTGGTAAACATCGTAGCAATGTATGCCAAACATACTACGAGAACGATGATGCGGGAGTGAACACGCTTGGTCTTAGCGAAGAAACCGTTGGGAGGTTGGCGTGGCTTCGATATTTTCACGGGACGCTGGCCGGTCTTGGATGTGCTGGACTTGATAGCCTGGTCCATCTTGGCTGGGATCTCGCTTGTCGTAGCCGTGGATGATGAATCGGTGGCGTAATCAGAAGTGGCATAGTGCTCGGGAGTGTTGGTAGTCTCGACCTTCATGTTTGGGAGTCGACGTAGAGGTTAAGCAGATGACCGGTTGACTGAGCGAGTGTACCTCCCAGCAGGTCGCCGGAGTGTGATATTTATGCGAACGGGTCGAGAATCGCGAGAGTCGCCGCACGAGCTAGGCCGTTCACCCTGCGATGATGTAGGCAGCGATGGACAAACACAAGGCGAGCGCGAGGTGTGAAAGGAGCCGTTCACTGTCCGCTAACGAAGGCGCTCGAAAAACGCAGGTGTGAATGAAGCCTTGCACGAACAGGATTGTTAAAAAAGGTGATGATGCAGGGAAGGATGATTGGCCGTTTGTCTTTGTTGCCTAGAGTGGGTCAGAGGGAAGGTGCTAGCTGTGTCTCATCGATCGCACTTGCCAATGGGAAGGAGCGCGTGCGGGATCGTCATGCGGGTTTCCGCAGCGGCTGCATGTGTTTGCTTCAGTACAAACAGCAGATTCACTATTGTGGCTTGTCATGCTGATGTCGTAGACTTTTCTCGTTCCGTCCTGAAAATTATGGACTGTCAGCTGGAAAGACGTGGAAGTGGCATGAATGGGATTGCTGGAGCGCGGCAGTCAACAGAAATTGATCACCTATATCTTCTTCCGCGGCGTTCTCCCACTAGCAAGTTTCCCAATGTCTTCAATATCCGCTACCATCGCCTCCGCGTCTTCAGCCTTGATCTCACGAATCTCATCCACCACCTCTTCTCGCTTCACCACCGCCTCACTCCCCGGCACCTCTCCCTTTACGCGTGACTCTTCCTTCTTAACATTAGTAGACTTCTCTCTTTTCACACCCTTCGCAACCACCGCAGAAGGACACAAGCCCCTATCAGCCAGCTTGCACTCGCCACACTTCCTGCCCACCGGGAGACAAATCGTCTGCCCAAAGCCCACCAACAAGTTATTAATATCGTGCCATTTGTCCTTGGGCAGCCAGGACTCGAGTGCCGCGCGTGTCTGCTCGGGCGTGGATGACTTCTGCCAGCCCCACAGGTTGGTGATGCGATGCACGTGGACGTCTACGCCGATTCCTAGATCGCGACCCCATGCCGCGCTCATGGTGAGAAATGCCATCTTGGGGCCCACACCTGGCAGCGATACTAAGCCCTCGATGCTATCTGGGATGTCGGAGTCCCACTTATCCCGTAGTAGCTCGGCGGTTTGCTTGATGTACTTTGTCTTGAGGTTGTGGAAGCCGACTTTGTTGATGAAGCCGTTGAGTGTGGCGGGTTCGAGAGCGAGGACGGATTCGAGGTTGAAGCCCTGTGAATGTTAGTATATGCTATAGTTGTTGGTGTAGGGAACAATACCCCTGGCATTCGCTCTTGCATGCCGCGCATTGCGACGGCGTTGACCGTGTCTTTCGTCTGGCTGCTGAGCATGAGCGCGATCAGCGTTTGAAACCTCTGGTCGCGCGGTGTGCGCGTCCGCTCTGCTAGGCTCTCGCAGCCCATTGTGTCCACCGGCGCGAGATTCTCGTTGCGCATTTCCCGCGTCAGGGCGTATATCTCCTCCCAGTTTGCTGGTGGCTCAATCTTGACGCTGCCATCGGTGCCTGTGACCTTCTTCGCAGGCGCGCGTCGTGCTTTCTTGGGTTTGCTTGCCCTCTTTGGAGAGTCTATCGTCGCAATTGACACCTCCTTGCTCTCGTTCTTCACGATGATGGGCGTGTCCTGTCCTCTCTTGCGCTTCTTGAGTGGCCTTGCCTCGCCATCTGAGCCTGAATCTGCTGGTACAGAGCTCAATTCCGAGTCGGACGCAGCATGATCTTCCCTCTTTAGCCCATCTGTAACCGAGTCGGCGTTTCGTGTCGCGATATTTGCCCCGGAGCGGGTCTGACGTAATGTGCGCTGCGTTCGACGCGCGACCAGAATGCGAGAGGTGTCGCGTGATATTCGGGACGTACGCATATTATTTCCAGGATATGAGCGGGGCTCTGAATAGGGATATGCGAATAAAATGAATCAATGGCAACGGTTGAGGGAGGTCGAGTGCTGGTAATGGCTGCATGGTGGTTCGCCCGATTCCTGCAGCCAATGAACCAACACGGGCTCCAACGCGTGTTCACATGCCGAATTTAGAGGAACATGGCTGGGGACGTTTGAGATATCCTATTACAACTTTTGATATTAAACTATGCGACACCTAAAACAGAGCCTAGGAACAGATAAAGAAACGTTTTCAAGATATGACCAGACTCGTCATCGAACAGTATATTTTTAGCGTAAGAGGTAGAAATGGCCCTAACGCCATCGCTTTTGCAAAGTCAACCCAGAAAAAGTACATATCACAAACATACAACTTCAACCTCCCGTCCTTTTTCTTCCTAACCAATTCGTCCCTATCTGCTCATCAAACACTCAACCCTAAACACCTCCCTGCATCCTCCAACTCCACCACAACCCGCTCCTCTAATTCACTCGCGCCCTCAGGCCCGCTCCGCCCAATCAACTGCAATTCCCTCTCATCCATCGCGACAACCTTCTCCCTTAACGCTCCCTTCCGACTCAACCAGCTCTCCACGTCCTCTTTCACGTTCTCCCGATCCCAGTCCAGCGGCGCAACGTCGTTGGCCTGTATGCCCAACTTTGGTCCCTGCTTGCGCACATTATCGATGATACTCGATATAAGCGCTAGACTGTGTGTTTCACTCGCGACGGAGAGCGTGATTTTGGACGTTTGTGTGCGACTCGACGGGCTGCTGTTGAGGGAGAGTGAGGCGCGGGTGAGTTGCGTAGGATATTGGTTCAGGAAGGACGAGATCTCGCCTGCGATGGGTGGGCCGACGCTCAGTAGGAGGTTCAGGCAGAGAGGTAGTATGCCCTTGACCCATATTGAATATAGTCTTGCGGGCTGGTCGAAGGGCCCCATGCCAGTGGGTTTGCGGAAGTAGTTCATCAGGTTTGCGGTGTTGAGTTGGCTCAACACGCCGTCTACAGCCATTGTCTCTGCGAGTGCAGGAACGCTGGACAGAGAGAGTAGGAATAGGATGCTGAGCTCGCCGTAGATGGGGTCATCGACACCGTTGTTTTGTAGGGTGAGGCGGTCCGACCATGAGAAGAGAGATGTAGCGTAGCGGATTGTGTTGTTGTTTGCGAATAGGAGGGCGGCTTGAGACTGCCACATGTTCATCTCAGGGATAGCGATGATGCGTTGCAAAAGTGCGGTCAAGAGGGCGAAATCCGATGGCGAAACAGATGTAGGGTCAGCGTGAAGCTGTGTGGCTAGGCTGCGGAAGCCCTTTGCAACAGTGTCGGAGAGAATCTCAAGAAGTTGGGTGGAGATGGCTTCGGAGAAGTCGCTGCGGCCGTTCGGGACGGTGCCGCGGAAGCTGGAGCGAAAGGAGACATCTGCGGCCTTGCTGGAAGAGTCGAGGAGGTGGAAATGGAGGGCGAGGTAGAGGATGCGGAGAAGGGAGCGGTAGTAGTGGACGGCAACGCTGGAGAAGACAGTATCGAAGTCTTGCGTTGTTGCTCGCATGGCGGCCCATATAGGTGTCAGAAGTTGTCGAGCCTCCGTTGTTTGTACTTTGGCCTCCACTAGTTTTCTCAGTAGAGTAAATGCCAGATCTGCGCGCAGAATCATGAGCTGTCCAAAGAGTGCTTCGGGGAGGCTCGACTCTGCGTTCGCTTTCATGCAGTTCTTGACCACGCTGGTCAACATCCTAGCTACGCGTTCGTCCTTGTTCACCACAGTGCTGAGTTCTAGCGTTAGCAGCTTCCAGCTCTGGAGTAGTTGCACTTGGGATTCCACAAGGCCAAGGTTGAAGTTCGCCTTTTCTGCGTCGCCCGCGAGACCGGACCCTTCTTGAGGTCCTGACCATGCGCTGTCGAAGCCGAGTAGCCGGTTCGCAAGATCCATGTCGTAAAAGAAGGTTCGGCCGAATGTCTCCGGATACAGAGTCGTTCGCTTCAAGTTGGAGAGTGTGACGCCAGAGAAAGTTTTCTCGATATTCCCCTTCAGCATCCTGTGTAGCGAGTCGTTGTATGAAGGCAGCTCTAGCGCGTTGTCCTCGAGATATCCCAGGCCTGGCACAACTTCCTTAAGGACAGTGATGTCACCGACCTGCCGTGAACTGTGTAGATACATGGCGAGAATCTCGCATGCAAGAGAAGCGAATCGATTCTGATGCGAGCGTTCCAAGAACTCGGCATTCGTCTTGAGCGCCCTAGGCTGCTTTGCCATCCATTTCAGGAATGTAAGTAGCTTCTGGATGAACTCCTTTTGCTTTCGCAGATCACCCATAGCCCAAGACCAGTTGTTCTGAGCCGAGGCAATAAACTCCAGCATTGCCGTGTACAGCTCCCAAGGGAGCTGAGTCGTGCCCTTCTCTGGAAGACTTAGATTTGCTATTGCATCCAGGGCGCGTGTGAGTAGAGCTTTGTTTCTTGAAAGTGGCGCCGCTTCTGATTTGGATCTCATTGATTCTCGGGGCGTGCTCCCTGTGAGCAAGAAAAGTGAGAACCATTGTTGCCTGCAAGTCACAACTGCAGTCAACAAGTTCCATACATTAGTCTGTATGTCGATCACGCGTACCGGCTCGTCGAGCTGAGATAACACGCTAAGAAAGTTCTTCGCAGTACGAGGTCCCAAATGTCCGAGCAGCGAAGGAGGCTCCTGTTGCTCACTATGGTCACGAGATGCATGTGTTGCGCCTTTTGACTGCTTATCCGCATCTGTGGGTTCAGCAACACGAACAGCCCCTCGAACTAGGGTTTCGAGTAGCAGCACAACCTGCGACTTCCACTTGTCACTGGAGCCGTACAGACGCGCTAGCAGCGGAGTTGCTTTGAACAACTGTTGCTCCAAGTCTGTCCACGGACTATTGAGAAGTATAGCGACTCGGACCAGTACACCGGCTAGCCTCAAGGTTGCCTGCGTTTGCCGCATCCACAGCGTGCCTGAGCTTGTGAGTAAGGTGTTGTCTTCCGGACCGACTCCAATGACCAGAGAGACTAAGATAGGATTCGTCGGCATGCCATCCTCGGATTTGGTGAGATAAAGCTGCGTGATGTGCTCAGCAACCGGAGCGACGAGCTTAGTAAGCTTCGCTGACAGCTTCGGCGCATCGTCAACGCCGTAGGCAAACTGTATAATCGAGGTGAATACATCGCATATAGCAATGCTAATTTCTGCGCGATGTTCGGGGCGCGAGTACTTCCAGCTCAATGAGCTCTCGTATATGCTTGCAAGAGTGCGGCCGAATGTGAACAAGATCGTGCTCATAATCTTGTCTGATGTGCCACTCTCGGATGAGGTTGTGGCATTGAATCGACTCAAAGCTCTACTGGGAGCTTTCCGGACAACGCATCGCTCGACTGCATCCGTTACCAGTAGTTTATAGAGGCGGATGCATCCGATCAGGAAATCATATCCACCAAGAACCATCTCAGTGCCGATCAGAACAGCAGCCAATCCTCCGCCGTTGGCATCGCTGTCCAGCAGTCGGCTCCTAGCAAGCCAAGGCCACACCCTCTGGGGCGCGATGACTGCGAGTGCTTCCAAGAAATGAGTGCAGTTGACTAGGAGCTCCAGAGATGCTTCGTTGCTTGGCTCTGCACAGAGCCTCGGTAGTTCCTCTTCGAAAATGGCCAACACAAGGCTAACGGTGTCCTGCCCTCCATTGGGACTGATGCCCAGTTCCTCTAACAGCTCCGTTGAACAGACACCCTCGGAAGACTGCAGCGAGGAGTGAAGTAGGTCCGCAAAGAACCCAACAATTTCGAGAACACTATCACGGGTAGCCGGCTCTTGAGTTCTGACTTCGACTCTGCTACTGCTAACAGTGTATGTGGAGAGAAGCTGAACAAGATACGTCAGAACGGAATACTGAAAGTTCCATGAGGCAACATAAGGATGACTGTTATCGTCAACAATTCGACCTTCTGTGCCAGAAGGTATCTCCAGAAGCCCCTCAGATTGTGTCGGTACGACTGACGTCAGCAGGCGGCGTTGGCCACGGAAGCTTGATGTTGCTCCAGCCGAGAACAACGGGAGAGGTGCAGTGAGTTCCACAAAGTTTGCGTTCTCCTCTTCGCGCGTCAGAGCATACCCTGTGAAGTGTGGTGGCAACTGTTGCATTAACTGAGTCGCAACGGTAAGCTTGTCTACGAATGTAGGAGCGCCATTTTGAATTGCATTGTCTCCTCGAGTCAAGGCGCTGCAAAATTTGAGAAAGGGCACTGTTTCATAGGGGAAGCGTGTGCAAGCGTCGTCTAGCAGCATTGGTCTCAGCACATCCTCGTCCTCCAAGAAATATGAGACAACGGGATCGGCTTGGCGAGATACATCTTTGTCTACCCATGGGCGGAAAGATCTATCGCCGGCTAGGATCGTGTAGGCTGTGGAGACCAGCTCGGATGTATATTGTATAATTCCACTGCCCAGAGCCACGCGAAGCAGCTGAAGAAACAGGAGCCTCATCCGATCTCGCGAGACTTGGTCGACATGGGTTCCGAAAGAAGGTAGAGCAATCTCAACGAAATGCTCGACAACAGAGAGAATTGACTGCTTTGAAGCAGCTATGGCGAGATTTTGATATGGCTTCTCATTGTCGAATAGTTCGTGAGTTTCCAAACCGTTTATCGCCCAACAAGATTCCTCGATTGAGGTTGGGCCAGGCACAGCGGCATCTGAGGCATTTGGTGATTCGAGGAGGCGGTCGCGCTCCTGCTCCTCGTAACTTCCTCGCTCGGTAAGTTTCCACGCAATGATGGCCCAGGCGAAGAGCGCAGGCGTCGCCGGGCTCGGCCCGAGTAACTTTGCGTCTCCGAATAGTGTAGTGATGTTGGTGACCACCGCGGGGTTCAGAACATACGATGACTGGGGCCAGTTTCGGAAGTTGCCCGAGTCGAGGTCGTTGAATATCAGATCCACTTTGAGGATGGATAGAGCGACAAGCGAGGTCAGCAATTGGATGACAGGAACAATGGATGCCTGCCGAGGGGTGAAGGAGGGGAATTCTCGGAAGAAACCGCTCTGCATGAAGAACTTGAGCCAGTCCTCGATGGTGGTAGCTGGGAGGAAACCTTTGGTGACTACGTCTGTGTGTGCCAGAACCAGATGCAGAATGTGCTGGAGCTCTGTGATCTGAGCGACGACCCATCTCTCCTCTGCAGCTTCAGCAACGGACTCGCCAACATTCCACCCATAGCCGTCCTCTAACGATGCGCATCTCTTCTGCACGGCTTTCAGGCACTCATCGAGCGCTTTGGCACCCGACGCACAGGAAGGCGCGCCATTCTGGGCTGCGGCAACTGTCTGGCCAAGCTCCTCGATCCAGCCAGCGCCTGCCGTGTGGTAATCATTACCATAGATGGTCTGGCTCCGCAGCTGCGATACGGAGCCCCACGAGACGAGCAGCTGGCTGATGCGGATGATGGAGGCGCAGGTGGAGTGGTAGACATCGAGAACGCGCAGTCGTCGCTGGTCCTGTGTGTCGAACTGGGTGACTTTGGCGGCGAGTGGAGTGGAGAGGATGGACGAGTTCGGGGCGAAAGTGGATGCTCCCAGGTTTGCGATGCCGGCCGCCTCCTGCACGCTCAGCGCCTCTTCTTCAGTCAGCCCGCTGAGGAGCTGGACCGTGGGCCTGCTCTGCCATTCCTGCGCTACCAGCTGCAGCGCCACATATTCCGAGATTTGCGCCTCCTTCGAAAGCCACAGGGCGTCTTCTTTGATCTCGTCTATATTATAGTGGCCCCTGGCCGAGGGCGTGACGCTGATTGGCGCAGTCTTTGACTCGAACTTGCTCTTCTCCTGTGGCGACGGGTCTGGAAACGGCTTCCACGGCCTGCTGAGGATCTGTGAGTTCTCGGTCGCGGTCAGAAATGCGCGTAGGGGTCCGCTCTTGGAGGCTGTTTCGGGGTCGCATAGGGCGCGGTATGCTATATCCCAGGTGCTGTCTATATTAGACTTTCATGTTTGTATATGAAGCTGCGTTGGTAAACATACACAAGCTGCTGCTCGCCCTTGAAGCACTTGGCCAGGTCCAGCTCGGGCGATTGGGTCGAAGTCATGGTTGCGCTACGGTGCGCTGGTAGAGTCGCAGCTACCCAGAGGCCATAGAGGGGCGGGACGGCGTGGTGTGGTGGAATCGAGCTGTTTGGCGTGCTCGCGCTGGAGGTTGACAGGCGCGTCCGTCAAAGGCAAGCGCGATTCTTTGGTGCCGTCTGTGCTCTGCTGCAAAACTCCGATACCTCCGACGCGGTTCATTCACCCGCAATTTAATCACTGACTCACCCCGCCGAACTTTGGACGTGGCTTCACTCTCTCGACACCCGCCGTATCTTGGTCGCATAACGCTCCATCACAATTCTGCCCGTCATTGGCCGTCTGAGCGGGTCTGAAGGGTTGCGCTAGGGTCTCCCATGATCTGGTCAAGCCAAAAACGTATCTCAAAGAACCCCGCCCACTGCCACAAGCACGACACATAGAACACCCCACGGCCGGAACCTCACCTCAACCACTTCAAGATGCCTTCTCTCGAGCTGATCGACCATTCACCCCGTCATCCCGACCCGTCCCCACCCTTACCCACCGCATCCAACGTGATCCTCATAGACAACTACGACTCCTTCACCTGGAACGTATACCAATATCTAGTCTTCGAAGGCGCAACCGTCACCGTCTACCGCAATGATGAGATTACTGTCGACGAACTGGTCGCGAAGAACCCCACACAGCTGGTCATTAGCCCAGGTCCAGGACACCCAGACAAAGACGCTGGTATAAGCAATGAGGCGCTCAAGCACTTCAGTGGCAAGATCCCTATCTTTGGTGTATGCATGGGAGCACAATGCATGTACTACAGCCTGGGTGGGACTGTTGATGTGACTGGCCAGGTCATGCACGGGAAGACATCACCTCTGAAGCACGATGGCAAGGGTGTTTACGCAGGCGTTCCCCAGAATATACCCGTCACCAGATATCACTCGCTGGCCGGCACTCACGGGACGCTTCCAGATTGTCTCGAAATCACATCCACCATCCCAGCAAATCCGGACACCGATGTGAAGGAAGTCGTTATGGGTGTGCGTCACAAAGAGTATGTCATGGAAGGTGTTCAGTTTCATCCTGAGAGCATCTTGAGTGAAGATGGGCGAGTGATGATGCGAAACTTTTTGCGCATGCAGGGCGGTACTTGGGCAGAGAACGAGAGGTTATCGAAAGAAGCTCACGCCCAAGCAGTCGGCGCAGCCAATGGTACCACCAACGGTACCAAGAAGGACAAACAGGCATCTATATTGGAAAGAATCTACGATCACCGAAAAGCCGCGGTTGCTGAGCAGAAAAAAATTCCATCTCAGAGGCCTGGTGATCTGCAGGCTTCGTATGACCTTAATTTAGCGCCACCGCAGATTGACTTCCCCAGCCGACTCAGAAAATCTCCCTACCGCCTCTCACTCATGGCTGAGATCAAACGCGCTTCACCCTCAAAGGGAATAATATCCCTGTCTACCTGTGCGCCCGCACAAGCCCGAAAGTATGCAAAAGCCGGCGCAAGCACTATCTCAGTATTGACAGAGCCTGAGTGGTTCAAGGGTAGCATCGACGATCTAAGGGCTGTGCGACAAAGTCTAGAAGGGATGCCCAACCGGCCAGCGGTGTTACGGAAGGAGTTTGTCTTCGATCAATACCAGATTTTGGAAGCCAGACTCGCCGGCGCTGATACCGTCTTACTTATCGTTAAGATGCTGGACGAACCACTTCTGAAACAGCTCTATGAGTACTCCCAATCACTCGGCATGGAGCCTCTAGTTGAAGTTCAGAATGTTGAAGAAATGGAGATTGCAGTTAAGCTCGGATCAAAGGTCATCGGTGTCAACAACCGTAACCTTGTGAGCTTCGAGGTCGACATGGAAACGACAAGTCGCCTAGTAAGCATGGTACCAAAAGACACTATCCTGTGCGCCTTGAGCGGTATTGCAGGGCCAAAAGACGTTGAGCCATATATTCAAAGCGGTGTTGGTGCGGTATTAGTCGGTGAGGCCTTGATGCGTGCTTCCAACACCGAAGAGTTCATCGCAGAGCTTCTGGGCGGTTCATCAACCAGCACGTCACGCACGCCATCTACCACTTTGGTAAAGATATGTGGAACCCGAAGCGCTGAGGCTGCGCAAGTCGCTATCGAAGCAGGTGCAGATCTCATTGGTATGATCCTAGCCCCTGGAACCAAACGGACCGTAACCGCAGAGACTGCTTTAGCAATCTCTGAAGTAGTTCACAGGGTGAAGAAGCCACAAGTATCAAGGTCCGCTCTTCTTTCTGATGCAAAAGCCGCATCCGACTTCTTCGAGCACGGGGCGTCACGGCTCGTCTCGGTTGACGATCGAGCGCTCTTGGTCGGCGTTTTCCGCAATCAGTCGCTTGAGTATGTGCTCGAGCAACAGCGGTTACTCGATCTAGATATCGTGCAACTCCATGGTCAAGAACCTATTGAGTGGGCCAAGCTGGTACCCGTTCCAGTCCTCAAGGCGTTCAACCCTCATCATCACGGCATCGGCTCAAGAGGCTATCACGCTCTGCCACTTCTAGATGCTGGGTCAGGGGGCTCAGGTCAGCAGCTAGACCTCACAGAAGTCAAAGCGGTGTTCGAAAAAGATCATGGGATCAAGGTCATTTTGGCAGGAGGACTCAACCCAGATAATGTCTCGAGCGTTCTTTCTAGCCTCGAAGGATACCGAGATCGTGTCAAAGGCGTCGATGTTAGCAGTGGCGTCGAGGAAGATGGACAACAAAGTTTAGACAAGATAAGGGCTTTCATCAAGGCGGCCAAAAGCTGAGGTTTGTACGCACACCACAGCTAAGCTCCATGGCAGACATACATTACTCGAAAACAGTATACTTGATCTCCCTATGTCTGCATCTCCCACGGCATTGCATTTCGTAATCTCGTCATATTATCCTTCATCCATCAACATCTACTACACCGCATCTATCCTTCGGCTGTCCGAATGTCCCAATGATTTGACGCCATTCCGTAGACAGACCCACAATACTGGCTCACCGCTGCTTCTATTACCTCTCTCCCAAGCAGGCGCACGCCCTCTACAAACGGCCACAGCGAGCAGAGCAATCTCACTTTTCTGACTGTTGCCTACCAAACAGTAAGTGTCCATTGTCGCAAGCTCGCGCAGGCCTCTCCGGCACTAGTTATAAAGACAGCTCTTGCTCCAGTCCATCACCTGTGCAATCCCTCTTCAACGACACCACCCCGGCAATAACTATAACTTGGCGTCGACAACCTCGACTCGTACAATTGACAACCCATCATGGGTATCTTGGCCGGCCTCGTCATTGCCATCACAGGCACCCTCCCCGCAGAACCATGCAACATCAAAAAGTGGGTGGAGGCCAACGGCGGTAGATGGTCCGCCCGCGTTGGCAATCATGTCACTCATCTCATAACCGGCAAAGATGCGTGGAAGAAGGTCACGCATCCAGTCATGCAGGCAGCAGAGCTCAACATCTTCATCGTCAGCTACGATTGGTTCGAGGACTCGCTCCAGGGCAAGAGGAAGCTAGCAGAGAAGAAGTACACGTGGGAGATGATTAAGAGGGACCGAAAGAGGAGGCGGGAGATCAAGAAGCTTGGTGCGGCTGCTGACGGTAAGAAGTTCATTGAGGGATGTCAGAAGATCAGAGAACTGACGGGTTCAGGTACGTCACAGAAGCTCCCTACCGAACGCAAGGCGAAGCCTTCGACGAGTCACTTCTTCGCCGCCTCCATCAACACGAAGTTTGTGTCGGCTACGGATGACTTGAAGCGGAGAAGGGCGGAGCGGGAAGCTGCCGAGGCTGCTGAGAAAGCGGCAAAGGCTGCGAAGAAGGCATGGTTGCAGTCTTCCGGAATTGCGCAAGCTCCAATCAACATTGAAGACGAGTATCCAGCTTCCGGCTCAATGCCCACACCTCCCGCTTCGGTCTCTCCAGTTAGAGCCATTCCTTCAAAAGACTTGTCTGCGCCTCTCACCGCCAAAGCTACTGCAGAACCACAAGCTAAGAAGCCTACTCTCAAAGATCTCTACCACTACTACCTCGATTCAACCGGCTTCGAGTACAAGGTCACCCTCGCTCGAAGCAACTTCGCGCTCAATAGCATCACTCGCTACCAGATCAGTATTCTCGAGAGCCACACCACCCCACACACGTACTGTACATTCGCCCAGTACACGCCACCCGCCGGAAGTCGCCCAGAGGACTCATCCAGCGGTTCATCCAAAACACCCGTCACAAGCCTGCGCAACCCACTCCTCAACTTCCTCAAACACGCCAACGCCACCGCAAAGAAAGATGAAGCATCCGCGCAACCACCCAAGCCCCAGCCCGAAGCTGCACCCCAACACGACGAAGCCACCCGCCTCCGTTCCCTCATAACCGCACCCACCCCCACCCTCACAACCCCCTACAAATCCCTCCTAACCCCGCTCTCCTCTCCTTTCCCCACCGCCTGGCGCGCCTTCCGCCACGTTTTCCGCGACTTAACTCTTCTCTCCTGGGAAGAGCGCTTCGATGTCAACAAAACCATCCAAAAAGCGCGCGCCCGAGCCCTGCAGATCGAGCCGTACCTCTACGCCAAGCCGCCCATGGGCATGCCGCTCGGTCTCATGGTACAGGAGTCCGGTTTAGGTCAGGGATTTGGTGCATCTGTGACGATTGTGGGGGATGCGGTGGATGGGTATAGGAGGAATGAGTGGGGATTGCCTGGGATGAGTGAGGTGTTGGGGAGGGGGGGCGTTGTGGGGAGTGCGATTTGGAGGGATGAGCAGGATGCGAGGGAAAAAGAAGAAAAGGCGAAGAGGGGGGAGGATGAGAGGGAGGATGCTGAGCGTAAGAGGAAGGGCCTGGAGAAGCCAAAGAAACAGAGTTATCGGGGCCCGTTGTTTAATGGGGCGAACGGACGGCCGACGGAGGGGTATGGTGGAAGTGATGGTGCATGTGGTGGTGCAGGTAGTGGTGCGCAGGGGTATGTGAGGAATGTGAGCAGGAATAAGAGGTACTGGGGGTATGATGAGTGACCTGGAGGATGAGGGCCAAGGAACGAGTTCATCGGATGTGGGCACGGGCGTTTTGGAGTCTTCTTGTTTGGTCTCACATACCGGATTTTGCACAGGAGTTTCAGACAAGTTGAGGACTAGTACTTGGCTTCTATGCTTTTCATAACAGCCTGAGAGATGTTTCACGCACAATTCGAAAATCTTCAGGTTCAGGTTGATCACTTTCCACTTTCTCGCTTTTTCGTTTCTAGTACTATCAAGCTCGGTGGAGTGCTTAGTACTTACCCGTCAGTGAAGACGTTAGAGGATTGAGTGCTTGAGAGGAGTCTCTGGAGCGTTGATGCTGTGAACGTCTTCGGGAAACTGCTAGCCGGATCTGATTAACACCATCTTGTGAACCCCTTCCACACGGTGATTACGACCATCACTCTTCCATCCCACAAGCCATCACCACTCCTCCGTCATCCTTGACCGATAGCGTCCTCCGTCATATTTGATCAACAGCGCTTTGACCGCTACTAAGCTCCTTGCTTTACAGCTACCGCAGCCGTCCACATGCATTTGGCTGCCCTCAGCTTCTCTCGCTATGGCGCTTGTCGCAATATCTCACACGCAGCGCACACATTGTGTAGCGGCAAATAGAAGGAACTGATATTTCTTTTAGCTCGTGGAAGTAGCTTGATGCGTGAAATCATGTTTAGGTGTGACACTTGAACTGGATCTAAGCATTTGGGTTGAGGACCTAAGTATTGAGAAACATTGCTACTAATAACTAGTATTGAGTTTTACAGCTTTAGTTACTGTGCTTTGCAGCTTTGCAACAGTAAGTCAATGAACAATAACAATACAGAGAGGTATAACGAGAAGCTGTGCGCACCTGAGGGCACGGCCTGGCCCGCTAGCCTCCCTCTCGCTGGCGGGTGTGCTTAGCCAGCGCCCACCTCTCTCAACATATCGTCTCCCTGCTCCAGCCTATAACACTGCAGCAACGATCTGCTTTTCCAAGCGCCCCGCGGCTCATCTCTTCAGCCCTCTCTTCTTCCTCGGCTGGGGCTGACAGCACCGCTTCTCTTATTCTTCTTCATTCTTGTCTCACTCTTCTCCGTGCACTTTGATGAGCAAGCACAACATCAGTCTCTGAGCGAGATACAGAGAAAGCGACACCAACCAAAGCACAGCGGAGAGCCTCTCAATGCTGCCTGACTCTGCCTGCTCGCTCTCGATGGCGGTGGCGTGCACGGACTAGCGGCAGTGTGGAAAACCGCAAGTAAACGAACAAGCAAATAGTTAGAAGGCCTAGAGCGACGAGTCCGTGCAGCTCCACAGTAGATTACGCGAAAGAAGGATGGAGCGATCTTGCCCCAAGACTCCGACATGATCGATGGGGACGTGGTGCGGCTGATAGTCTTTGACTCGTCAAACTTCAGCCACCATTATTACAGCTGTCGTTCTAGATCTATCTATTGTGAGGCTCAAGCACATCGGCCCGAACAGCACAGTAAAGTGTGCATAATGAGCAAGTCATAAAGCATTCTACTACCAGCGAAGTAGCTCTAAAACACTTCTGAGGTTGCTTCGAGTTCTACCTTGATATCCACAGCTACTTGCCGAGTCAATTTACCTATATCTTTTCTACACTATAACCATGGAGGAGGACAGCGATTGTACGTCCGATCTTGGGCAACGGACCACTTTCGCCCTCAACGTCCTCAACATCGCTGTAGTGTGGTGGCTCCTGCCGATCCTAGTCAAGCTATGGGAAAGGCAACCTAAATCTATCCTCGACGGCATAATGTATTCGGCACTTCAAGCGTCGCAACCAGGAGCTGCCGCCCACTACGCAATCAGAGCTAGCTGTAACCACGAAGAGCGACTGTCTTTGTTCCACAATGGAATAAAAAAATCCGGAGACCGAGCAAACCCCGGAAGCCCAGCAAAAGTGCCGTGGTACATGGTCGTCATTCACATTCTTATCGATGCGGGCTTCGTGCTTTATCCCGCTGTCTCTCTCATGGTCAAGCGCTCCGGTTGCGATTCCCGGGTTAGCATCCCTATGCTCTGGTTTTACCCGTCCGTTCCTGCTGCCATATTTGGTCTTTGGATTACGTTAGACGCAAAGGTTCTGAAGCTGGGAAAAGGATGGTCCCTTTTTGGTTGCTACGTCGCTATACTGGGAGTCGGCCTTGGTATCTCAATTCCTACATGGCTGACTTACTTGGATTCTGGGAATACTACCGGGTATTTCATGCCAATCTTTGCATACTTTTACATGTCAGTTCCAGGGACATTTTTTATCGACAGTAACATAAGAGGACCATTATTAGCCTTCATATGCGCAGCAATTGCCGTTGCTGCGCGCAATGGTCCTGTCGCATACAGCGCGTTGAAAGCCGATGACGAAGATTCGGTCAAACTTCCTGTCCCAGGTTGGGTAGATCAAAAGATTTTTGCAGGCTTCTACTTGGCAATTGGGGTTGTCTGTTCGCTGCTCAGTCTCTTATATCTTTACACTGGTGGGATGAAACATCATCTCGAGCACCTGAAGAAGTTGAAAGTGGAAAAATTGATGAGAGAAAGGGACGAGAAAGAGGCGGAGAAGCTGATGGAAAAGACAGCGGCAGCTGGGTCTGATCCTGAGGCACGGAATTCGGAAGACCGATAGAGCACGGGGTTGAACACTACTCACCGCCTTGGAAACGCTTCCACATCGTGATTACAACCATCACTCTTCCGTCCTACAAGCCATCACAAATACTATCATTAAATACGCTAAAGGGCAACTCAGCTGCTATTGTTGGCTTCAATCTACAATTGCACAACATTCCACTAGCGCTCAATGTGCTCGGTTCCCTTGCGACAACTTGCTTTCTTCTTGCACCATGGCACTTGTCGCAACGCCTCGCGATCTGTTCAACGATTGCTTGAGGATCAATACATCAAAAATAAGAGCTGTTGTAACTCAAGGAAGCAGCTTGATCCGTGCAAGCGTCTATAAGCCTTTTGCGGTGTGGGACACGCGAACCGTGTACACCCTCGCAATGCTTGTGAGATATGTGAAGACGAAGGTTTCCTGGGACAAACAGAAAATCTTGGTTGTGGAAACTTCGTGGTGGGCGTTGTCTTGATGATTGCTAACCTCACAGATGATGGAAGCACAGATGGCGACAGTGCTTGCTCAAACAGACGGTAATTTATATTAAGTCTTCGATCCTTCCTATATACCGCTCCTCACCATTTTCCTTCCTGAGCACCAGGCACATAGTCTCTCAGGCATTTCTTCAACCAGTATCCAGAATGGAGGGTCCGTGCCTCAATTGTAACCAACCACATCCCCAATCAGTCTGCTGGCTGCTTTGCCAGAAGTGCCCTCTTTATTCCCGCGGAGGTCACATCGTGGACCATACTGGAGCGGAATGTATTAGTTTTCCTCCACCTCTCTCCTTCCGTGAACCGGTTGATGATCGATCGCGTCCCGGCGGTCAGAATTTGTAGGGCAGCTTCCAGCTGCATCCACCCACGCAAAGCCTATATGACGGTCGAGATGCTAGTGCTGGTGGCTTTGGTGATCGCGGCGGTCCTCTTCCTTGGGGTGGACGCGGTGGTTATGGTGATCATCTGTCTGGTCGTGGTTATGGTGGGCCGATGGGTAGCTTTGGCTATGCTTATGGGAATACTGGCCCTCAACAGCCAGCGCCTGTTAATCCATCTTATGGCTACACAGAATTTGGTGACCCTACCCGTAGGCTATCATCGCACGGAATGAAATTGACTCATGCCAGCCAGCCTCCTCCTAGCACCCCAAACAATTTCCCTACTAGCGAACTACGACGAGGTGCGTGCTTTAGATGTGGGGAGCTCGAACATATCGGTAGAAATTGTCCGCTTAACTCACAACCTCACGTTGCCGCCTCTCCTCAACAAGGTGGCTTCGGGGGTAGCCGAAGAGGGAGCTCTTTCCAGACATCAACCCCGAGACAGCAGAACGTTGACCAGCGGGACACTACACCAACAAACAACTTGACCCGAACCGAGTTTGATCCCGCTACTCCGCCGACGTTCAACAACGACGCATCAAATACCGTGATGTCCTATCCTGAAGAACGGCCCATCGTTCTAGCAAACTTGAACTCTACTGGTACTGGAAGGCCGTGGTCACTTTCGGATAAGGTCAGACAAAATGTTGAATCGCGCCAACAGACACCGGATATCCAAGGACCAAAGCACCCTTTGCGTACAGCATTTATCGATCTTACACCAAATCTCTTGGACATCAACAGCCCTACGGAGATCCCAGAAACCCAGATCTTGACAAACCACTTCGACTACGACATTACGGCCACAACACTATGGGAATACAGGATTACTGGCTTCAGCGGTACTCGAAAGGACAAAATCAAGCACGTTTTTCACAAAGCCATTGATCAACTGTCCTTTCTGAAATTGAACACGAACAGTTTTGCAACCAACTACTACAATTTTATCGTCTCTTGGGTGAATCTTCACGAGCTCATCGATGTTGCTCCTATCCAGCATAAAGGACTGGACTTGGACATGTGGGAACTGCAATTCTCCGATGGCGACCAGCAAGTGAAGCTGCACATCAAACTTCATCAGACACTCGAAATGGGTGATGTCCGTGGATACACGGATTCAGAAGCAAGAAGTGATAAGGTGAACTTTGACTATGTGTCTCGTTGCATGAATATGATCATCTCCAAGAGTTTCAATACGACGAAAGTTCACCAGCAATCAGCCAACAAGTTCTTCGACAAAAACGCACGTGCTCAGCTCAAATTCACCAATGTCAATTTCCGCGATAGAACTGAGTACTTGTCTCATTCGCTAGAGATAATACGTGTATACTTTGTACACAGTTAAACCTGGCATGGGGTAACATTATCTTGAACTTCAGCCTGGCAACAAGTGCATTCTTTCGACCTGTTCGTGTGAACGAATTTCTGGCGGATACCAGCACTTTTCCGGACGAAGGAAAGTGCGTGGAAGCTCTCAGGAATCTCCAGGTGTTCGTACTTACTGAGCGCAAGCAGATTGTGGGCGAACACCACTCGAAGTTGAACGCTGAGGAAGCGCGTGTCAAGAGAGTTACTGCGTTGGGACCAAATGTCGAAATCTTGACATTTCACAAAAAGATTCGCGGTGCCGACGGCAGATTCGAGAAAAACCCTAACGGAACTTTCAGAAAAGAGGCTACATCCACTAGTGTAGTACAATATTTGAAAGATAGTGGGTATCCTACTTGCACATTGGTTCAGAATTGAATGGCTGACACTATTTAGCATTCGAAGGGCTTGACCCGAAGCCTGGACAGCCTGCCATGAACGTCGGTATGACAAACGACCCAGTATGGTTTGCCCAAGAATAACTCCGAATCTTACCGTATCAAATCTATCGACGACCTGTTCCGGACAATCTCACGGGAGCAATGGTGACAGAAGCTGCCCATTGTCGGGCTTTCATCGAAGGCGCGGGCCTTACAGCGCTTGGATTCATTACGGATCAGACGAAGAAACAGATCAAATCCAACTCGTAAGTTTATGTGTCACATTGAAAACTGTCGCTGATTCATCGCAGGGTGGAAAGCATGCTCCTATCAAACTTGTTCCTACTATGCTCACGCTTCCTTGCAAAGTCCTGACTTGTCACAAGCCGCAATTCATCAGGCCTCACTTTCGCACCGGTATTCTTGGTGCTGTCGTCGGCAACAATGCGGTCTCTCGGTGGAAAGTGCCAGTCAATGCACAATTTTTCGAGACGAAGCCTAGGGCGGCGCTCAAATATCGTTTTGTTGTTGAGGATGGCTTCAGAAACGACTTCCTCGCCAAGTATCAAGGCGAATTCAGGAAACAGTTGATCAGCAAGTGTGGCCTAGATCCTCGACAGATCCAAGAGCTCGATCCTGCCCACTTTGACAACCTGAAAACGAGCGAAAAGACTAAGGCTAGGATCGGCGAATCAAAAAAGTTGGAAGCTAATCTCGTTGTCTTCTTGGTAAAGAAAGCGAGCATACCCTTCTATGCAAATGTCAGGGACATGGCTGATCGAGCGCACGGGATTCATTCGCTCTGTCTTGTTGAGAAATATAATCTCCTCACGAACAAGGATGCGAGAAAGAGTCGTCTCTGGCCAGAGTACATCATCAACGTTGTTATGAAGGTTAGACTGAAGCTAGATGGAACCACTCAATCTGTCCAAACGGTCCATGACTATCTACAGGCGAACCGCATCATGGTTCTCGGCGCTGACGTCGTACATGCTGGTCCAGGAGCCTTTCATGGGACTTCTTCCATTGCCTCCATAGTTGGATCGGTCGACTTCTCAGCAGGCAAATGTCTGGGCTCAATGCGTCTTCAAAAGGTTCACGAAAAAGACAGAGAGGTGAGATACTCCCCACTGTGGCCGAACAATACTGACCAGCTTTGAGACGATCACTACAGTCGAAGAAATGGTTCGGGAGCGACTAGAGGCTTGGGCTAATGAGCGAAAGAATGATGATCCTACGGCGAATGAGTTGCCCAGGTCCATCATCTACTATCGCGATGGGGTCGGATCGGGCCAATACGACACTATCAAGACGATCGAAGTGTCAGCGATCCGCAGGGCCTACATCCGGCTAGCGAAAGAAAAGGGGTTGTCAGAAGACGTTAACATCCATGCTGTCGTAGTTGTCAAGCGACATCATACGCGGTTACATGCCCTCCAAGCATCCGAGGGCGATCCTTATGGTAATGGGAACACCAAGCCTGGAACCTTCGTCGACCGCCTTGCAAGTGTTACCTGATACACAATCTGCATATGAAAGAAACGCTGACTCAGAGACTGCCCTTCAGGTGACCACAACAGCACGAGGTTACTTATTCTCACATAAGGCACGCACATAAGCGAGTACAGTGCAGTGAAAACATCCTGTGTGATTCAATTGTCACGCATCACAACAACCATGTGCACAAAGACATATTGAACAGCGATGAAAGTATACGTTGATACGGGGGAGATCTTCCTAATCTAGCCCCTATCCAGCTCTACAGGGTATATCACAACCATCATGAATTTGCGTAAAGTTGTCGAAGTTTGCCGGAAAAAAACACTACTCAAGGTAATGCCGAAGCAGTGAACAATGCCGCAATTTCCCATCCCATGTACCGAACCCTCGGTATAAAGTGTAGCAACAGCCGCACTGGCGTGATGACTAAGAAGAAAACATATACAGTATTAGCAGATGCAAGGTCTCCGATATCAGACGTCCGCGTTGTTGCGCGACGAGAATGCGGGAAAGAACAGCCGGCTGGACTGAGAGCGTAGCAGGTAAGCCATTTACGCTATATGTTAGGCGCAGGGCTGAATAAAAAACTGGAGGGGTCGTCCAAAGCGGTGCTGGACGCGAATCCGGGGAAGGTGGTCAAGGCAGGATCATCGAGTGACACTCCATTGTGTCCGCCGTGTGTGATGCATCCTACACATGCGCATCCGTCGCCACATTGGCAAGTGCCAGTGTTGTCGCTGCAACTAGGCAGAACCATTTCATTCCAAAAGAAAGACGTAGGCGATAGCGTCGAGGTCTCTTCATCTTGGCCGTCGTTGGGACTATCAGCTATGGGCGTTACAGGAAGCTCTTCCGTCTTCAGCCGAAGCGGGTGCTCGATGGATGGTGTTGGTGCAACGTAATTACTCGGCTCATAGAAGTGAGGCTGAGGTCCTGAAGGGGCAGGGACAGGCGTTTGATGCCACGAAGTAGAGACGGCCAGAGGTGTATTAGGCACCGGGCTCATGTTCATCCCGGTATGAAAGCCCATATGGGATGGTGCTGGTGTTGGAAAAGCCTGGCTCATGGAGGTGAAGTTCATTGGCTGATGAGCCTCAGCTCCGTATTCGGGATGATGAGGATAGCTAGGCAGGTCATAAAGGGGTGGGGGCACCGAACCAAAGTCACCAGTATACTGGAACTGCGCCATGAGGCGCACATACTCCATCATGGTGGCGTTGTTTGGATGTGCTGCACAGCCAAAACAGCTACATGATTCTCCGCAATGGCAGTTGTGTTCGGGTGCATGTGGACCATTCTGAGCGCCAGAGATATGTGGAGACGTTGGGCCATTCGTCGCAGGGCCCATTGGCAAAGAGCTTGGGTGCTGATAAGCTGCTGCTACATGGTTGTAGATCGGATGCCCAAGACTGAAAGGAAATGATGATTGTGTCGAGACGTGTGACTGTGGGTTTGCATACTGTGGAGGATGCACCTGGGACTGGAGTTGAAATTGAAACTGTTGCCCGAAGCCTTGTGGGAAATGTGGCTGTGGTTGCGAACTTCGTAAAGCGCTTACTGGCGCATTTGAGCTTGAACAGCAGGACTTGACTGGAACTGGCTCTGGTATCGGCTTGGTTTTGCTACCACAACATCCGCCCTGTCGCGCAGGTAGCTGTGGTTGCTCCATGGGCCTCGGCTTGCAACAGCTGGAAATAGAGTCATCTCTGTTTGGGGATATGCGGGGGGTAGAGCTCGCGCTGGATGGTAGTGATGCTTCATTGCTGCCGCTTCTCTCGGTAGGGGTATGTGTGTATGATGAAGTATCAGTTTCTGCATCTTGAACCGCTTTCATCGCCAGTTCAACTGAGGCAACATTGATCGCGGTAGATCTTCGCCTGCTGCTTTTCTGAACTCTGTTGTTCCCAGCAGTAGCAGCAGCAACAGTCTGGGAACGTTGTGAGGGACAAGCGCATTCGGATGATTTTGGGATCGTGTAGTTGATAACGACACGCTCGCAACCGCATGACCCGGTTGGGTGGGGACAACTGCTCAGGGGACGTCCGGGTTTGCGAACCTCAACCAGCACGCGATCTCTGTGATCACATTTGGAAGAACGATGTCCGCGAATACAGGGGCCGCTGTTGAACAGTTAGTCGATATATGAGGACTGCTGCGGTACCTCGGGACAATAGAAAGACACCGGGCGAGCAAGACATTGTCCCCACTGTGGGCAACGCATCAGCAGACCGATGTCCCCTGTATGCATTCGCTCCTTTTTGCGCAAGTTTCTAAAGAGCGCAAAGAGTTGCAAAGCTATGCAGGCTGATATATCGTCCATGGTGCTGATTGGGTTGCCGTGCTGGGGACTCAATGAGCGCTGGCACGAATGGTTGCCACACCTGGTGTCGATGTTGTTTGACTGTTGCAAACAATAGGCAAGTAACGAATGTCGCGTTGGTCAGGCAGTCGACAATGAGGCGATGAGAATGGCCATTGAGAAAAGTGAGAAGAAAGTGAAGTGACTTACCAAGCGACCTTCTTGTGCTCTCCGTTAATGTCCGCCCACATGGTGTAGGGCTGAAATAAGAAACTTGCTCGGCCTGCAGCGGTTGAGGGAGTGGGTGCACCGGGTATTAATCAGGGCAAGCAGGCTCAGTGATTGAAGAGAGCTTGTTCAACCTCGCAGCGCACAGCGCACGTGGAGTAGAGCTCGAGAGGGGTAAGAGGTAAGCGGCGCGTCTGGCGGGACGTGACCGACGGGCGGTAGAGCTGTGGGCCAGGCAAACGACCCTGGTCGTACGGCGAAGTGATCAACGGGGCTCGACTTGTGCTGATTCCAACAAGCGAATGACAACTCACGCGGGATTGGACAGGTCCAATTCCCGTGTGGCTGGAAAGATCTTGACCCTGGTGCCGATGGCTGGCCGCAGTGTCCGTGGTGAGGTGGAATAAGCGCAGGTGGTAGCGGTGGTGGTGCAGAAGCGACCTCGGGATGGGGATTGATTATTGAGGCTGTTCGAGCCCACAGGAGCAGGGAAGGGCGGACTTGGTTGCAGCACTGACACCGGATAGTGGATACGGAGATGTGTTCCACAAAGACTACAGTCCTCGTGTGAAGATTCAATCAATTGCCAAGCGTTCAGTGATTCTGGTCCACCGCAGATGCCCTCAACACCGCGTAATTCGGCGTGTCGCTCCAATCCTCAGAACGTGTGACAGCCTTTGCCGCTCACTTGCGAATGTGGTGATCCGGGCTCAAGGCGGAAATGCGCGGGGTGTTTTGGTGGGAAGATGTGGACGAAGGTGTGAGAACGGGAGTGCTTAGCATGAGCAGGTTTCGCTGAAACAGGCTAAGCGTAGTGTCAACCTCGAATCGGAATTTTGCCGGGTGGCGGTATAATTCAGGTGGATGGGATGTGAATGAACGAAGGAGTCGTGGTGAGACGGGCACATTGTTCATATAGGCATGCGCCGAAGGAGTCGACAAAGGAAAGTGCGATTCGAGAATTTGCATCTGCTCATTAACCGTGGTAGGGCCCTGGTTAGGGCCGGGGTTCTTGGGAGCGCGAAGATCTTGGGCGGGCGCCAACGGGACTTCGATCAGGTGTGCGAGGCGCTGCAGCTCCGAGACCCAAAAGCATGTCGTTGTCGTACGTACCTCGTGCTTGGTGGGTGCAGCTCGCTGATTGACGTCTTCTCGAAGCGGGCCGGAGGCTAGGCGAAACAATGAGCCACACGTTCCAAACTTTACTTGTGCGAGCCACAGCACGTCCTCGATAGCTAGCTTCGCGCTTTTTGGAAACCCGCAAACGGTATCCACAAATTTTCGGGACGCTATCAAGCTATCGTGTGCTGGCGCGATCGCGGATGCTGACGCGCAGCGTATAGAGGCCACGGTATCCAAGAAAAACCCACACCATAGCCACATCTCCGCTGCCAAGGTTTTGATCGGTGGCTCAGACTGCACGTGATGTGGCTCCTGCCGTTCTGACAACCATAAAACCTACACCGCCAAGACACTCCGCACAAAATCCACCTCTCACGATGTCTTCAGAAGCCGACGAAGAGGGCATGGGCCTCTTCCAAGAGCCCGCCGATTTCTACGAACCAGAAAAGCAGGCAACTTTTGCGTCTCATCAATTACTTTCTGGACAAGAACTTACCGTGCGCTTGGTCGGCCATAATCCTCTGTGGGTAAGCTCCCCCAAGCCCCACTATTAACTGTCAATTCACCGTTTGTTTCGTCATTCCTATCGTTCTCTGTTTTCTTCGCTCCTTCTTTGCGTGTTCTAGAAGGTTTCCAGAAGACATCAGTTTCGAAGTGCCATGTGGAATCAACATCATACCAGTCCAGCAACCCTCGACGGTAGTACTAAAAAAGGAAGCTTGGGCTTTTTGAAACTCACCATGAGCTTTTAGCCTTCATACTCGTCACGATTGCATCACGAGTCGAGGCACTAGTAACTTCCTGCGACCGCTCATCATCATTGAAGACAACTATGCGTTTTGGTACGCACCAGAAGCACCGTAGAAACATGTCTGGCCTCGCAGCCCCACCCCGTCATTCCTTGCAGCGCATCACTGACTTGGTATCCACAAAGCAACTCACTGACGTACGCCAGGGCCACCATCTCTGGAATGCTGGACGCACGACCTCGACCTACTTCGAACGGCATGCAGCGGACTTGATAAAAAGCAAAACGGTGCTCGAACTCGGCGCCGGTGCGGGACTACCAAGCCTCGTATGTGCTCTCAACGGCGCCAGGCGGGTCGTAGTCACAGACTACCCAGACACTGAACTTATCGACAACCTCTGGTACAACATCAACAACTGTGAGCTGCTAGCTCCACCGGCAGAAATAGTTGCAGAAGGCTACCTATGGGGCGCGCCGATCCAAGAGATTGTTCAACACCTACCAGGAATAGACGAGTCTTTCGATGTGCTGATCCTCGCGGACCTACTTTTCAATCATTCAGAACACGCTAAGCTTATCAAGACCGTAGAACTGACGTTGAAGAAGTCAGCCGACTCGAGAGCTTACGTCTTCTTCACTCCGTACCGGCCGTGGCTGCTGGAGAAAGACCTAGCGTTCTTTGATCTGGCACGAGATGCGGGGTTTAACGTGGAGAAGACGTTCGAGAAGGTCATGGAAAAAGTCATGTTCGAAGAGGATCCAGGAGTAAGTTACTCCGTCATGATGACATGAGTTGTCTCATTACTGATGACGTTCAGGACGAACTCTTACGCCGCACTGTGTACGGGTATGAACTCAGCTGGAAATTATGAGCCATGCTGGATTGCAGGTGTGCAGTTCAAGTTGTGATTGCACGTTACTTCACAATATGCGATGATCTGGCCGCACAGTTCTTCACAATCAGCAAATTGATCTCCAAAAGACCCATCACAGATGCCGATGCATTTCCGGGAACCGCTACCAATCGAACGGATCTCAAATTTACCATACTGGTGTTCAGGGTGAAGTCAACATCAGTCAATGAGCTGAACCCACAGTTGACCGCGAAGTCATCAACAATCCGTTTCAATCCCAGCGACGGCTTTCGCTGTACAGTCACCACTAGTGGGCGATCAAGGTCTACATGCTCAGCGGCAACGCCTCACTCTCCACGTTTTTGCAATCCAGTCATACATATAGAAGTACTATCATCACGACCAGTTCAACACACAATGTCATTCAATTCATACTAAGAGATGGCCAGCAAGCAGGGACACAAAGAAGGGGATGAAAATCGATGATCTACGGCCCTGCAAACTACGCCATGGGTCCGATGAGTACTTGTCATGGAAGCTCTCTACAGATTGTTCATCACATCTGTGACTTTGACCGAGCTCAGTCGTTACGTCGTACGCTTCAATCCCCTTGTTGCTTTCGCAACTTGAAATGTGTACTCACAATGTTCAACATCAGATCACTGTGCTGCATAGCACCACTCAGTGACGTTGTGTACGAGTATAGGTCTGTGTATATCTCACCATTTTGCGTGATATACTCTCCTGTTGTCGTTGCTTCACCTCCCGGAGTGGTAATCTATCTAAGACTACAACTCCCATCCTCAATTCCCGCCCTATCGTGTCCACGAATCACCTCAACCATGGCCGATGAGCTTAGCAGACCTCAACTTCCTTCTCGTCGGGTTTCAATGGAGATGGAACGCTTCATCATCGACCTCACCCCGTGCTCTACTGCGCCCTCGTCTCCAACTGTGTCATCTGAGGAAGGGAGTGAGTACGTTGACGCCGAGAAAGGGAGTGCGTATTTCGACTGTAAGTCCACGCTATCATCGCAGATCACTAGCGATGAGGATCGGCCTGTCCAGTCCGTTGTACAAGACATGGTAAGATCACTGAAAACCATGTACAAGTCCCGTGCATCACGCGAACTCATCGCCGCAAGCGAAGAAACACTAACGGACTGCCTCTACCACAACCCCGTCACCCTCGCAGACGTCGAAGCCCTCATCCCCGCTTTGAGCCGCAACTACAAGCTCCTCAACAGACTCAGCACAAACATCGGGCTCTACCACGCCCGCCGCCACATCCCCCCACCTGCCCTCGAATCCATGCTAACCCACATTTTCACGCACGACGACTACAAGTACTCGCTCTTCCCGCGCACGACCGCACAAATCGAGCGCTTTGAGCACGAACATGCCGAGTACCAACTCCGACTGTTGACGCCGTTGCAACGCAAATCAAAGCAAAAAGATGAAGCGTTTCAGCGCAGAAAAGCAGCTGCTAAAGTCCATCGCGCGGCTGACCATATCCGAATGTCGATTCCACCGCGGTATGGTACAAAATCGGCGCATTCGTTCTTACCGGATGGATGCTCAAGTATCGCAAATATCATCACTGAAGTCGATGGCATGAAGTGGACGCAAGCCCTACACGTCATACGAGCGCCATGGTACATGCTAATGCTAAACCGCGCTCCGATCCAGTGCTGCTAACCGGCAAGTACTGGGCACAGACGCGTCTTCACGATTGTCCGGGCTTCGATAAAGCGAGGGTACCGAGGGTGCGGATTCCGCCGTGTTGAGAAGAGATTGGTTAGTGGGTATGTGGATGTTGTAGAAATATTGAGGTTCTTTGTTTAGTGGGAGATTGTGACAATGTGCGGTCATACTTATATATACAGAAGTCTGTAACCTCCAGGGCTTGGAACACTGACCCTCGTGATGTGAGAGTGAGATTCGTTAGATTCCTCAACTCGTCCTTAAGACGACCTTGATAATGCTTTGGTTGCAATTAAAGCTTCAACAAAGCTTACAGCAGCGGAAATACCAATATGTGCGATCTTATCCCCATCACCAAGGTTTGGATTGAACGAACAAATCGTGAACGACACAGGCTTCGCCTTCTTCGGCAGCAGACTCATGCACTGCAACAGGTCCTCTTTGTACAGGCCACCCGAGCTTTCAAACCCATTGACCTTGCCCACGCTCTTGTCCAACACATCCAGATCCAAGTGCACTAGCGATGGCGAGAAGTCTCTTTTCTCAAGACGCATCGTCAACTCGCCGGCGAAGTCGACATGCTTCTCTGTATCGCCCCAGATCACGTCCACACCGGCCTCTGCCACGGTCTTTTTTTGGACATCGGTCACGTCGCGCAGGCCCACGTACAGGAAGCGGTCTCTGTACTGCATCGGCGAGTACCCCGGGATCTGCTCAGTGTGCCAATGCCAGCTCTTGCCCGCCAGCATCGACAAGCCCATAGCGTCGAGGTATCCATTCTGATTCGTAGACGGCGTCTCCATATCGTCGTGCGCATCAAAGTAGACAAAGTTCAGATTCTCGATGCCTAGTCCACACGCAGCGCCGATGCTAGCCATGCAGTTGCCGGACAAGATGAAGGGAAAGGAGTTGTTGGCTCGAGCTTTGGAGACTGCGACCGATGTGCGACACAGGACCTCGAAACTTCGGCCTATCTCGCCCTCGTAATCATCAACTGGCTGTATCTCATCGATATGCACTGTGATGTCTAACTCTTCCAGCCGCTCAATGAGGCCGAGCTTGCGGAGACGATTGGGCCCATCACCGACGCGGTGGTCGCGAAGACCGACATGGTAGGGCGAAAAGACTATGGTAATTGAGGTAGCAGACATGAGTAAAGATGCGAGTGTTTCTAATTGCGATGCGCATCTGCACGCTGCGGCCACGATCTGCGTGGTTCTTTGAGGCTAGCGTGGGCGGAGCTGCCAAAAGTGGAGCGAGGCGGCGATTGGATGACGCCTCTTTGGAGGCTGGCTGGGGTGTCTGGGCGAGTTGGAGACCATTGTCCCCCATCAGGGTTCACGTTTAATTTCCCACAACCGCCGTCACCACAACAAGATTATCGTTGCGCCGGCAGATAGCATCAATCGCCCATCATCCTTCCATTGCTAGCCGCGGTCGGTCAACGAATTCCACCAGCATTGCCCTTCGTCAGCTCGCCTTTCCGTAGCTTCCGCGTCTGCCTGCAAGCTCCACTGCGCCGATCCGAAACCGTCGCGCCAACTCCGTGCATCACTCCGCGAAACAGTTGCAATGTCGCAAAACTACCAGCAGTACGGTGGTAACCCCTACGGCCAAGGCGAGGGCCAGGCCAACCCATACGGAGGTGGTGGTGGTTACGGATCGTCGAACCCATATGGCGGAGGAGTAAGCGGTCGCAATTGCGCGCCTCGAGCGATTCCGACTGACGTGACAAGCAGTACGACGAACCGCACAACCCTCCCGCTGCGTTGCAGCAAGGCGACTCCAACTACTCGCAGCAGTCGCAGTACTCGAACGCACCCGGTGCTGGCGCCGGCTTGTTGAGCGGACCCAACACCCACCAAACCGCCCCCCACACCAATGCGCCCCAGCAGCAGGCATACCAAGAGGGTCCTCCTCAGCACCATGGAGCCACTCCCTTGAGCCGTGACGACTACCTGTCGCGCATCGAGGGCGTCAAGCAACGGATTGCGCTGCTTACCAAGAGTGTCCAGGCCATTGGGAGCACACACCAGCGCATGCTTTCATCACCCGATGGCAGCTCGTCGGCAGAGCTCGAGAGCCTCGTGACGCAAACCCAGATCAGGAACACGCAGATCAAGGACGAAATCAAGTTCCTCGAAAAGGACGCGGCGCGGGCACAGAACGACTCATTGAAGAAAAGTCAGGTGGACGCGCTGAAGAGGTCGTTCAAGGCACAGCTCGAAGAATTCCAAAGGGAGGAGGCGAGCTACTCCAAGAGGTACCGTGAGGCCATCGGGCGCCAGTACCGCATCATCAACCCTGAGGCGACGGAAGCCGAGGTCAATGAGGCGGCAAACTCCGACTTGGGTGACGAGGGGCTTTTCACGCGGGCTGTAAGTGTTTTCCATTAGCGTCTTGAGAGCATTATCATGCTTGAGAGAAAGCTTAATTCGATACGAGTACCAATGCTGACATTTTTATAGCTCAAGACCAACCGTACCGGCCAAGCATCCAGTGTCCTCGGCGCCGTTCGCGCCCGACACAACGACATTCAGCGCATCGAGAAGACCATGTCCGAGCTCGCCCTGCTCTTCCAACAGCTGAACGAGCAAGTCGTCTACCAGGAGGCACAGGTGCAGCAAGCAGAAGTACAGACCGCGCAAGTCACCACAGACGCTGAAGCCGCCAACAAGCAGCTCACATCAGGCATCGATTCGGCCCGCCGCGCGAGGAAGCTCAAGTGGTGGACCCTGCTTGTTGTCGTTTTGATCATTGCCATCATTGCGCTCGCACTTGGTATCTACTTCGGTGTCGTCAAGAAGTAAAAGCTTTCTTTGTCTCGAAGAACTAAGAAGTATTGTTGGATCTGGAAGGCATTGGGATTGGGCGGTATATCAGGTGTATTTCCTTTGTTTTGTCCAGTAAACTAATATGAGGCTGTACCAGCAGCCCGTGTGCATATAGTAATGAAAATGATAAACCATGAATTGTTCTTGTGGCGATTGTCAGTCTTAGTAGTGCATGTTCAGAGGAGCATCACAGTTCTAAAGGCTCCACTACCAAGATAAGAAAGGAGAAGGCGAGAAGTCTGAGCTCGTACTAAGGAGCGCAGGTCCTCGTGAATAAGAATTATTCGGACGCCAAGCCACGTCTCGATGGGTCGAATCTCGTGTCAAGTCTTGTCAATAGCGCATCTTCATTGAATCGCAAGGCAGTGCACCGTCAAAGAGCCATGGCAAACACGCCTCAACACGCTGGGCAAACGCTCTCAACATCAAACAATGCCAACACAAAGGAAGATTGACAATTTCAGGAGGTCGCATCCTTTCGTACCCGCTGATGCTGTCATATCCCATTCTTGGAAGACCCGCAATTTCGGGTCCCCGTTGGCCACACCAACGGCCCACCCAGGGCATTTTGATACAGATCTTCAAAGGCGATGACAAGATATCGTAAAAGAAGGACGGAAGCGCGTTTCAAGTGCATCTGTCGCAGCCAAAGAAGCTCGGTCGCCGCGCGTCCGACTCTACTCGGCGCCTTCTTGTGGCTGTCAAGCGTCCTACCGGGGTCGGCTTGCTTGCCCCTTCCAAGGCGGGCGATGGCGTCGATCCCTGTTGAGGAGGCTCGGCGGCCAATCGGGAGCGCAGCACAGGGTCGCGACTGCCAGCTTTAGATGTGCGCGACTCCCCCAACCTGTTTGCCTCCTTAATTCTTCCCTCACACCTTCGTTGTCGTGTGTTTGCTCCCAACCTTTAGTTTAGGTCTTGTAATCGCACCTTCTCACACTCGTTACACTAGGCACCGCGCCTTTTTACACCCTTCGTTACAATCGCTCACCGGCTTTCTTTACTTGCGAAAGCTAACTGCTTGGTCACCACCTCAATTTCTGGATATCATCAAACTCACAACCGCAATAATGAAGACTTTTGCGATCGCTGCCGTTCTTGCGGCCACGGCTGCTGCTACGCCCGCCTCAATTGAGAAGCGCGCCATCACACCCGTTACCGTCAAAGGCAACGGTAGGATATGCTCGCTGTAGATGGAAGATAGGACTGGCTGACAATCTGCAGCTTTCTTCGCTGGCGACAAGCGTTTCTACATCCGCGGTGTCGATTACCAACCAGGTATGTGAAGCACACAACGTAACATCGCAAACACTGACGATGAGCAGGCGGCGCCTCCGATGCGAAGGATCCCATTGCCGATACCGCTGGGTGCAAGCGCGACATCGTCAAGTTCAAGGAGCTCGGCATCAACACCATTCGCGTCTACACTGTCGATAACACCGCCAACCACGACGAATGCATGAACGCTCTGGTATGATCAAGTTGTTGTTTCTGCAACGACAAGGACTGACCTCTCTAGGCTGACGCTGGCATCTACCTCGCTCTCGATGTCAACACCCCACTATACTCCATCAGGCGTGACAAGCCCGCTCCCTCGTACAACAAGGTGTACCTGCAGAGCATCTTCGCCACTGTCGAGGCGTTTGCGAAGTACGACAACACCCTGCTCTTCTACTCCGCGAACGAGGTTATCAACGACGACGCAACCACCAACTGCGCTCCCTACGTTAAGGCTGTCACTCGCGATATCAAGTCGTACATCAACGCTCGCAAGCTCCGCAAGATCCCCGTAGGATACTCTGCTGCCGATGTCGACACCAACCGCTACGAGATGGCCGCGTACATGAACTGCGGTGACGATGCCGTTCGCAGCGACTTCTTCGCTTTCAACGACTACTCTTGGTGCGACCCATCTGACTTCAAGACCTCCGGGTGGGACCAGAAGATCCAGAAGTTCAAGGACTACAGCATCCCCATCTTGTAAGTTGGTTCGAATGTTTGCCACTAAGTCGTAATACTGATAGCAAACAGCCTGTCTGAGTTCGGTTG
Source organism: Ophiobolus disseminans (assembly GCA_010093685.1). Lineage (NCBI taxonomy): Eukaryota > Fungi > Ascomycota > Dothideomycetes > Pleosporales > Phaeosphaeriaceae > Ophiobolus > Ophiobolus disseminans. The sequence continues at coordinate 538,978 of MU006235.1, read as the reverse complement.
CGTCACCAACAAGCGCCAGTTCAACGAGATTGCATCCATATACGGTTCCGACATGACCTCCGTCTACTCTGGTGGTCTCGTCTACGAATATTCCAAGGAGCTACAGGGACAAGACCCAGTCCAGCCCAAATACGGCTTGTACGACATCAAGGAGGATAAGAAGACAGATGACTTCACAACGCTCAAGAATGCTTTCTCGAAGACTCCTAACCCATCCGGAGACGGTGGCTACAAGTCAAACGGCGTGGCGTCTAAGTGCCCCACCAAGTCCAACACCTGGAACGTCACCATCAGCGCCAACCAGCTCCCTGCCTTCCCCAAGGGTGCCGACGAGTATCTCAAGAACGGTTGCGGTTCCGGACCTGGTCTTAAGGGCACCGGTAGTCAGGAAGCTGGTGGTGATACCACCCTCGCCGGCGAATCTGACGGCGCTGTCACCTCTGGAAGCAGCTCCTCCTCTGGTTCATCCGGCAGCCAGGGTGCTGCGGCATCTCTGCGTCCTGGCGAGTTCGGCATTGGCCCGTTCGTTTGCGGTGCCGTTGTACTTATCTCTACGCTTCTCGGTGGATCTTTGATCTTGTAAGAGCAAGGCTTTTGAGCACTACATGCGTGCTGGTATGGACTGGATCATATAATACAAAGACCCAGTGCGGGCATCTTCTTCTAAGCTAGTACATCCGGGCATTTTCTTGGGAGTTGACCAGGCGTCTTCCATCCTTTAGATTCATCATATGGCTGTATAGAGTAAAAATGAACGCAGCTTGAATAGATGCCAGTATGCACTGAAGATGTATGTAATTTGGACGAGTGATGTCACCGCGAGCACCCGAATATTCAACCCACCCTTATCGATAAGCTGATCCTCGAATTATTCACCAGCCGCGCCGCATTCGCGTCAACTACCGCACCATTATTTCTCTCTGATACCCCGTAACTTCTTCTGTCGCTCTTTCAACATGCCACGCGATCCTTTGATCGGACTTGTCGGCAAGCCTTCTTCAGGCAAGAGTACGACGCTCAATAGGTGCGCAATGCCCCTCCTCTCTATCCAAAGGGCATCTTCTAAAATATTGTCTGCAGCTTGACAGATGCCACATCCAAAGTCGGTCCGTAGAAGTCATGACAAATCTAGCGATTGCAAACGCTGATTAAGAGCAGGCAACTTTCCGTAAGTCCACACTATCTCATCACGCTCACACCACCCTGTATTTCACTGGAAGCGCATCCCCATAAGCAGACTCGATGCTACACACAATGCCTATCTCGACAGTCACTGACACCTCCCCACCAGCTTCACAACCATCGACCCCCAACGCGCAATCGGATACCTCCAAATCGAATGCGCCTGCGCCCGCGTCAACGCCTCTGACCGCTGCAAACCAAACTACGGCTCCTGCATCGCCGGCCGCCGCTCCGTCCCCATCGAACTGCTCGACGTCGCCGGCCTCGTTCCCGGCGCACATATGGGCAAAGGGCTCGGGAACCGCTTCCTCGACGACCTGCGCCACGCCGACGCCCTCGTGCACGTCGTCGACGTCTCGGGCACCACCGACGCCGAAGGCAAAGCCACGCGCGGCTACGACCCCTCGCAAGACATTGTGTGGCTGCGCAGCGAGATTGTGAGATGGATACAGGGGAACTTGATGGAGAAGTGGGGCTCGATTAAACGGCGGCATGTCGCTGTTAAAGCTACGGCTGTGGAAACGCTGCAGAATCAGTTCTCGGGGTATGGATCCACGACGGCGGTTGTGGCGCGCTGTTTGGATCGTTTAGCGCTGAAAGAGCCGTTGCAGGAGTGGTCGAATGATACGATTGAGAAAGTGGTGAACGCCTTTACAGACGAGAAGTTTCCGACTGTCATTGCGCTGAATAAAATCGATCACCCCGATGCGGATAAGAATATCGCGAAGATTGCGAAACAGCAAGATGCTAAGAGTATCGTGCTGTGTAGCGCGATTTCAGAGGTCTTTTTGCGCAAGTTGGCGAAGCAAGGCTTTGTCAAGTATACAGAGGGAAGCGAGTTTGTGGATACGAGGCAGGACTTGATCGATGCAGGGGACCCCGAGGGCGGAGGCTTGAAGGACTTGGATGAGAAACTCACGACGCGCATTGAGAATCTGAAGGACATGGTATTGTACCGCTTCGGTAGTACGGGCGTCGTGCAAGTGCTCTCCAGGGCGGCGGAACTCCTCGGCCTTGTTCCCGTCTTCCCTGTAAGGAATATTCACACGTACACGAGTGGCAGCGCGAGTTCGACGGCGGTGTTTAGGGATTGCGTATTGGTGGGTAGGGGAAGCACGGTGGGCGATGTGTATAGGAAGGTTATGGGGGATGCGCCGATGGCGTATGTGGAGACGGAGGGGGGGAGGAGGGTCGCGGAGGATGATGTTGTTGTTAGGGGGAAGAATGATGTGCTGAGTTTTAAGGTTGGACGGGCGTAGGGTCATGAGTGAGATATCAAGACATGAATCGAACATACTACACACACTACATACTCATTCAAGCCCCAACCCTCTCCACACCCCGGACCCACCTCCTCCTCCTCCACTCCCCCTTCCGCGACGGCACACTCCTCTCCCACGCCCGCCGCAACACCTCCTTCTCCATCTCCCCCACATCCTTACTCCCCTTACTCCCGCCCTTCCTATGCCCCTTCCCCCCACTCTCGAGGACCTCGTAATGCAAGTCCGTCACCCATCTCTCGCCCTCAACTTCCACCTCCACGCCCGTCACACACCGATCCTCAACCCACTCGCGCGACAACAAATCCAGCGTCCACTTCTTATCGCTCCAGCGCCACCCGCGGGGCGGCAACACGTCTTCGAAGAACGGGGTGCCGCGCGGCCTATCGCCCGATATACGGGCCGGACTCAACGGACTGTACGGACTAGCGCTGAACATGAAAGATTCGTACTCGCCATGTTCGTCATGCAGCGCGCGGTGTTGCAGTTCGAAGATTTCGACTTCCCTAGTCTCGTTGGTGGGGCTGATTTCAATGTCTCGTTTAGACAGGGAGAAGAGCGATGAGCGCAGCGAGTGTTCTGCTTCGGAGAGGATTTGCTCGTGCTCGGGGGTGGTGAGGAGGGCTTGGATGGAGGGGTGGCCGAGCGCGGTGAGGGTGTAGCCCGCGAGAAGGAAGATGAGACGCCAGGGGAGGAGGTGTGCTGATATGAATAGCGTGCATGAGAGGAGTAAGAGGAGGATGTAGAGCATGCTGCTTAAGTTCTCATTTGAGAAATTCGTCAACGGCGTGAGGAAAGATAGTACGGCGTCGTGTACGCGCGAGAAATCTTCCATTACGTTTTGCAGGTCTCGCATGTTTCTGAAGAAATCTTTCGAGAACTCGGGCGCGGGCTTGATCGTTCGTGCGCCGGCGAGGGGCGGGCCGCCCAAGTTACCTTGCCAGATGTCTGCGTCGCCGACGGCAATATCTGGTTCGGGATGGCGCGTGAGAAAGCTGGGCACCATGACGAAGAAGAGGCAGCTCGCTAAGGGCAGGACGGGAAGTAGGTACGGATCCACGCATACGAACGTCCAGACGAAGAGGAAGGAGAGTGTCTGCGTGGGCTGGGTCCATGTGAATAGGCGGATGAGGCGGTTCTGCAGGATAAAAGCGACGCCGATGCGGGAGTTGAAGCGGCGGAAGTTGGAGGACATGGTTGGGATGGAGAAGTTGGGACGGGAGACGTAGGTGCGGGAGCGGCGGTCTTTGATGCGGATGTTTGAGGAGGACGATGGGTCGGTTGTGTCTGGGGGGGAGGTGTCTGAGAGGTCTTCTGTGGGGAGAACTTGGGAGAGGAGGCTTGGAGAGAGTCAGTTCGTCATGTTTTCTTTCCATTATTAAACTTCGGACTTTGATCATGCATGGTACATACAGATTGAACATCTTGTCTCCCATCCTACTTGATGTGGTATCGTGGTCATGTTTCTTCTCGCCTAGTGATTCTAGCTTGTCCTTGAGTTTGCTTGCTGAAAGGCGATGACTTGAGCCACCGTCGGTACTTGGCGTGACTGCAGTCGGTGTACTTCCATCTGCGGGATGTAGCTGAACAACGGGTATGGGGGTGTCGCGGTTGACGAGCGATTCCGCGTTTGAACCCATGGTGGTTTTGATTCCAGTAGCGGTGCTTGTAGTATCCACACGTTCCTAGCTCTTCCTCATATGCAGTCCTGAGAGATGAATTAATCCGGTGGTGTATCTTCGGAGATTCGATATGGTGAATATAGTGGAATGGTTATGGCGAGCATGTGATAGAGGATGTGATGTTCGTGGCTGCACCGCCTCTTTCACAAGGAAGTCGCTGGCGGGTCACATGTGGCGGAGGGGTTACGTGACTATCCTAGCTTTAGCTGCAGTGTATTCATACATTCAAGCCTTCCATCTGTGCATCGTGAAGTTGTACGATGAAGAGCCTCGGGGCAGTCCAAGCCGGGGAGGCTGATGACGGCATGGTGCACGTTAAGGTGTGGCGTCGGCTGGGCACGGCGCTTTTCTTCCTTTGATGCAGGCCACGCGAGCCTAGGGCTGCACGTTCGAGGAGCCAGACACAACCTTGGAAGGCACGAGTGACACAAGCAGACCGCAGCGTCTCTACTCACAAGTGGATCACAAAGCAACTGCGTCTACTTAGAAAGAAATGACCTGGAAATTGATGCATCAATATTGCAAGCGCTGTTAGGGTGCAGTATCGCGACTGCACTAGGTAGACCCGCGATCAAAGACCGCGACGTGAACAGGCCTCGTATGGCGACGTGGAGGTATGAGCGCCTCAACCTCAGGCCGATGAGCAATGACACTGAAATCTGGAGAGGGCACAGGCCCAGCGGCCCGCCGTCATGTTACAGACAGCAAAGGGTCCAAGGCATGCAGGACGAAGGGTCAAGGTGCACATGCTGAAAGCCGTTAACAGGGGCTGGCTAGCTCCAGGTTGCTCCACGTCGTGCAGTAACAGCGACGGATGGGCGGTCGCACAGCGACTGTGTTGTGCGTTGCTGCGTCGCGAAGCATGCAGAAGCATTGACGGGGTGCCCAACTTGAGACTGGCAGATGTATGCTAGACATTGCGCCGTTTCCCAGGGGATGTTTTGATCGTGTCTGTATGATTGGCGAGAGGCATGACAGGGGCCGGCCCAAGCAGCAAAGTCCCGAGCAACTACAGGTTAGTGTGTCTTTGGCGGGCTGCTCGTACCTTTCCGACTACCACAGCAACCTCTCCGTCTTTCTTTTGCAGCACAGCACAACACCGCCAGCCGGCGCGACGCGTGACCTGTAACCACTGCTAATACACGATACTAGCCTAGACGCTATTCGAGCCCTTCACGTCGCCCGCCCTCACCGCCGTCAGACTATCCGCAGCGCGATGTCCGCATAGCCTCGAGCGGAGCCCAAGCTTCACGCTTGGAGAGTGTTTTCGCGCTCCGGAGGGACCAGATAGTGAGGGACCATTGGGAGTAGGACATCCTTTGGCCGGGTGTCGCAGGGGCGCTGATAATGTCTGCGCCAGTGCGCGCAGGGACCCGCACAACGGACTCGATGGATCTCCCAGTGAGATCAGGGTCCAATGTGTCGGGTGAGGAGTCGAGCACCTCGTCAGGTACGGTGCCGCTGAGTCAACTTGCACGTGCTGCAGCGTTAATTGTTCGAATAGACGACCGGGTCCGCAAGTTCCAGAAGACGACCGATCATGGCAGCCGACTGCGCAAGGCGAGCGCCTCCAACGCCATGTCGGCCATGCGACCGCCGCCCACCACCAACACCAATCCGTCGCTGCGAGTGGGGCGGAACAAGGTGCCGCTGGGGCCGAGAGAGCGACCCCAGGACTTCTCCAAGCCCAGGTAGGTGCCAGTGTAGAGCAGTTGCGAGGCGTGGCGCGGTATGGAAGCTAATGCGTGTATGCAGAATCGCGAGTGGAACCAGCGTGGCTTCCGTCGAGGGCCGCTCCTTCCTTCCTACCCTTACGAATGAGGCCACGGCGCGCTCAAGCACCTCGAACCCGCGCTTCAGCTTCTCCCACCAGGCCGAACCGCCGAAAGAGCCTGCCGAACACTCCCAAACATACGACTTCCTTCCTTCGGTCAACTTCGACGACTTCGCGAACAGCCTCGCCTATGAACCCGATCTGAGTGACTTTCCTGCCCCTGGGAGCTTCAAGAGCCCCCTGCCTCCCAATACTAGCAACAACACGAGCACACCCAACATGCAGACATTCACGGGAGCCCCTGCCACAGATGCGCGCCCTACGCGCAGTAACTCGTTTATCCGCCGGTTTAGTCAATCGACGGCGAGGAAGCCCAGTGGTACATTGACAGCGTCTGGCAGCACCGCCGCACCTGACGCATCGTCTATGCCACCGCCTGCCACCAACATGGCCATACGAACGCGACGGCAGAGCCAGTTCCCTGCACAGGCACCACCGAACCCTGCCGCACGGGCGCCACGAAAGAGTGTGGGACCGGGTATGATGCCAACAAACAGCTCAGATGGAATGTCCAGGTTGGCGAGTGACAGTACGCAACCTCAAATTGGTCGTGCCCCGTCTTTGAATAGAGGCAACCGACGGGAGACGCTCACTTCGAACCCCAACATCACCAACACCACGGCCGGCGTGCCAAAGCTCCCAAACACCGCGCGATCCGCAAAGGCGAAATCTCTGCAACCGCCCTCTAAGCAGCTTTCCTCACACCTGACAGCCTCAGTATCTACGCCAGACTCCACATCACACTCTCTGAACTTCTCTCGTTCGCCAGGAAGATCGCCCGCACAGCGCACACAGACTCCTTCGTCATCTGCCAGCAAGCGACAGTCGACTGCACACCACATATCCGGACTCGGTGCAAGAACTATCAGCCCCACCGACGCCCGGAGGCTGAAGCGACTCTCTATGAACCCGAACCTTCCTGGTGGCCCAGTTGCTCCACCGACTCCTCAGGGGGACCAATCTTTCGACGAGCGTGCCTTCAGTCAGTCTCCAGCTGTACTCTTCGGAAAAAGCGCGACCCCGTCGTCAGCTCGTGCGACCCCTGAACAGAATCGCAAATCCTACCACTCTGGTATCTCGCTTTCGTCAAACTCGAGCCTGAATTCTCTCAGACTTGGTTCCGCCATACCTATGCGCACAAACCCCGCCCAATCAAGCTCGCGGTTACCGACTCCAAAGCCGCGAAACGTGCATAGCTCAGCTGGCGGAGAGGAGGAGGAAGAAGTGCCCCCTGTTCCTGCAATACCAAAGGCCTACGAGTCTCCAAAAGACCCTGAGCGAAGCAGCTTTGCGTTTTCAACGTCGTCGTTCAAGTCAAACATGCCCCCGCCACCCCCTTCTGCCCCACCCGCAATGGTTGCTAGCACTACTGCGAACAGCCAAGTTCGACACGTCGAAGAACCAAGCAGTGAATCCCTGAGAAGTGAATTCTCGAAGCACAGCACTGGGTCTATTAGGCATAGACGAGGCCTGACTGTAGGCTCCGGAAGCGAACCTGAGAGGACCCCTACACTACAGCAATCTACCAGGAAGAATCTTCAGCCTATCAGACTCCCACCGTTGAATCTCCTTCCGCTCAGTGCGCCCTACAGTAACCGTGCCTCTGCATTTCCGGCGCCATCTGCTGAAGTGGACGACCGTGCTGTCACGCCTCCGCCGAAACGCGCTACCAACAAGACGCCGAGCACACCTATGACTGCATCCAAGGCCAGTTTCTTCAACAAGAGCGCACATCACGAACATTACGATTACGAGAAGCAACTGCGTAGTAGCAGTTCTGCATACAATCTGCGTGCGGCAGAGCCATTTGGTGGACCTCCTGCTATTGGGACGATGCCTATCCCAACCTTGAATCCTACACGGCAAACGACCACGCCATTTGCTTCAAACTCACTTCCCAAGGGTAGCGGTGAATTCACTCGCTTGCAGCCACGACCAAGTGGTGAATATCATACTGGCGCCAAGGATGTCGAAATGCAGAGCATGAGGCCTGCTGGATCTCGTCCGTTACAGAAGAAGGATACGTCCGACTCTGCACACACCTCCACCTCAACCGAACCCGAGACTCCATCCTCGGGATCTTCGTTGAGGCGCAAACTGAGTTTAAGCGGTTGGCGGCGAGCATCGTCCAAGGCTGCGTCTCACCCTTCGCAAAACCCACCTACCCGGAAAGCTCCCCAAAAGCCCGACGAATCAGGACCACAACCGCCGAGGCATGGTGATATGCCCCCACCCCGACTACCTGCATCTGCGACATGGAGTGGTGCGATTGGGACGAGCCCCACACCTACCACGAACCGCACACGGCCATCACTCGACTTTAGTCGACGCAAGACGTCCACAGCGACGATCGCAAGCGATACAGAGCTCGAGAAACCAGGTGTTCGCAAAGCCACGGTTACTGCGGGTATGCGCACGTTGTCTGGCTACAACGACTCAGCCGGAGCTCAGCCTGCGCCGAAATCGGGGTCTTCGCTTTTAACACCCATGCAGCGTATGCTAGGATCGAAAAGCTCGTCCAACATGCTCAAGTCTCGCAATCTGGATCCAAACCTCGACAGAGACGATCTACTGGCCGACGAGGACATGAAGAAGCTCGCTTCGAAGCGTAAGGACCATGAACATGCAGCACGCGATGTCGATGAACTTCGCAAGCGCGCGAAACCCCAGGAGCGTGTTTCTCCAGCGCAAGCTCTCCAGATGGTCAATCTCAACATATTCGAGAGAGGGGAGATAATCGACTACAAGGAAATATATTTTTGTGGGACGAAGAGCGCGAAGAAGCACGTTGGTGATCTTAACGCCGCGACAGCCAACTTTGGTTACGACGATGAGAGAGGCGATTACAACATCGTCTTTGGTGATCACCTCGCGTATCGATACGAAGTCGTTGATTTACTAGGCAAGGGAAGTTTCGGACAGGTCGTGCGTTGTGTCGATCACAAGACTGGCGGGCTCGTTGCCATCAAGATCATTCGCAACAAGAAAAGATTCCACCAGCAAGCTTTAGTTGAGGTTAATATCCTCCAAAAGCTTCGCGAATGGGTAAGTTTCTGGAAAGTCAACAACTAAGGCGGGACTAACATGGAAGCAGGACCCTGAAAACAAGCACAGTATGATTAGCTTCACGCAGAGCTTTTACTTCCGAGGCCATCTCTGCATCTCTACCGAGCTTCTCGGCATGAACCTGTACGAGTTTATCAAGGCACATGAGTTCAAGGGCTTTTCGCTTCGCCTCATCCGCAGGTTTTGTAAGCAGATGCTGGCGTCGCTGGTATTGTTGAAGACACAACGTGTCATTCATTGCGATTTGAAGCCTGAGAACATCCTGCTTGCGCACCCCCTGCATTCCGAGATCAAGGTCATCGATTTTGGTTCCAGCTGTTTCGAAAACGAGAAAGTATATACCTACATCCAGTCGCGCTTCTACCGATCGCCCGAGGTCATATTAGGCATGAGCTACGGCTTGCCAATCGACATGTGGAGTTTGGGCTGCATCCTTGCGGAACTGCTTACTGGATATCCCATTTTCCCCGGAGAGAACGAGCAGGAACAGCTTGCTTGTATCATGGAGATATTCGGGCCCCCAGAAAAGCATCTGATCGAGAAGAGCAGCAGGAAGAAGTTGTTCTTTGACTCGCTAGGGAAGCCAAGAGTGACGGTCTCTACGAAAGGCCGCCGACGCCGCCCCAGCTCGAAGACGCTTCAGCAAGCCCTCAAGTGCGACGACGAAATGTTCCTAGACTTCATCGCACGCTGCCTTCGGTGGGACCCCGAGCGGCGCATCAAGCCTGACGAGGCTATGCAACACGCGTTTATCACCGGCATACGTCCAACTGCGAGACAACGACAGCCACTCAACGGGACCTCGAGCATCTCTTCTCCAGTGAAGCGACTTCCCTCGTCCTCCCAGACACCACAGGCACGGGTACGACCGCTGCCGGAGCCTCCTGGGACAAGTTTCAAGAACGGTGTTGTGGTCAACTCGAATCGCGATGTCTCAGCCAGTAGCTCGCCCGTCAAAGCTCCTGGCCCTCAGCGACGGCATTCGACTGTTCAAGGAGGGCCTCAAGGAGCAGGAGTCAAGCGCGCCGCTAACGGAGCCCCGCTGAACGCGTCCAGCAGCCTGCCACGAGTGGCCCAGCGTAGTGTGTCTGGCAAGCCCGACTTCGCATCAGCGGCAGCCATTGCTAGTCTTTCGGCCTCGGCTCGACGCTAGTACCAAATATAGATCACGAAGATTACCATGGGCATGTCATGATGTTTTTCTTAATATCTAATACTGTTTTCGGGTGGCGAAGTTGGCTGTGCGGAAAGGAATGCATTTGAGACTTGTTAGCGACGTTATACCCCCCGAAAAGCAACTTCATGCTGGCGCATCTTCTCGTATGTGCGTGGGATGGCAACGGACATTGGATAGCCGGGCTGGCTGGGCGGAAGGGAGTCATCTTGTAACGACATGCATCAGACCCAGGCGTTCTTCCTCATACCTTCATCTTAGATCCATGTGTCTAGTTCTATTGTGGCCATTAATGAATTGTGCCACGAGAATACATCATTGCTGATTGCGATGATCTGATTTACACGTGCTGCATCAGAAGTGATCGACCGATCTCGGCAGTCCGCCGTTGCCCAGCGAGAAATGCAGGGTCCAGCAACAAGGATCTCGAACGGACTAAGAAACCTGGAAACTAGCTAGAAGCGTCCGCCGACGGCATCCCGCCTCCATGTGGGGACTACTAGAATTATCGACGCTGCGCGTAAAATGATTGCTAAGAATGAACCAAAAGTCCACGCGCCTGGATTGCGCGACATGCTATAGCTAATCTCAACGCCTACCGGTACTGCCGATTCCGGTGCGTTCCGTGAAGATATTTTTCGTCAGGCGAGTACCTTGTAGGAGGACTCCTGCCTTGTGACACGGCAATACGGCCGCGGATTGTTTGTTGGTTACTATTCACGACGTCTTTGATGCGGATTTGCCATCTGATCTCCATCCTCTTGTAACTTACTTGTAATACAGCTCGTGCGAGCGCTGTTGTTGCCTCAGCTACTTGGTGTTCTGCGTCTCCGACTGGTACCTCCCAACTCCGCGCTACTAGCCTACTACACCACAAAAGCTAAAGGACTTCCTTTTGTCCTGCGCAAACCACACCGCGAGATTTGCCCGTTGGTCCTCTCACCCGCATGACTCCTGGCCCACGGAAAGAATCAAGAACACGAAGACATTTGGAAAACAATTCGGCGCCCTATCGACAGCTACCAAGGTCCTTCCAAAGTCATCACGCGATATCTGCTTGGAGGACGTCAGCCCTATCGGTCACCTACTTTAGGAAAGCGAGTTCTTCATCAACCCTCTCTTCCACAATCTTTCATCAATACTCAGGATTCACACTATTAATTCATCGCCACTCATTAACCATCACCATGCTTCCGCAACTCCCTCGGTTAAGCGACTATGATGTCTCACCCCAAAATGGCTTCCTGCCAGACGAGATACCACTCAGTATCCTGCCTGACGCCTACTACCAGCCTTGGGAAACCGTTGTTCGCAACTTTCAGAGCTTGATCCTCGCAAAGCAGCTACGCAGAATAGTCGACGCTCTTCCCATTCTTGACACCGATCTACTACTCACAGAAGCGGAATGGCGTCGAGCATATTCGATACTCGGATTCATTGCACATGGATACATCTGGGGAGGTGACAGACCGACTGATGTATGTCCCGCGTTCTTGCCAAGATAAGAGAAGCTGACAGTCCGATTTAGATCGTTCCTCCACCCATCTCGATCCCCTTCCTAAAGGCATGTCAGCATCTTGAGCTTCCGCCCGTGGCCACATATGCAGGCGTATGCTTGTGGAACTGGCGGCCTCTCTTTAACGGCGAGCCGATGGATACGTTGGACAATCTGGCAACACACATGACCTTCACTGGCTCGCTGGACGAGTCATGGTTCTACTTGGTGTCAGTGGCAATCGAAGCAAGAGCGGGACCCATTGTACCAATGATGATCGAGGCCATCGATGCAGTGCGACGGAGGGATACCAACACGGTTGTGCAAGCCTTACGATCATTCGCAGAGCGACTAGACGAGCTTGGTTCACTGCTTGAGCGCATGTACGAGAGTTGCGACCCTCATGTGTTCTACCACCGTATACGGCCGTTTCTGGCGGGCAGTAAGAATATGGCAGATGCTGGTCTGCCTGAAGGTGTTATGTTCGATGATGGCACCGGCGAGCAGCCTTATGTCCAGTTTAGCGGAGGCAGCAATGCGCAAAGCTCCATTATCCAATTCTTCGACGTCGTCCTAGGCGTCGAGCACCGTCCGACTGGCGAAAAGCGATCAGACCCTCGACCGGCAGATCCAGGAGCTGTCCAATCACCTCCCCACGGCTTCATCCAAGACATGCGCCGCTACATGCCGGGCCCGCACCGACGCTTCCTCGAGCACATGGAGCAAGTCACCAACATCCGCGAGTTCGTGAACTCGAACCGCAACAATCGCGCTTTGACGACCGCATACGATGCTTGTCTGGCTATGCTACGAGCCCTGCGCGACAAGCACATCCAACTCGTTTCCCGCTACATCATCATCAAATCCCGCGAAACACGCTCAAGCTCACGCTCCCTCTCCCCACAACAAGCCAAGACACAACGCGTCAACCTCGCAAACACACTCGCTCGTGGCGGTAGCAAGAAGCTTCGTGGCACAGGCGGCACAGCTCTGATTCCTTTCCTGAAGCAGGCGCGCGACGAGACCGGCGAGCCAGCAATCGATGCGTGGGCGAGGCGACTGTTGAACAACGGACCCGGAGATTTCGGCGGCGAAGAGGGTGTCGTGAGGATGGGGAAAGTCAAAGAGGGGCTCGATGGGGAGGTTCAGATTGTGGGGCTGGCGGGGACATGGAGCGTGGACGATAGTGAGGGCGGCGTAAGTGTTTTAGTCCAATGTTTCATTGAGTGTACAATATGCTAACGAGCGTGCAGATATGCCACTGGTAGGTTGTGGAAAACGTCGTATGCGACGACGACGTTCCGAGCCGGAAATGGCAAATGCGACATTGTGTGCGATTTAGTGGTTGATCTACTTTGATCGATTAGGCTTGCTGCACGTTCTTTTGACAAAAGCTTTTAGATACCCAGGTTAATGTGTAACACACCATTCTACTCTTTCAGATGCGCTACTCTTTTTCCACATGCACCAGAGCAACCATACGCATAAGCCAATGCACTTCTCATCAAACCCAGATTTCCCGCCTTTAGTCAAGCTTCAAAAAACCATGCCCTGTACGTCGGTTCAAAATTGCAACGAACGCAAAGCATCAACCATCATCGTATTGCGGGCCTGATCAAAGCACCAAGCAACCGAACGCTTGGGTTTGCGGGGTCAATCCGGGGATCCCTCCTCGCCCCTGGCATCTGCTGATCTCTCACAAGCTGCACGTCTAACCTCCGGCATTACGAATGCTGATCCTGGAAGGCTTCACAGAAGCTTGATATTGAGTTTGCACTTTCGGGCTAATACTTCACGATGGCCGAGGGTGTGGTTCTTGGTACTCTGGATGTTAAAAGATGGAGCTTCTTGATGGAGGGATGGTATTTAGGCGCTGGATTCTGCTGCGTTTGTGAAGTCGGAATTCCTTGGAAGTGGAAAATATGCGGGTTACTTCGATATGCGGCGTTGTCGCGCTGGCGGCTCTCGTAACAGCGCAAAATACCACACTTCAAGTCGTCAAGCTCAGCATCGACGGGCGCTTCGACAACCCATTGGACCTTGCAAACACTCGCCCTACCATAGCTTGGCAGATACTTCAAACCGTCGACTGCGACTTGCCAATCTGTCCAGGCGACCGACAAACAGCATATGAAGTCCAGGTCGCCACGTCCGCATTCAACCTCGCAGCAGGGCAGCTGCAATGGGGAAGTGGGAAAGTCGATGATCGGGCGCAGCAGGTGCGATATGATGGAAATGTTTCTTCGAGGGAGAGTAGAAGCTGGCGTGTAAGAGTTTGGGACGCGCATGGTCAACCTTCGGCGTGGTCGAATGTCTCGACTTGGGCCACGGGCTTGCTTGAGCAAGCGGACTGGGGCCAGGCGCGGTGGATCGAGTATCCGGATCGCAACGAGAAGCAGCCATTGCCGATTTTCGCTCGGCAGTTCAGTATTCCAGAGGGCAAAGAGGTTGTTACTGCTCGCCTGTACTTGTCCGGCGTGGGCATGCACTACGCCACTGTTAACGGGGAGGCTATTACGGATGAGGTGCTCGCGCCGGGATACTCTAATTACCAGCTCTCGAGCGAGTATCGCACGTACAATATCAAGCACGTACTACGTTCGGGCGAGAATGTGCTTGGAGTCAGACTTGGTAACGGCCCGGCCTACATACGCCGCAGCGTTACAAACCTTGCAGTTGGTCGCAACTCGCCTTACGCGTGGTGGGAGAGCCAGCTCAAGGGTAATGGAACCCTTGTCGGCGATGTGCAAGTCGGCAGTTCGAGTGTGCGCTTGTCGAGTGTCACTGGGTACCATTTGGTGGGCAGTGTCAACATCGACACTGGTGATGGGGGCGAGAGGCTGGAATCGCGTGTTATCAACAATATTGATAATACTACTAATACTATTAGCTTCGCACCGGGGTTGGAACTTGCGCATGCATCGGGTGGAAGGGTTACGGGCTCGGGGAATAATGTCGCTGCTGAGGATCCGTCTGCGGGCGCTGCAGGTGAGTTATCCAGTCCTTTGCGAAGAAAATTTTCAATCCTGTAGCTCACCTCTAAGATTATTACTAACCTACGGTTTTTAATGATCAGTCACTCCACGCTTAATCACCCGTCTCGAAATCTCCTACAACGACGGAAGTACAGACACAATCGTCACCGACCGCTCATGGCGCACCGCTCTCGGTCCGCTCGTCACAGATTCGTGGTACTCTGGATCAGATTACGACGCTCGTCGCGAACAAGCAAACTGGGACCGTCCTGGTGCCCCAGCCAACTCGTCATGGATCGCAGCCGGAATCGCACCTCCACCTAACCTCGCCACAAAGCTTGTAGCACGAGCCGCCGAACCGATCAAAATCGTGGAGCGCTTCGTTCCGGTGTCGATTACTAACCCCATTAATGGGACTTGGGTGTTTGACCTTGGGCAGAACATTGCTGGAATGCCGCTGCTGAAGTTGCCGCAAATGCCTGCTGGTGTGGTTATTAAGATGGCGCCTGCGGAGTCGCTCAACGCTAATGGAACTGTTAATCAGGCCTCGATCGGTTTTGCTGGCCGTGGCGCGGATATTTTCAATACGTATACTACGGCCGGGCGTGCGGGAGGCGAGACATGGCATCCGGATTTCAACTACTTTGCCATGCAGTGGATTCAGGTAACTGGTCTTCCTGCAGGCTTTACACCGGGACCAGATCTTATCACTGGACTTCGTGTACAAGGAGATGTTCCTGTTGCGGGCACATTTACATCTTCGAATGCTCGGCTCAATCGCATTCATAAGATGGCGCGGTATTCGTTCTACAGTAACATCATGTCCGTCTTTACGGACTGTCCTGGCCGCGAGAAACTCTCGTATCCAGCTGACTACACCATGCCCATGGGCGCTATCTACCGCAACGTCCACCTCGACGCCTTCCTGCGCACTACCATGCGACACCTCGTAGAAGCCCAATCCATCGCAAACACATCCATGGCCGGCAACGTCGCGCTCAAAGCACCAGTCTACGATGGCGGATATACCGGCCGCTTCGGCGACGAGATAAACTGGGGCAACGCCATCGTGCTCGTCCCATCGCTTTTATACGACTTGTACGGCGACACATCAGTCATGGAAACGTACTACGAACAAATGACGAAGTTTGTAACTTACATCCAACGGGAGAAAGCACAAAATCATATCGTCGACGCCGCGCTCGCAGATTGGGTCGAAGCCGTGCCCTTCGAATCTAGAGAAATAACTTCCGGCCGCATAACAGGTACTTGGGGTTATTATCTTACCATCACCGCCATGGCGCGCATGGCAAACTTAACCTCGCACGCCGCCGACGCTATCCACTATGCCAACCTCGCCGTACAGATCCGCAACGCTTTCAATGGAGCGTTTTTCAACAACGCAACACGCCGGTACACAAATCTGGGTAACGCAGCGAAGTCGAATGCAACACAAACAGCCCAAGCCCTCGCCCTCGACGCCGGCCTCGTCCCCGAGCAACACCGCAAATCCGTCCTCAACGCACTCGTCAGCGCAACATTCTATTTCTCCCCGCGCGGCAGCCCGCACCTAAGCGGCGGCACCCTCGGCATGGGCCCCATCGTGCGCGCCCTCTCCGCCGGCGGACACGACGACGTGCTCTGGGCCGCGTTGCAGCGCAACGACCGCCCGAGCTACGGATACATGTTGCGTCCTACGGTTGCTAATCCAGGCGGGTTGACGACGCTGCCCGAGCGCTGGGACTTGGGTGCGTCGCAGAATCATATGATCTTGGCGCAGATAGATGAGTGGTTTCACGCTGGTGTGGCGGGGATAAAAACGGGGGCGTTGAGCGCGATGAGCAGTACGTGGGGTCCGGGACTGGTGTTTGAACCTAAGCCTGTGGGCGATTTGGAGTGGTCGGGGGGGACGTATGGGAGTAGGTGGGGGGAGGTGGGGACGAGGTGGACGAGGAGTAGGGAGGGGGTGTTTGAGCTAAGGGTGTGGGTTCCGGGGAATGTTGGGGCGGAGGTGAGGTTGCCGGCTGGTGGTGGTGTTGTTGCGTCTGTGCGGGCGGCATTTGTGAGCGGTGGGAACGGGACTGTTGGGGCGGTGTATAAAGTGCCGTCCGGGGAGCATAAGTTTTCTGTCAAGTTGGCGGTTGTCAACAGTACGCTGGGGCTTGTTGATGAGCGGTAGGTTTGTAGGTCAAGGTTATTTTCATGCTACAGAATTCGTGAATCCGCGTGAGGTCTTCAAGTAGTGTCGAATCTTGAGATACGGCTACATAAAGCGTTCCTACAGTTCTTAGGAACTTACTAAGCATTTCAGCGAATGGAATGAGTTGATTGAGAAGGATGGCTGGATGGGATTAGAGTTTGTTCTTTGGGAATGGGAGCAACATGATCTTAAAAAAGAAAGATAGAAACGTCTTTCTGGAAAAGTGTGATCTTGAGATCGTTAATGAACAGATTGATATTTGAACCTGAAATTTCGTTTTGAAATGGCGTGGTCTTGAGATTGCGAAAAGAACAGGATCATCTTGGTGGTTGAGAAGAACGAAGGGAATACTTGCATGGCGATTCACTCTTTCGATGGCTATGATTGATCTGAGATGTACGTCATGCAATGGAAAGTAATCCTTACCCGACTTGAAGCAGCGGCATGGTGTGCGATGGCGCGTGCCTGCTCAGATCGTGTTTCGCATGCAGTCGCGCCCAACGCGTGGGACCTGTGACGTCATTTGTTCACATGCTCGCAGACCGGTGACAAACAAAACATATAAACCCCACTGCAGCAACAACTCTGAACAGCACAGACAAACTATAGACTCTACATTTTCGAACACCTTACCTCACGAACAACTCAACCAAGAACCACGAACATGTCTTCCAACAACAAAGACCAAACCTCCACCCTCCAGGGCTACGTCGACCAAGCCACCGGCGCCGTTCAGAGCGCTCTCGGCAGCTTGACCGGCAGCACCACCGACCAAGTACGTCTATCATTCTCTTTAATTTATTCCTTTTCTAACACCCCCCAGGTCCAAGGTGACCAAAAGAAAGCCACCGCGCACGCCGAAAAAGACCTCTCCCACGCCACTGCCAAAGCCGGGCCCTTCGCCGTCTCCTCCTCAGGCGGCGTCGCAAAAGACAACCCAGATCGCACCGCCGGGTCCTGGAACCAGAACGTCGGCGCCGCGAAAGAAGCGCTCGGCGGCTTCGTAGGCGCAGAGGGCCTGAAGCAGGAAGGCATACGCCAGAATCAGGAGGGCAAGGGCCAGGAGGCGGCTGGGCAGGTTAATGATTTGGGCAAGGGCATTGGTGATCGTGTGGGAGGAACCATTGGCGGGGCGGTGGCGGGTTTGACGGGGAATCAGGCGCAGAAGGCGGAGGCGCAGAGGCAGCATGATGAGGGGAAGGCGAGGCAGAGGGGGGTTGAGGCGGATTTGCAGAGACAGAATCCTCAGTAGGTGGGCTGGGGAAGGGTGGTATGTGAGTGATGGTTGATGGATGATATCCCTTTTTCTTTGGTATTGGTAACGACATTGTAGAGATGTACGAATGAATGATAGGCTTATATTCTATGAGCTTGTTTGTGTTTTGGGTGTGAGAATATAGTGAAGAATGAGAACGACACTCTGTTTACCAGATTGTGAATACCTTTTCTTTTAACCTGACGGAGTAAATCTAGTCACAAATAACTTCACAAACATACAGCTTGTCTCTTTCTATTTTTCGCGGTGATGTTGCTTTAGGTCACATGTGCACTCATGGCATTCTTGCGATCTCAGTGATGCAAGATGTGCTAGTCTTGACCAACATTACGAACCGCTGTTGAGCCTCAAGTGCGCGCTACCTCTTCCACATCCGCCAACGTTCCAAGCCAGACGCCTCATGCAAGCCGAGTCCTGTATCATGGTGGACCATGCACGGAAAGGCCCGAATATCTGCAATGCGCACTGTGATGTATCTAATGTGGCGCAGACGAAGGTAGAGCGAGCATATCGAGATTGGACTTTCCAGATCTTCACCTCTGGCATGGGTATACGTCAAGTTAAGCCTCGCACTTGCCTTCACACCCGCAAAGTCCGCAAGTCTAGCCACACATTCTAAAGATAGCGAGGCGTCCTAACAAAAGCCGTTCCTGATGATGTATGGATCGGCAGAAGCTTGCGCGGAGCAGCCACACGAGCCACACGAGCCACACGTCACAGCAAACTCTGTGCCACATGTGGCGTCATAGAGCCGAGCGTTCCGGTTTGCTGGGGCCCGTTGCGCAAACAAGACAGGCCTTGCACGCGTTTCCAAGCACACTGCCCTGGCGAACGTCGTCAATTCTTGCGTGTGACGCATGCCGCTGAATCTTGGACAGCAAATTGCAGTGCAAGGCAACTTGGCCCGCAGTCTGGACTGCGTGAGGTGAGCAGGCGGAAGCTTGATTGAAGCGAAGTGTGGCGCTTAATGGGGCCGGCTATGCGGCTTCCCTGTCGCTTGTTTTCGTCGGTGAGGTTGGGGTGATGCGGCTACGTCATCACCGCGCTGTTGGTCATGAGCTCCCCGTGAGCTTTCCATAAATACTACTCGCCCGCTGCTGCTCTCTTGTTTAGACAGAAACTCCACTTCATCCCACTCTCACATAAGCTACCAGTCGCCAACACACCCAAACACAACCAAACAAACAACAACACCTTCATCATGCCGTTCACCGCATCGTACGTCAACATCGCTGGCTGCCGGGCTTTGAACAACTGCTAACCATCCACCAGCGACATCTGCAAGATCCTTCTCGCCATCATCCTCCCACCTCTGGGTGTCTTCCTCGAGCGCGGCTGCAATGCCGACTTCCTCATCAACATCCTGTTGACCGTTCTGGGTTACATTCCGGTTCGTTCCGCCACAACACCCCTTCCAAACAGCTCACTAATACATACTCAGGGAATCATTCACGCCCTGTACATCATATTCAAGTTTTAGCGGGGGCGCGCATCGAACCGAACGATGAAGGCATAACGACAGTGCCTCACCACGATACCCATACCCTTTCTTTCCAGCCACCCAAGGCTTCGGGCTCGCATGTCATAATCTGACTCGAGTGACACTCTTCGTATGAGGGGAGATTGTTCCGCTCCTTCCGGTTGACGTCTTGGCTTTTGGCTTTTTTACTACTTCATATATGGCGTCTTGGCTCTGAGCATAAAGCAAGGATTCGAGCGTTTCGCTGAGCTGGTGCGCTCAGAGATGGGCGTAGCATGACTTAATCAAATAATTTCGCAACCATGACTCCACCCCTACATTGCTAGTGATTACTACGTCCAGTACTGCTCTTCTACTTGTGAGACATTCAGTTGCATATGTGATATTACCTTGATAACTCATGTGTTGGACTGAATGACGATGCAGTTCCACGACTGGTGGGCGCCTTGGCGCTAGTCGCGTGCCCGCTCAGCCTTTCACGCGCAAGAACAACCACCGTGACACCCCACTGCATTTCATCCTCCATGGCGCCCTTCTACCTCAACTACTATTATCACGCAAATCGCAAAACTCGCCCCTGGATCCGGCCATGATGGATCTTTCTGCAACCCTGGCACCCGAAGAAATCGCAATTCTGAGCGACCGGTACAG
Organism: Ophiobolus disseminans; assembly: GCA_010093685.1. Classification (NCBI taxonomy): domain Eukaryota; kingdom Fungi; phylum Ascomycota; class Dothideomycetes; order Pleosporales; family Phaeosphaeriaceae; genus Ophiobolus; species Ophiobolus disseminans. The sequence goes on along the minus strand of MU006235.1, from coordinate 518,683 downwards.
GACTTTGCTAGACGCTGGCAATCAATTTACTGCCCATACGCTTGATGCGAAAACGAGCACCGAGACGGTTTTCGAGGTGGGTTTGAGACTCAAAAATACCCTGGATGCACTGGAAGGGGGAATCATGATTGAGCCCAATGATCGCGCCTTGGCCCTGTTTATTAACTGCGAGTATCTACTCTGGAGATTGTATGAAGATGGTCCGCAGAAGGACAATCCGTTTCTGAGCCACTGGGTGGAAGCTGCTCAACGGCTGCACAAGCGAGACAGTCGAGGCGAGCAAAAGGAGGGAACGTCTGAGAGTCTGACGATCCAAAAAATTGCCGCAGTCAGAGGGCTGTGGGTAACCACCCTGCTGGAGCAGGAGAAACTCTTGAACTGGCTGGATTATACTCCGGAAAAAGTGTACGAAACGCTTGTAAAGGGGGACTTCGACAGATCTTTTGATGTCCAGCCATTTATCCGCATCCTGGAGGACGAGGGCATCTACGAAAAGGCACCAAAAGCGCAAGAAACCGCGCACGAGAAAAGATCCGCTTCACAATCTATACCACCATCTGCCAACGGGAACAACGACAATATCCCCACAATACCACACACCACAAGCCTATCATCCGAAAAATCTCTCCAAGATGAAAAAGACATAATTCTCCACAAACTCTCCTCCTACCGCGACCAAGACGCAGCAATCGCCCAAATAATGCACCTCCCCCTCGCAATCCCCTACCTCGACTTCTTCACCACACTCGTCGCAGACCACGTCTTTGAGAAGTGCGGAATCGAGCCGCTGCCCGTCATCACGCGGTACATCCAATCCGCGCTGCGCACCATCGAGCACGCGACGGAGCCGCCTGTGACGCCGCACGCGGCTATCGCTGGAGCGCAGTACGGCAAGGATGCGCAGATGCGGTACACACAGCTACTAGTGCTGTTTATCAAGAGCTTGATACGCAAGGGCCTGGTGCAGGTGGGGGATTTGGAGTTTGAGATTGCAGAGATTACGGTGCGGTTGGTTTGGATTCCGGAGGTGAGGGAGTTTAAGGCTTGGTTGTGGAGTGGGGGTGGGAGTGTTGAGTAGATGGGGAGGATGAGTGCGCGTGCGGAGGGAGAACGTGATGGTGTTGTGGTTGTGTCTTGTGGGAATAGTAATCCGAGATTCGGATGAGGCATATCATTCTGTAGTCAATGAGAGCAATCTGTAATCTTTGCTAGTCTCTTCAACATTCACCGAGAAAAGTACAATGAAGCACTCAGCTCGATTCGCACGTTGGACATAGTCGTAATTTCAGAAGTGTTGCATTGAACAGTATGGACAGCATGAGTAAAAGTTGCCCGCTACCTCTGTCTCAAGGTTGGTACGCATGGTGAAACAGCCCGAGATAAGAATCCGAAAAGGCGGTTCCCTCTCTAAATACCCGACCCGCCCACCCACTAGTGCACTGTCATATGCACAAAGAAAGGGAGTTGACTACAGTGAAGAAGCTCCCATACTGTGATAGAGATCTGAGACGATAGTCGTGGCTGACATATAGTTGATGTGAGGGATGTTGTAGCCACTCAAAATCCGAAAGCCCTCCAAAAGTTCGCTGAGATGTGTAGCACATAAGAGGTTCGCGCTTGCTGCGAATTACTTTGACATGGTGAATGTATGAACCAAATCGCTGTCCATTTGCGACAGCGGGGGATTAAAAAGAAAACAGAGACTGTCGTGAGAACCGGGAGTCTATCGGAAGAAAGTTGACAGCAGTGTGTGGGTCGTGATTATGTCCGAATCACGGCGGGACCGCAGTGTTAGTCATCGGACAAAACGACGGTAAGTGTGCTATCCTTCTTGACGGCCGCCTATTATAGAGAGCGTTAGCTGTGCCGAAGTCAGGACGTGCGTCTACTACGTACCGTGCAACCCCGAAGAGGCTCATCTTCTCTCTTCCAGCATTCTTGATCTTGGCAATACTGGTCCGTGGATTTCTTGTAGCGACATGGAGAGATGACACCATCGCCAGTGAACGTGATTGAGTAGTTGATAGCCACGTCTTTTCTTTCTGGATTCTGGAACAGGCCAGTGAATCCTTCTGTTTTGTCGAAGGAAGTTCCGAGTATCGTAGGCGACCAGTTGCCCCTAGCATCACCAGGCTTGGCCCAGGTACAGGCCTCGCTTTCTGGGACGCCTTGACTGTTGACATAGTACTGCGCAGAAGTCCGCTTGCCTTGCCAAAAGTAGTACTTGTCCTGGTCAGGACTGGCAAGATAACCTGTCTCGCCAGGACCAAGAGTGAGTGGGAACGTCATCGATTCTGTGCCTTTGTCATGTCAGTATATCGGAGGGCGCTTTCGAGCGACTTGCTTACCGGGGTAGTCGGTACGGCAGATAGATACAGACTTCTTGAGCTTGTTCTGAACCTTCACAGTCATGCTTTTGGAGCTGGGGCCGCAAAGCGTCTTGCCAATCGAGCCGTCCGCCATCTCTAGCATGCCTTTGTCATTGCAGTAGAGGCCACCCACAGACTGACCCGTGATACCCTGCTTCTTAGGAAAAGATAGCTTGAGGTAAGGGTTAGCGCAGCCATACGAGCAAAAGGTTCCAGGCGAGCAGCATGAGCCATCGTTGCAGGACCCAGACACAACAGTCCTGATGTCACCATACCCATCACCGCCGCGATAGCCCGGATCTTGAATCCCAGACCAACCTCCCAAGCCCTCATGCTGGATGGGCATGGCGCCATAGCCGTAGGGGAACTCTGAGCACGGGACTTGACCGTTTGGAAACTCAATGTCGCATGAGGCGCAGTGTCCATCCTTGTCCACCAGTTGCGCAGCCGTCCGCAATGTAGTGTCTACCTCGCCATGTTTCGACTCAGGAGCTGGCTTCACGTCGGCCTTTGCGGTTGGCTTCTCTACCGGCTTTTCGGCTGATTTCTCGACCTGTTCCTCGGCAGGCTTGTCCTCGGGCTTATTCTCGGGCTTCTCGACAACCGCTGCGGGTTTCACGTCCGACTTGGGCTTCTCAGCAGGCTGCGGAGAGGGAGAAGGTGCCGGTGTTGCCAATGCGACAGCTGCAATCTTCGCCGAAGTAGACAGGTTGCCATCAGATCCCCACTCGAGAGTGCCGTTGAGAAGTCCGATGCGGACCTCCTCAGCCGAGACGTCGTGGCCATCTAGGACATACTTGATAATAGTCTCAACTGCGGCTGGCGCATAAACGACGTTGTCGGCGCGCGCATCGCGCTTGGCGGCTCCATGAGCGTGGCGATGTACATAGTGATGCGGTTTGGCGGCAGACGCCGACACGAGCGCAGCAATAGTAGCAATGTGGGAGATCTTCATGGTGGGGTATTGCTTCTCTTCTGGGTTCCGAAAGTGCAATTGCTTCTAGACTGTACTACAGTCGGTCAATGGCGTGGTGAGCGCAACCAAGATATATGACTGACTTGGTGTTTGTCGCAAAGATTGGCCAATGAAGCGTGCTGTTGCACTTCAATACCGCGGTTAGAGACTGCCTTGGCTCTTGTCTGTTGTCGGTATTGTTTGTTGATGTCGCGTGTCGTCTCCGGAATGAGGAAGGAGCGGCAAAGTATACTCGATAGCACCTAAGGAGTGAAATGGAGGAGTCTCCGGATGGAGGCGCGGAAAAATGGGTGAGAGCGGTGTTTGTATTTTCTTGCTCTGTTACAGGTATGAGTCGCACGAAATCATGGGCAATGAAGGTGAAGAAGGAGGGTTGTTGGTACCTGGTGGGTATGATGCCAAGGTCAAGGGTCCAACTAGCGCGGCCACTCAGCCTGCGCAGGAAGGCACGGTGAAGAGAGGAATGTGCATACCTGATCTGGATTGGCCTTCTGAGTTTTAGCCACGGGAGTGACTGTGGACGAGCGGACAAAGGGTGAAAGACTGGATAGTGTTGTGCGCACCTGAGTGACTAGTGCTGTGTTGCCAACAAGCTGCAATCGCCAAAAGGTGGGTGAAAATCTGTTGGGAGGTGAATTTAATTGGAAACGAGTGTACGAATGAGTGACTTCAGGATTGAGTGAGGGTCAAGAAGGGAAAGACGCAAAAGAGCTTTAAGCGGGCTGGGAAGAGAGTGTACATAGACAATAACGGTGGTACTGTTGCGCTGAAGTCTATTAGTATGAAAAGGCAGAACTGCTGTGCCACATATGTGTACTCAAATATATCGCGTGGTGAGTTCCTGAGCAGCGGCAAACCTATCCAGAGTGAGGCACAGTTTTCTGCGGCTGCCCGGCTTTGTCACCGCCTGCTTTGGCAATGCACCATTAGTTGGCTTCCATTTCTAGGTGCCGATGGGCCGTCAGTTTCGAGTAAAGCTTCCATGTTATTTGCCCTGATGTGGTAAATGCTCCACTTTGTGTGACCTTCAATCCCTGGCAACGCTCAAGCGCCTCCATTCCACGCACCCTCGCTCTGGCGGCAAGGAGAGACATACACCTTTGATAAATAGTCCAGAAGATTCTATAAAGGAGCGTGGATTGTTATTCAATGTACACTGCTTCTCATCTCATCTGCACACCGACGCGAGCTGCGCAGAGTGACACCTTCCTCATGCATCCGCAGCTGTAGCAGCGAACGCAGCCGTCGTGAAATTAGCTCCAAATCCGAGCTCTTAGGCGGTTATGGTTAATTTGCATTGGCATGTTGAGGTTGGATGCAGATGATCGGCTCAAGGATGCTGGCGCTTACAGAGTGACCCACCTCAACCAACCGAGGAAGCGCGCTGACGACGTCGACCATCACCATTGGTAACGTCCAGGGAGTCTTGAACGTCGGCATAATGGATCGTGGTAGGTTAATTGCCCTAATCTCCTTTGTGGCACGGTTGTAGACAATTCTTTCCGGAGGCGGTTGTTACTCCTGAGTCTGTACTGGCGCAGCCATGCTGAGAATTCGTCGCTGATAGCCGCCGTTCGCGTAATTGGGGCTTTCACAGTCACAAGAGCATGCTGACGATGGTCTAAGGACTAGATTAGATAGTGGGAGTTGTGAAGGTGATACCAAAAAAGCAGAGGATCGATGGTGGTTGAAAGTTGAGATGGAACCCCTCGCGCTAGCCCCACGCGTTCACGCTACCAAAAGCCACCAAGCATCCATTCGCGGCCCTGGAAACATGTCATGCACCGAATGTTCTACAGCAGCTAGACTCGTGTTTTGTGTCTTAGACACGCGTGCGCTGTCGGAGCTGAACGACAAGGCGTAAGGATTCGATATGAATTTCCACCCTACCCATCCACTAGTGATATCAATGCGGCATGCAATGCGACAACAATTACACCAAGCTCATCTCGCGTATGATGGCCATACAAGTGGTCTACACTTGTTCCACATAATTCGCTGGTACGCTCCTGACAACGCCGTCCCTCTCCACGTCGGCCCAGCCATCGCCCGCTTCCATATTGATGAGGACAAGACGATCTCCTTCGGCCATTGAATGCTCCGCGTCACTTTGCGCCGTGTAGTCGTACAACGCTTGCACGTACTTCAGCTTCTTCGCGCCGCGCTTCGGCGCCACAGCCGGGCCCTTCTTTTTGCCTACGATAGCCGCGCTGAGGTTGGTCGTCGATGCCGACGATGCAGAGTAGGTTGAATCAGGGCGTGTCGAAGACGAAAATGTGGAGGCGGTGGTCGGCGGGGTTGCCGCCAGGACTTCCACATAAGCAGCAGGTACAAGACCTTCTTTGGACCCAGCACGGACTTTCATCCATCCTGAGCCGTCTGTGTAGTCACTTGTGAGCGAGGCGCCCAGCAGGATTTGGAACATAGGGGAGAGGTTGGCAAATGACCTACCATCAGGTTCTAATATGGTGATTTCTCTGCCTTCAGAAATTGTCAGCTCGCCCTCGCCATTCTCCTGGTAAGCGTATAGCATCCGGCCCTTGACTTCGTTAGACTTTGGCGTAGGCGGTGGGACGTCCCCATCGTCTTTGATGTACTGTGCGGGTGGAGGTGCGATCATGCGGTTCCTTCTAGGGCCCGGTGCCGGTGCTGGCGCTACGGCTGGTGCCTTTTTTTCTGCTGGTGGGTCCTCCATGGTTGGAGACATGCCTCCGGAAATTGATCTATGCGCGGTTGCCGAGTACCCAGAACTGAGTGTGTTCATAGAGTTCACAGTGTCGCTCCGTCCCAACCTTGGCATATCCGACTGTGATGCTGTTGCAGCACCATTCGTCGATGTCACAGTGTGGGCAGACTTTTGTCGCTCTTCCTTTAGCTTCTTTTTCTCTTCTTTGGACTGTTCTCCTGGACAATCGGCTGGGACCTTCATTTCGCACTTGCTGTGGCAAGTGTAACCACAATCTCGGCAGTCAAAACCTTTTGCGGAAAGACCCCATATTCGGTCTCCACATAAGTCGCAGTTTGTGGGTATTTTGAACGTCTGGGACTTGAAGTTATGATTCCTGGCCCCGATGCTGAGGTCGCCTACCACTGAGGTGATGGTTGAGACCTCGACTTCTGCGCTGACCTTTTGCCGTTCTATTTCGTGCATCGCTTCTTGAATGGCAAAGACTGCACGTACAACGTCGACTTCGTCTCTTTTGTCCTTTCCTTCTCTTATGTTGCGTCTCACTGTTTTCGCATTCTCAACCTCTTTTCGCTTTTTGTCCAGCTCGCGTCTATGGTCTCCTAACGATGCTTTGGTCTTGACGAGGACATTGCGCAAGAAAGTGGTGGCAGATTCATCAATGGCGATGCTACCATCGTCAAGCCAGACAGGACTGGGTTCGAATTGAAAGTCGCCAGGCTCTTGCCATCCACCTGCATTGTGTCGTACAAACATCATGGAGTCGAGCAGAGGGTTGTTGCGCGGTATCTCGGCCGAGAGGTGCTTCATGTACTCGGTACTGCGTGAGAGTGTCTGCGTCTCGATACGCGCTGCTAAGGACCATATCGAGTTCAATTTGTTAACTCGTGTCTCGGAAAGGTCTTGTAGACTCTGTCAAGGTCAGCATCACCCTATTTACATATTATTTCAACTTACGTCTAGAAGCTCAGGAACGTATTCGTGGTAGTACATTTCCTTTTGCTTGTTCGTAACATTTATGTTGATGATATAAGTATTCTATATATGTTAGCACCCGCTCTCGAAGAGAACTAGCTCAAGTACCTTGACATTCCGCATCTCAACCTGCTGCTGCTCGAAAGCGTTTCGCGCCTTGCTTTTGCCATGGTCGAACGCGCCATCACTTTTCTTGCGACGGTTCTCCACCTCCTGGCACACGCTATCGTACTTGCCCTTCTGCTTGCGCAGCTCGGCGTATTGACTGTCGCGCTCTTTCTCCAACTTTGCAGCGTAGTCGCCGTGCAACTTGCGGAGTTCTTCGTAGCGGGTCGCGAGGATCTTAAGAGGATCGGCAAGCTGGGTGACGAGGGCGCCACCGAATTGATCGTGTTCGGCGGCTCGTGATTCCAGGGTGCTAAGTTGGACCCCCCATGTTGTCATAGAAGCACTGCGACCACGTAAGCATTCAGTGGTCTAGCGAGAGCGGCAGCCTTACCTCTCTAGTGATCCTGGAGTGACTGTGGGGGTGTCGCCGACGCTCAGACTGCTCTGCTTCTTGGCCTTCTTCTCGTAGTACTTTTTTGCAAGCTGGCTGAGCTTTGCCGCATACTCCTTCTCGATTGCGCTTCGTTCTCGGTAGAACTGCTGGATGTCGTCGAGCCAAGAGATGCCGCCCGAGACCTAGAGCCTCCTCAATTAGCACTGGTTCGGAGTGTGTTGGCGGCAAGGCCGGCGGAGACGATCCATATGGACGACGTGAAGGTGCGAGACGTGCAGACGACGTACCCAGGCGTTGACAGACTTGAAGCCATCCTGCGAAATATCCGGATCAGTTCATGTTCGAGTGTGCACTGTGGGTGTCGCTACCTTCAATTCGGCGCCGAATTGGGGCGCAATATCAACTTCCATGCTTGTGTGGGGGCTGTGACGCAATGGCTAGTATGCGGGCATCGGCGCCCCAGACATGAGGATGTAGGACTTGTGGAGGCAGACAGGACGACGTCGGGTGCGGGAGGCTGCGCGGACTACCAAGTTGCCCAATTGGTGGGGCGGATGGCTGACAGATGGGCGCCGAGGATGTGAATCCGGACCTAGGCCGAGACCGTCCCGTGTAATGTGTGATGGGGCTATGGATGCTCGAACTTGACGTCGATGTTAGGATGGACGTATACATTCATGGCGTATCAAGCAGGTTCAGCTGCAGTCATGCAGTGCTCCATTGATGCTGCATTCACCTCGGGCGCAACTGCTGTTCATACACAACACTAGCCCCCGTATTGCCTAGCGCAGCACCGCACCTGCCGCCTGGAGTTGCCCCGCCGAGCTCGAGCTGCCAGTGGAATTTCGCGTTGCTTTGGCCGTCCACAAACACCAGCCAACCACGCGACAAACAGCTTTCGCTTTCTTTGAGACCGCCCAGAACTTGCACTGACAGGCGGCAGCATTGCTACAGTTCATCACATCAGAGCGCCCATACCCTCGCGGTAGACCCGAGCCTCGAAATTCCCCGCCCTCTTCCCACCACACCACACAGCGGCACCACCCACGCGCGCACTCATACCCGCAACCACCATGTCGTCCACACCACCCCCTGCGGAGCCTGCCGTGAAGGAGCCCGCCATTGCTGAGCCCGTCGCGAAGGAGCCTGCCGCGAGTGAGCCCGCCGAGGAGTCAACTCTGACCGAGGCGCAGGCCGATGGCAGCGGAGAGCCTGCAAAGGGCGGCCCTCTCGCCGAGACCGAGTACAAGGTCGAGGTCAAGCTCGCAGACATGCAGGCGGACCCCGACAACCCGCTCTACTCTGCCAAGTCCTTCGAGGAGCTCGATTTGTAGGTGACTGACGTACCCAAACCCGTCATCTGGCTAACCTTCCAGGTCTGAGGAGCTGCTCAAGGGTATCCGGCACATGAACTTCCGCAAGCCGTCCAAGATCCAGGAGAAGGCACTACCTCTGCTGCTCATGAATCCCGCCACGAACATGATTGCGCAGTCGCAGTCCGGCACCGGCAAGACGGCCGCCTTCTCCCTCAATATTCTCTCGCGCATCGACATAAACAGGGTCGAACCACAAGCACTCGCTCTAGCGCCTAGCCGAGAACTCGCGCGACAGATCCTGGGCGTCATCACACACATGGGCCAGTTCATGAATGGCTTGAAGACTCTGGCCGCCATTCCAGATCCGAGCAGGAGGAACCAGAAGTTCGAGGCTCACATCCTTGTTGGAACACCAGGAACAGTTCAAGACCAGATCAGACGGAGGCTAATCAACCCAAGCAGCATCAAGATCCTCGTGCTGGACGAGGCCGACAACATGTTGGATCAGGCTGGCCTGGGCGAACAATGCACCCGTGTCAAGGCGTACGTGCATTCAACCTGTGACGTGACAAAGAACTAAATTTTACAGCCTCCTCCCCAAGAACATCCAGACTGTACTCTTCTCCGCCACCTTCCCTCCGGCTGTCATCAACTACGCCAACCGCTTTGCGCCCAGCGCCAACATCCTGACACTCGCTCACGAGGAGCTGACCATCGAGGGCATTAAGCAGCTCTACATCGACATCGACAGGGACAACGACAAGTTCGCGACTCTGCTCAAGTTCTATGGTCTGATGACCCAGGCCTCGTCGATTATCTTCGTTAGGGTAAGTGGCAAAATTACTGAAGCTTGAACACCACTGACGAATGCAGACACGAAGGACCGCCGAAGAGCTCGAGACGCGCATGGTTCAAGAGGGTCATAAGGTTGCTCAGCTGAGTGGAGCATTGGAGGGCACTGAGCGCGATCGCGTCATTGATCAGTTCCGCAACGGCGACGCAAAGGTGCTCATCACCACCAACGTTCTGGCCCGCGGTATTGATGTCGAGTCTGTCACTATGGTCATCAACTACGACGTCCCCACCATGGCCGACGGTATTCAAGCAGACCCCGAGACCTACCTGCACCGCATTGGCCGTACCGGCCGATTTGGACGTGTTGGTGTCGCTCTCACCTTCGTCCACGACAAGCGGAGCTGGACGCAGCTTCACGAGATCGCCAACTACTTCAAGACCGACTTGTTCCCCATCGACACAAGTGATTGGGATCAAGTCGAGGACATGATCCAGACGATCATCAAAAGCTCGCGCGCCGGCAAGAGCACCAAGGAGATGACGGAGATGATCACTTCGTCTTAGGGAGATGGAGCAGTTCGGACAGTACTCTGGCCAACTTCATCTTAGGAAGATGGAGAAATCCACGCAAAACTTAGGGAGAAGTTGTGAGCGAGGATGATGTGACGGATATGAACTTACAAGAGCGATGCGACGATGATGATTTGAACATGTTTTCCGCTCCACTAAAGCGAGCGAACATCTGACGGAAGAATGTCCCATGAACATGTACCCGCTACGACAGCGAACATGTCGGGCCTAATGATATCTTCCTCGGAATAGACGGGACTAAAAAACGAACACACTGAGATACCCAACCAACAATGTACTACCCCATCGTGAACTCATGCATCTTCGGCCTCGTTTCGCTTCAACATGCTATCCCCAAACATCCCCACTTCTCCACAACTCGCAATTCTCAACTCTCAAATGCCCCCGGCGCCGTAACCAAAATCACAATCAGACTACTCAATATCAACAACCCCGCAATAACACTCACAACTATTATACTCCCCCGACTGGCTGGAAATCTCCCCCGTATGATGTAGTGCTGCGCCTCGAAGTATCTGTGAAAACCGATGCACAGCATCACGATGCTGATTCCGATGAAGGTTGCGCCGAGGGGCTTGCCTAGATGTCGGAGGCGGGACTGGGGGGATGCGAAGGGGGATTGTGTTGTGGAGACATAGGTGGAGGGGAATTGTTGGGAGGATGGATTGGCGCGGGGCGAGGAGAGCGAGGTGTTTAAGCGGAAGAGTTGGGTTATTGCGATGCCGATGGAGGCGAAGGAGAGGGATGTGCGGAGCCAGGCTAGGAAGGTGCGCTCTGTGTGGGTTTCAATCAGCATCCATACCCTGTCCTCGATGCTGTATGGTGGGGACTTGGAGGCGGGAATTGGGATGGTGCATGACGTACCAAGTGCTAAATGATCCCTCGCAACACTACCTTTATTCTCTAATTCCACGCTCCCATACTTATCCCAGAAAGCGCGCCATTTCCCTCCTTCGCTGCGCTCTACGGCTGCGGCGGCGCGCTCGGCGCTTGCGCGACGCGCATCGTCGTTTGGCTTTTGGGCGGCATCGGATGTTGGGTCTGTTTGTGTGGCATCGTCGTTTGCCGGCGTTATCGAATTGTAGTCTCTATTTGAAGACGATTGGTCGTGCGTCGTGAGTGGAGAAGTAGGTTCGCGGTCGGCGGTGGTGCGCTTGCGGGGTTGTTCCGACATAGCCATTCCTCTCCACGCTGTGTACGTTCAAAGTCGAAGTACTTCCTCCTTCTTTCTCCTAACAATGTGCGTCCAGCTCTACAATTCCAAGCAGCGATCACAGTTCCAAGTCATTCGGCGTGAATCATCCGGCTAAGTAGGCCGTCCAGTTCACGCATGGGCGGACGTCGAGTCCCAGTAGCTTGGTCTCGGAACGAGCAATTTGCCGATGGCGTGCATGCTGGCTTTCCATTTTTCTCCCAGATCGAGTGCTGTGTCGTCCGATGTCGTTCAGACTTTCAACAATTGTGTTGTGGAGGGCATAGTGTCGAGTTCGTGATCCCGTGTGGGTTTGACGCAATAGCGGGAAGTTAGTCCAGCGCAATTGGCCTATGGGAGTTCCGGGCGGCTGAAATCAGGGTCTGGTATCGAGGCTAAGATCGGTGGGGGCCCGCAGGTGGCTTTGTTTCTAAATTTTCCGGAGGACTGATGGTGCAGCGTTCACTAGTAGGAGCAGACTATAGGAGAGTTCCATAATGTGCTTCCCTCTGCTTCTACATGATCAAAGAGGGTGGTGCTACTGACCTGTGATGAAAAATTCTATTGGATATCCTAAAGTTCTTGCTGGGAAAAGTCTTGCCAGCAAGTCAATTGAGACAAGAAACGCTATGTAATACATGTAACAAGACATTCCAGTCGCTCAGACAGCATCACAACAAACATATCGACCAGATGAACGCCGCCCAGATGACCGCAGATTGAACAGCTTAGAGCGCGCTGTCTTCAGTATTTACTCGTCGTAATGGAAGACCTATATTCAGGGTTAGCAGACGGTCCCGCGGCAGTACAGTGTGAGAACTTACAAGGTAGTTCGGTAGGCCAAAGCTCTCCCAATTCAGTCGTTTCGCCATCTTCGCGAAGCCTTCAGTCTCGATGAGGTTGTAGAAGGCGAAGGGTGGGAACATGGCCCCATCTCGGTGGACTTCTGCCTTTACAAGCAATGTCGTGCCGCCTACACCATCCAGCTTGATCTTGGTCGTCGGGTCCGCAGACGGGTCGTACATCTTCGCCATCAGACTACGGTATGTGGGCATCTCGCCGTACCCTTCGAGCAGGATCTCGTCCTTGCCCATCTTTGCACCCATCTCTTTCGCCGTCGGACTGTCAATCCAGTTGTTGAGGTCGTACTCGCGAATTATGCTGGTCTTCTTCTCTTTGTCGTAGTGTCGCTGGAAGCAGTTGGGCACGATGATGGGGACGTCGTATGCCGCAAGATCCTGAATAAGAGACGGGGGTGTTTCTATAATGTCGGCGTCCATCCATAGAACCCAAGACGTGGTAGGGCCCATAGTAGTGAAAAGAAGAGAGTTGCGCGCCTTGGACATGGCTGCGCGGCGCACCTTCTGGTTCTCCATCTTGTGCCGCTCGGTTTCGGCCTGGCTGGACAATGGGTTCTCGGTGTCCTGGCGGAGGATCGTGACCGCCGCGAAGCGCTTGGGTTTTGGCCCCGATTGGGTCTTGGCGATCTGTGCCTGGAGCGCTGCATATGCAGCATTGCCCTCCTTCGTCTTTGGTATGATGAAGCCCAGCGAGATCAGACTGTGGGGGTAGCTGAGCTTGGCTAGGTTGTCCCAGTACTCTTGATAGAAGCGCGCCATTGGCGTAAGAATCAACACTGTCTCCTCATTCTCGATGGGAGTCCGCGACGTGGTGAGGTTGTTCATGTAGTAGTGTACGACGGGCGGCGCTACTCGGGGTGCATTTGCTTTGGACTTTCGGAAGGGTAGCGATGCCGGAGATAGCGGGTTCGATGCTGTCTCTCCAGCGCCGCGGTTCTTCCCAATCACGGGTGCATCGCCGCCCGAGAAGAAAAAGACGAAGAAGCCTATGCACAGGATGCCGGCAAGGACAATGGTGATGGGGTTCGACCGCCGGAACGAGCGTGACATTGTGGCCGAGTATGTAGAGAAAAGCGGACCGTTGCTGCCAAATTCGAGTAATCTATAACAGGCGCATCAGAAGTGGAGTGTGGGATGTTGTGAGGGCGCGGTCGTGGCTTCGGCGCAAGGAGGTGAGGATGTGGCCGAGAAGGCGCGCGTGTCACCCCGACTTGAGATGATGGATGGAGTCGCCCGGTCAGTGAAGACGGACAGTATTGCGTTGACAGGCCTGAATTGGGAGTACGGCCAGATGTCCAGAGTGGCAGCTTCGTTTGATGTCGCCGGCCCTTGCCTGGCGACTCGTTGCGGCTCTGGCGGCTTACTCATCCCCCAAAGTTTCAAACTAGCGGGAGAGCTGCGGCGCTCCGAGTGCTGACCTCATCGACACGACCACCACCAGTTCCACTGCAAACATGGTCAATTGAGCTTCAATCAATGCCTCGCTTGGTCGTCCGACAATGGCACATCTGGAGAGGCCCTCGTGCCGCCATTGGCACGCTACGCCGCCCACAGCGAAGTGTGAGGCCCGCAATCGCTGCAACTCTGCGCTCATATGCGCAACAGTCCACTCCCAGTAGCAAACCCTTCCCTACACTTCGACCTCTTGACAGTGTCATAATCATACCAGGCACCGTAAAAGATGTTGTAGGTACTTTCGGTCCAAAATAGCCTCAGTACTGACTCCACAGCAACCCGACGGGCTGATCAACTATATCAACCCTGTCCCGCCCGAGAAGGTCACCAAGGACACATTCTGCGTCGTCCTCGTCACGCCATCTTTTGCCCCTTGGATTCTCAACGATGAATTTTTTCTCGCTAAAGCCATCCGTCGAGCGTATAGCAAGGCCTTTACAGGCGCTGCTGAAGGGCTCACAATACAAGCACTTGCTGCTGTTGTGGACAAACTCCCGGCTGGGAGAGCAATCAGCTCTGGAGACACGATGGACAGTGTAGTGTCTAGTCGCTCTTTGGAGCCACCTGTTGGTGACACAGGCTACGAAGGCATAGCTTTTGTAACGCTCCCCGCCACCGCATCAATCCAAACAACATCCCCAAAATCGCCTGACAAGGGCGCGATTGACTTCGTCTTGTCTGGAGAAAGGGCGGGTCAGAGTACGTCCCACAACACCTGGCGGCTTCCTCTGGCCAATACTGTGTTTCAGACCGGCACTCCCACCACTATGCATTTGTCGAAGTGGAGTCTTTCACGCGCGGCGAGATCTCTTGAACTAGAGGAGAAGACATACATCTCTCACCATGGCGTCGATATTACTGCAGCGGATAAAACCGCTGGTCAGCCAATCTCGGCTCTCAGCATACCACTACTGCCTTTGACCCTTCCTCGTCAGGTGGAAGGATGCATGGGTAACATCATTCGTTCCGTGCTAAACCAAAACGAAGAGAGTGTGACTGCCTCATCCGAGCTAGAAACAGTCGTCCCACAATTTTTCAAGTCGCGGGGAGAGCCGCCACAACCGACCACGGCTTGGGCTTTGGTCTTGCCCAGATCATTGCGTGTCAAGATAGTCACAGAAACGATGAAATTACTCACCAAGCGTATAGGCCGGAAGGAGAAAGGCTTGGACTTAAGCGATGAGTTATGGGAGCGGCTTTGGCGAAGCGATCCGACTGCGTGGAACAAGCTGGTCTCGAATGCTCTCGGGGAGGGAGCGCGGCTCCATCGCGTGCTGAGTGGTGGAGGTGGATGGGGTAAAAAGGCTGGCCTCCTATCTTTGGACCCTGTTCCGGTGAGCGAAGAGGTCCCAATACGCATGGAGGACGCCACGAGTGGCTTCGATGGTCCAGGGGATTTCTCGACTGCTCTCACGCCAGTCGTGCAGGATGGCGATGCAATACAGTTCTTCGTCTCACCTACTCCGATCAAAACTGCAGACATCCCAGAGCATGACGAGCTCGAGAAGCTCAAATCGACACCCAAAGGCAACACCTGGGGGTGGGAGCTGGGCACTATTCCCAGCAGCGTTGACTCGATACCGGGAGACTCATGGCAGCATGTTAGCTCCGCATCAAAATACGCCGCTGTCTTCAGACACAGCTTTGGCGCTCTGACTGAAGGTGGTATGACGCTCACACGGCGCCTCAGTGTCGCGCCAGGGGAGCCTCTTTCTACCCTTGCTACAACCACAATCGATGTTCCCTACTCTCGCGTCTGGACTGCCAAGGTGTTAAGCAAGCAAGGTGCCGCCGAAGACGTAGGTGAGCCAGGTGTCAATTAGTCATGTATGTTGGTCTCGTTCTGATCTCTAAGATAGTCAATCAAGACCTGGCAGTACAAGTCCCAAAACATTGCTATGAAACCATTGTCATTGAAAGAAGCGGCTATTAGACAAGACCGAATTTCGAAAGCCATCATGGAGTTGGGTGATGAACACAGAGCAATTATGCGTACATTGTATAACCGCCAGCGCCGAGTCATGATGCGGAAAGCACGCCGGGAGGAAAATAAGTTCGCACCGTATCGGAGAATTACTATTAACCCTTCGCCGTCGGAGGTCGCCGCTGAGAATATGCCTCTTTTCAGCAAGGGGCAAGCTACAATTATACAAGGCACTAAAGCAACTATCCAGAGAGTTCTCAGTGATGTTCCTCAGGATGAGAAAAAATTGAGACGAAGCCCGGTTCGCAAATCCAACAGCCAAATTCACCCTAGGCGGATGACTGATCTTGATCGAGCCGTTGAAACGGCGCGTCAGGTGGATAAGAAAATTACCCTTCTTACCGAAGAGTATAATTTTTATGCTTCCACGGTTGGAAAGTCATTGTTTGGAATTGCTAGGATTCGCACAGTCGTGGATAAAAGATCGGTCATCGGCCAAAGGATGCGCGTTCCACGTTCTATCAGTCTATTACAGGCAAGAGTGCTTTCGATCGACAGAGAAATTGCACGTCTCCATGCCCAGCACAGGATCATAGTGTTTGGGATAAGATTGCGCACACTTGAACAGATTGAGTGGCGTGAAGTACCGATCGAGAAGGAGGCACTACAACAGGGGCAGTGGGATGGCTTTCGAACGTTATATGATTCTCTTTCAGGAGCTTTGCGCGAACGCGAAAGCAGCATACGGAGCCTTGAACAAGACTTACAAAACATCGACGCGATCATCCAAAAACGCAAACTAGAGGTTCTTGGGCATCGGATCTCGAGGCACAAACGCAACAAGGGCCATACAAATCAATCTCTTAACCAGCTAGCACGGTTCTCCACAGCGGCGAATGATAGCGCTTCTGAGGTGTACGGTCTGCATACTTCACTGCGACTCCGCATCGGCAAGCTAATCTTCTACCGACAAAAAGGCCACAAGCAAAGACTTGGCATTCGCGTGTTAGAGTCCAAGTTGCTAGCGCTGCGCTCTTATGACGAAGTCCTGTTTTACGACAGACCTGGCATCACGCAAGAATACATCGTGGCTAGCATGAGAGACGTAGAGCTGCGGAGCGGGATTCAGAGGTTGTTGGTGCTCAATTCGCCACACGGGGATCAGCAACGAAAGCGCAGATTGGTCGCGGAACGGCGAGCTATCCCGCAAGGCAGTCGCAATGCCTTCAACGTGTCAACGACACTGTCAGAAAGGCGTCTGCAGATGCGTGGTCGTAAGCGCATAAGGACATACATTTACCCGCCCCGCCAGCCCAGCGGTGACCGCGTCGGCACCCACATCTCACATTCTATGCGGCAGCGAAGACGCAACCTCTTCAGGACAAGTTTCCACGAGCCGCGAATACGCCGCGTGAGAACGCATGTCTCACGATCGCACCAGCGACAATGGCGTGCGCGCGTCAGGATGGAGAGAAACAAGCTGTTAGGCGCGGTCGAATCGTGGCTTGGTGATGGGGAAAAGCGTGGCGAGGTGGTGAAGAGAAAAGTGCCGTTTGGAGCGGGTGAGTATGCAAGGGATGATCGTGAACGTTCTGGAGATCGAGACAATGGGCGGGGGTTAGACGATGGTCCGGACTGGTGAGGACGACGAAATACAGCTGAACGTGTGGTATGGAGTCCTGGATGTCGACACAATGTGTTCATCGCACGCGCACGGCCTAGCAGCCGCGGTCTGCATCGATGCCGGCATTCATTATGTACATGTACGTATTTGTATATGGATTTCGAAGAAGTCACAAATCCCAATTATAACGCGACGATGTGTTCATGTCTGTTTATTTCATTGTCTCAATCTCCGACAAGGTATAAATACTGCTCTGCCTTCCTCTCGAACCATCCTTCCTTCATCACACAACGACTCTTCCTCCTTTCAAAACATTTGAGGAAACAATCGATGAAGTCCAGAATCCGCGACCAAGATACAATATGCATGCCGAATGTCTGGATCTTTCGCGAAAACGCATGCAGAAACTCACATGTTCGCTGCTCGGCGCGAGCGGAAACCAAGAGAGCACCGGGTGACGCTTCCGTCCACCGAGCCCGAACAAGCCACATCAGCACACATGGACGGCACGTCGTTTCCGAAGAGCAAAAGAAGACATGTCTATGTATTGCGGCGGGAGGAGGCATAAATATTACTCCGCCCTCGACTTGATACCTCGTCTATCATCACGCTTCCTTGTGTCTTCTCCAAAAAGCTCACACCCCGGATGTATGTGAAGTCCAAAAGGAACACCAACAGCGCGATGTGCGTTAGACTACCACGGCCCTCGAACCGAAACCAGGCAGGCAGCAATCTATGATTTCTGGAGTGAGCCTGAAAACAGCGACGCCAAATGTTCATGGCTTCTCCCGAGCTGAGAAGACTACTATATCAAAAGTGGGCGACTTTGGGTTGATGTTCTCTTTCCGCTGTGCGCCTTGTCGCTCTACCAAAGCTTCCATGACCATTGTGCATGGCTGGTTCTGAGGAAGGCGTATACAAAGGGCTTCAACATTCCTACGATGAGAAGTCGACCGAGTTGACTGCCGCTCTATGTCCGCCGCCGCATCTAGCGAAGCTCAGAGATCCCAGAGAAAGAAGGACATATGTCTCTTCGACATGGCGCGATCGAGAGTAAACTATACGCTGAGGATATCATGTTGTTGTCCTTGAGAGTCCAAAAGTCTGAAACAAAAGGCGGATGGATTGGACACTGAGAAAATGCACAAGAAGACACGCGTATGCGGCGTCCGGTTGGGCCTCGCAGCATTGAATGACGAAAGGTTGTGGTCAGGGTCATGCATGAATTCGCCGAAACACTAGAAACAAGATGAAGGTCGGACTATGGTGCGTCTGCACGCTAGTACTATGTGGGTATATATACTACTTTCGGCTCTCGTTCAATACCTATCCAACATCACCTACCGCATCACCGGATAGTTCTCAAAATTGTGGACACACTGGCCGGTGGCTGTTCAAACCAACGAAATCCATCTGGATGTTGTTTAAGTCTTTCGCTCTCCAAAACCTGAAGGCCTACATCAAATGTCTGACGTCGTCATTCAAGGACCAAAACATCGGGCCAGGAGAGGGATGTGTCGATTCTACCTGGAAATGGTATATAAATCCTCTGCGCTCTTAGACAACCGCACTCTTTACTCACTCTACGGTCATAGTGTTGTATAGACGCTAATGGCGTGGCTCGATGTCCTCTTTCAAAGTCATACCGAAAGAAATGCATGTGCGCAGTTGGACTGTGTCTATAAGGAATGACTTAGAAGATTGAAGATAACCCTATGGATTGAAAAGACGTCAAACGCTTCGGATGTCCGAGTCGCACATTAGTAGTGCAAATCTCGCTAGTTGCGCTTCTCTCGACTACTTAAGTCTTGAATTGACCTCCAGAGAACTCAAGACATGGAGAATATGCTTTCTCCAAAATTACTGAGGATTGCAATTTATGGATCTGCCCTTTCCAAATTTCCGAAACCACACTGGATCATCCTATGGTTGCCTGCGTGCTGAGCCATTCACCAAAAGCCTGGAAATTCTCATCATGTTTAGTTTCTACGCTTCTACTCGGAGTATATATTTCTTGAGCTCTTTCTTCGACATCATTCCCGTATTAACCCATCTCCGTGGTTACTGAAACAAGATACAAGACAATGCATGTTGTGTCCCAAACCATACATCGCAAGGCTACATGAGGACCGACTGCTTGAAGTTCTAAACTACTGCAAGTTACTTTCTGACCGCTTGCACATGACGTTATCGAATAAGAATCAGCTCAATCACCACATGTGCAGTCAACCACCTACATAAGGTCTATATAACACGGCTCGTACCTTGGATTTTAAGACTATTACCCACCTCTCATCCTGTCCTTCTAAAACGTCCAACAAGGAAGTGAATGGCTGCCAAGATCATGGTGTTCTTATTGTTATGTGCTTCTCGCGATTGTTCAACATCGCAAAACATTGCCAGCGACAAGACAGATATCCTATGTTTCCGCTCAATCGGCAGCAGAACACCTACATGACTCTCCCAGTGAAAAGACCTTTTGAATGTCATATGAAGCGTGCTGCTTTGACACTGGTCTCCGGATTTGATAGGCACCATTAACTGTCCTAACAGGCCATCCTTTCTACCCTTTGCAACATCTCCTAGCATTTGGACTTAAACGAAAACCTCCTACTATCATGGTTGCCAGCAGTGCTCTCGCGCTCTTGAAATACGTGTTTCTCTTCGTGCATGTTTCTCTCTTGAGTGCACACTGAGATCAAGATGTTGAGAGCCCATGTGCTTTCTCGTAATGAAACCGCGAAAACTTGGCGGTGTATTTTCGAATCGAAAGACTGTCCAATATGTACGATGATTGACAAGTGCTTCTTTCCCAATGCACATGTGTTTGAGCAATTCGCATAGACTTATTTCCATTGTGGGACCAAGGAAGCACATAGGTTATCCCCTGCTAACTTTTGCCATATGCACACAAACCATAATAAGATGTTTTCAAGGTTTTGATCTCCATGCCTCGCTTTCGTCGGAGTTTCTCGAGGCTCTCAACGCCTTGCCAGAGAACTTCCTTTTTTTGGTCGAGATATTTCCAAGGTTGTGTTAAGTAGAAGGACGAAGACGGCATCGCTCAACTCCATTCTATATTGACCGTAGGTCTTCCGTATCCGTGCTCTAGACTGGTCGAAGGCCGTATTTTCTGAGTACTTGTTGAGAATATGTGGGTTTAGTCTGGGTTGGTGGAAGGTAGGCTCGCGGTACTTGCCGTACGTGGAGGAACAGCCCCACTGTAACGTCCTCGATACTGTTTAGACGAGCTGGAAAAACAGTACAACACAATAGTCAATACAATACGTTGCAGCCACCCCGCCTCGTCCCTCTCCTTACTAGGTCATCTATGGTAGTCATACTACTAGAGGGACTTTGTTCCAATAGTACTTGGTTTTGTTCTTTTTTGAGATTTCCCCAACATGAAGCGAGTTGATGAGGAGGAGAAGCAGAGGCGCCGACGCGTGTCTTAACTATTCCAAGCTCCGAATTCCGAGATTAAACCATGGCTGGTGTTGGACGTGGTCTTGTCAAGCGACGCACAATGCCATATATGGCAGCTGCTACGGATTTTTGAGCAGCGAAGAAGCCCGAGGACAAATGGTTGGGTTCCTGGTCATTTTTGGAACACGAGATCCATATACGTTCAGCAATCCTTGCTAGTCGCAAAAAGCCAGAAAACAGACATGAGGCTCTCGATTCTCTGATTTTGGACAGCGCAAAGCAATCCCATCGGACGACATCCTGCTCAATATTCGAGATCGTGGGCCATGAGATTGACACTATCCGTTTCCATCGGAGTCTGTTGAGCTCCCAAAGCCGGGGAAAAGACATGAACAGTCTATGGAGTGCATTTTGGAACGATCCGAAGGGGCACAGACGAGGACTCGCGAGCACATAGCCCGTAAGCCGTCCTCTTTCTGTATATAGAAGACACTGTTGTGCGATGAGTAGAAGTAATGGTGACGGATGCAGCAAGTTTATATATTAATCGAAGGCCATCACGTGACTCTGAGGCTGCCATGCGTTTGTTCATGCTTACAAATATGCCGAGGCATGAGGGTGTTTGCGACGTCCGAATGATGCGATTCTCGATGTCGTTACCGTATCTGGCAAGATGTTAATACCCGGTTCTTATGGATGACTTACCTTGCAATATCGAGTCAGAGAAGATGCTTATGGGCGTCGTGAAAGTAAGCAAGCGCTGCAAAAGAAGATCAAAGGGGCAAGACACTGAACGCGGATGCATTGAATAGTCAGGATAGGAATGTCGTTATAGAGGATATGAAGTGCTACAAACCACACCCACCGTCTACAAATTCATCGTGTATCGCAGGGCGCCCTACACCTTTATCCAATCATGTACAAACAAAGCAATATGACAATCTTCAACCATCGAGATAAAATAGTTCTGTCTGCTGACTGGCCCGTTCATTGTCGTACGTCATACCATATCGATAGCGGGCCTACTCAAGCAGACGGGTTAATATGCGTCTTCTTCAGATTCAAAGGCTGCGACGGATTTTGCTGCGGAGTAGCAGTGCCCGAACCCGCTTGCGGAGTTACAATCCCCAAAGGACTTACGGCACCGCTGGGGGGAACAGGCATCTGGATATCCTCGGGACTACCGGGGACCATGCTGTCGGGAAGCTCAGGTATCTTAATTCGTTTTGCCACGTTGTTGTAGCTCGAGGGTATAATCTGGTCCACAGTCAGCATCACTCTTCCTAGTCGAGTAGAGAGTGGGGTGCTCACCTCAATGATTTCGTCCCGTGGGAACTCGAGCTTGGGTATGTCGGCCGCATTACATGCCATTAGATACCCATACAGCACGCGTAGGACGGACTCATGTGCAATGATGAGAAGGTCATTCTCTTCGCGCTCGAGCTCGAGAATGATAGGCTCCATACGCACTGCAAGATCATGGTACGACTGTCTTATGTTAGCGGCCAGGCCAACTTTTGTACTGTCGGCCTCTTACTTCAGCCCGCGGGTACCGATGGTGGTACGGATCGGCCTCGTGCTTCTTGACCTCATCTGGGAACTCTTGTCGAATCTTCGATTCGGACATTTTCTCGCAGACACCAGGATTCATTTGACTCATCTGCGATCGTTGCCTTACGCGATAGCCCATGTTTGCAAGGTGTTCGGAGGTCTGGACTGTACGTCTTCGAGTCGAAGTCCAGATGGTCAGGGGTTTCAAGGCAGCATCAGGTGCACCTTGGTCGGCTAGCTTCTGCTTCTCCTCTTCGCGATACTTCAGAAGCGTCTCGCTCATCTTCTTCGCATAGTCACGGCCCCCGTCGGACAGGTTGGCATCGGCTTTGTACGAGTCCTCGTCACGCGTGGTCCCAGCACGGGCGAAGTATGTCTGCCGCGACTTGATGTGCAGATTCAGAAGGTAGAACACGATTCGTTGTGACAGATAACCGAACGCGCAGTTGTTGACCACCACGCGCTCGCCAGCATTGATCATCTTGATCCAGTGCAGGTCAGGCTCCTCCATGGTCTCGAAGTGCGGTATCCGTGCGTTGATCCGTGCGAGGTAGTCTTGTACCGCATCCTCGTCATTCCAGCCGATGTAATCCGGTGAGCCAATCTTGACACGACGGACGTTCTCCTGGATGATGCGCTCGTCCGTACAATGCGACTCGATGAAGATGGTCTGAATGCCGTTCTTCGCAAATTCCTTAGCGAGCGACCTACGTCCTTGCGTGATCGCATTCACGGCGTCGTAGATGGCCACTTGACCCTTGTCATGCTCAAGAAAGTGGTAGATGTCCTCACGGCACTTCTTCAGGATCTTGTTTCGGAGCAGTACGGACTGTGGAGCCGCATTGAGGAAGAAGTAGTCCTCGGGAACATCCTTTCCAGGGCCAAGAGTTGCGCGACGGTAGTCACCTAAATGAAACACATGCGTCTTGACACCAAGCCATCTCAGGTAGCGTGCTACTGCGACAGAGGTGTGAGTTTTGCCTCGAGCTGGCAGGCCAACAGTGGCAATGACGATTCGTCCAGAGTGGAATAGTCGACCGGATTCTGTGCTGTAGAGTTGAGCAGGTGCCATTTCCTCTTTCTCCGGAAGGTCGTGAATTGCATCAACAAAAGTACTCGACCGCCGCCGGAAGCGGGGCGAGTTTGCGTATATCTCTGCTGTGCTGAAAACTGTGAGTCAGGATTGTGGCAAAGGAAGCAATCCAGCGCTGAGCATTCACTCTACCACTGGGTGAGGGTTAGAACTTACAGTAGGGTATCCATTATTGCGAATTAGGTCTATAGTTCTATGGAAGAATATGTAGAGAAGGGGAAGAAGGAAAGGCCGTTTGAGAAATTTAATCTACGGGACGTGGGAGCAATTGTGTGGTTCGATGCTGATTGAGTAACCGTGTTACACCTTGGGGAGCAGGGTTTCGGCGTGATATATATATGTTTGCCGAGCGCTGTCGTGACAAGCGCGGCGTTAGGCGAGCAGTAACCGTTAGAGACCCACACCGAAGCAGGCAGTGTCGCGAGAGGGTATGAGGATAGACGGTGCCGTGAGGAGTTGGGCGGTCTTAGACGGGCCTTGACCAAAAAGCAAGGTCAAACGGGCTTCATATCTTATCGCTGGGGAAGTCGCGGGAAATTATCGGCTTGCGGGTTAGTCCGGTGCATTATGTCATCACATCCCAGAGAAATTGTTCGCGAGTTAGCATCACATCGAGCACCAACGCATCATCGCGCATCTGGGAAAGTCCGCCCTAGCAGCTGCCATCGCATCCTCACCGTGCAGCTTTATTAGCCCTTGGAGAAGCCACTTACCAGCGCCCGACCATGTCTGCCGCCGCCATGGATCTCAACCCGACGAAGGAGCAAGCTATTGGAGGCATCATCACCCACCCACACACCGCACACACGGGCCCCTTTGCACAAGCCCTCAATGCATACTCGGCATTCCAGGAGCGGAGAGAGGCATTGGGCCTGGCTAATCCCGGTACAGTCGAGGGTATTGCGCGGGAGGTGCAGCGCGATGTCTTCCTAAACAACTCGAGCTTCTCAGGCCTGCGCGCCGAGCTCACAAAGGCCTTCAGCGCCGCGCCGCTATTCCAGGTCGCACACTCGCTGTCTATGGGATCGCAGCTGCAGCCGCCGTATTCCTACATGGTTCTATATGGGTCACCTAGGGTTCGTTGATATATGCTCGTGTGTCGCTTCCGATCTGACAGCTGCCAGGTGTTTATGCAAGGCAACCTCGACAATGACCTACAGTTCTCTGGTCGCTTCAACTGGCGCTGGACGTCTGCATTTGTAACCAAGACGGCCGTACAGCTCACATCCCAAGGCAACATGGTTTCGCTCGAGAACGACTACACCGGTGCCGACTTCTCTGCTTCGCTAAAGGCTGTCAATCCATCTGTACTCGACGGCGGCGTAACAGGCATGCTCATGGCAAGCTACCTGCAGGCAGTCACCCCAAGGCTTTCACTCGGCATTGACGCTTTCTGGAGCCGCCCCGCTACGGCATACCCGCCAGAACTGAACGTATCGTATGCGGCGCGATACAGGGCCATCGACTGGATGGCATGCGGCCAGATCATCCCAGATCGCGGTGTGTTGGAGGCTTCATACTGGCGCAGGTTGACCGACAAGGTTGAGACCGGAATCAACTGCAACCTTGCGTTTGCCGGTATCGGACCTGGGGGGCCCATGGCTGGCCCACAGAAGGAGGGCAACGTCACCATTGGTGCCAAGTACGACTTCCGTCAGTCGTCTTTCCGGGCGCAAATCGACAACCAGGGCAAGGTCTCGTGTCTGCTGGAGAAGATGATTGCGCCGCCGATCAGGGTCACCTTTTCGGGTGAGATCGACCACAAGCAGGTATGCATAGTCCGGCTATGAAGCAAGTTGAACTATACTAATATGCTCAGAACGCCGCCAAACTCGGTCTTGCCGTCGCGATAGAAGCCGCCGACGAGGCAGTAATGGAGCAACAAGAACAGTCTGGCGCCGCCATGTCCGCGGGCGCCATCCCATTCTAAAAGTCTCCCCTCCCTCCTGTACCGACTATAATCTCATGACTCTTCTCTTCGCTGTATTACCACCTTTCCCCTGGATCCGAGCGAGCGAGGCACACTTGTGCGTGCGATGGCCAGCGTCGCCCCCGTCTTTCCTCTCACGATATCCGGCGATTGGGTAGATGTAACGTCAATTCGAGCTTGCAAAAGGCGCATTTTGTGTTGAAATGTAATGGGCTACGGCTTCTGGTAGACATGACGGTCAGATGAAGTGCGGTGTTACACACGACTGCACGTTTTGTACATATTACAGCATAGCGTGAGCATCAAAAATTACTGTAAATGGGTAGATGGAAGTTGTGATGTGTGCGACAAGTTTGTTGGAAGAGTCGAGAATATGATACAGTGTCGTGAATGGACATGTGCCCTGCCGTTGCGCTATGGAACTCGTATTCGTTACCATGCATGCGCCCTTCTATACTCAAACATGCATCCTGGTCCATCGGTTCGATTTCTTCTCCTCTACAACGCCGGCTTCGCACCCAGCGGCCCTCCCGGGGTCGGTGTACCCGGAGCCATGAACTATCCACTCGTTAGCCCCCAATCCCGCATTACCATTCCCTCGTTCACATACCTCATTCTGCGCCCTCTGCGCCATCATCTCCGCGCGCTCCTGCTCCACAATCATCTGCTCCTCACTATACGCCAGCGCCCACGGCACGCCCAACAACAGCGCACTCGTGCTCACGACCCAGAGCGTCTTGCCGCCCATGAACAGCCCCGACTTGAGCCACGAGGACGTCGTATTTACTTTTGAGGTTATGCTGCGCCGTGTCGAGGCGGGGATCATGTCTTGCAGCGCGATGATGCGGTCGTAGAGCGTTTCGTCGGGGGGCGCGGAGGCGATGGATTCATCGTCGGATTCTGTGAGGGTTAATGGAGGAAGGCTGAGAGGGTGGGGAAGGTAATAATGTACCGGAATCGGTGTCCCAGTCGTCTTCGTCGTGGGGGCCTTCTTGCTCGCGGATAAATTCTTCGTCGAGGACTTCGGTGAGTTGGACCATTTTGGCGGGTGTGTGGTGGCTCTGATTAGATTCGAGGGTGTACGTGAGAGATTTGGAGGTGCGTGATGTCTTGGGGCGATGTGGTGGTGTGTGGTGTTGGAGTTGCCAAAGTTTTGTAAATGTTCATCATCGAGGCGCGTGCTTGGGCGGGCCGGGGTTTTGCCGATGCGGTCATCGATGGAAGGGAGAGAGCACACGACATCGAACACATCAACAAAAACATAGCTGAAGATTCCAACACTATGACAATACGCCGTCCGTTCAATACTAGGGTTCCTCTGCATTCATTGCCGTCCACCCAGTTCTTGACTACACGTACCATGCCTCAACAACCGATGTGTGTACCATGTCCTGGGCGTTCGGTGGCCCTAGCATACACACTGCACCATGGATTTCTAGGAAACGGACCCTTCGCACCTAAAACCCCAGTCGACCTTAGACTACCCTGCTTCAAACCAGTGCTAGACACTAGGTAGGTACAAGGGGTTAAGCCTTTCTTCACCTAGAGCAATCAAGCCTTAAATGTAGGACCAGGTACCGTCTGCGAAGGAAAAAAAATACATAGTTGACGAAGGCGACTGGTATGAATTGCTCTTGCAGGGCGCGAATTGTAAACTACAGTTGGGCATGATCGAACAAGTGTGGTAAGATCGACTATGTGATGGCTCAAAACTTGGGCCTCTGCGGGGAAGAGAAAGGAACACTTGTCGGGTCTGTCCAAACTTACATTCAGCCAGTATGAGATAGTAGCCACACTTTGTTTCCATTTGTACCACCAGCAAACCTTTCACCCGATCAATGTTCCTCATCCCTTCTTCACTGACACTAACATTCACAGCCATCTGGTGGCTGCCTTGTTAGCTCTACACCCCCTGAAATACTCATGGCAACGGAAGAGGTGAAAAGTTTGCGTTCTCGATAAAAAGGTCGAGGCGAGTCTCAGCATGTCATTTCTTCATGCATTTTCTGGCGTCTCTTCAGGACCATCCCTTGATTCACAAGATGCTGTATTTACCAAGGCCCGCCGCATTGCGATTCGACAAGCCCTTCGCGAGAGAGGAGAAGAGTTCCAACTTCAAATCTTCTGCGCACGAATATGAAGCACAAACTATCAAACTCCAAGGTCTTCAAGCGTTGGGGCGAGTCGAACAAGCGCGCAACCGCAATGGAAGTCTACAATGTGGAATTCTCTCCAATCTACAAGCTACACCCAGAGCTTCTTCTGACGATACTTGGGCTTTTATCAATGACCGATCATCTTTGCCTCTGCCTATACAGCCGCTGGTTCGCCTCGCTCATCCAGCGCCTTCATCGACAAAGCAAGACAAAGGCGTGTCGGCACGACAAATTGGAACTCCAAGCCAGACTAGTAGACGACCGCTTCTTCCGTCTCGCCGACACCGAAAATGTCCATGCCAAAAAACTCCTCTGCTCCTCCTGCCGCAAGCCACACCGACGCTCTAAATTCCAACCCCAAGAACTCACCCTCCACGCACACACCCGGCGCTGCAAAGGCCACACAAGCCCCTTCAAACCCTGCCCACACACAGAAATCTCCTACACCCAGATCTTAGACAGCCTCTCCCACAAAGGCAGATTCACACCCCGCCTCTGCTCCACCTGGCCAAACTACTTCTCCTGCCGCCTGAAGCCCAGCATCTTCCGCTGCGCCACGACGGGCACCGTCTTCTACAAAAGCAAACCCATGCACAAGCGCTTCCCCAAGGAGCGCGAGGTCTCACGCCTCGACATACAGGACTACATGGCGGAGCTGGCGGAGCAAATATGCCGGCACATGCGCACTGAGGACTCGGCGTTTATGCGCCGCGTCATGGAGACGTCGACGCTCAAGATGCCGTATACGATGGGAATGCTGTTTGCGCCGCCCGGCGCGAGCAATTCGATGGATATCTATTGTAGCGCGAGGTACTGTAGTACGAGGGTCGCGATTAGTAGGTGGCCGGATCATGGCGGGGGTGCGCTGGTTGCGAGGGTTTATCGTACGTTAGGGAAGATGAGGGATCCGTTGGATCCGGTGTGGTTGGCGCAGATTGGGGTTGATTGTTGAGTGGATGGAGGGGCAAGACGTCTTTGTCGTGTGTATCTTGTCCTTTTATCGAGGATGAATTTCATAGTCAACGTGTGAGTATGTACGGGGCATTTAGCACTTTCTTGTTGTTCAGCGACAGGATATCCGCCCTACCCCTTCTCTCCCATAACTCACCTATGATTTCACTCTACAGTATTCCTTAATCAAACTACAAGGTCAAAATCGCTTGTGTATCTTAAGCATAAGATCTGTACGTAGTGTGTGTCGGACTGCCACCCCATGCTTTCACTTCATCAAGGCGCATGTGAGGTTGGTAGTTGTGAAGTCAACGGGGTCAGAGGAGTGTAAAGGGCATTTAGAAGGGTGATGGTGCCGTGTTTGCTTTGATGGTTGGGATAGTGAGGTTCACCTGGTACTATCCCTCACTGCGTAGCGAGAACCACACCGTATCGAGAAAATTGATAGGTACTTAGACTTCGCAACCGCAGAATTCCTTCCTGCATTGACTTAATTATTCAAAGCTGCTTAGCTTATATGCTGTAGATCTTTCCTGACCATCTAACAATCGCTGCTTAGAAAATTACATCCTTGTTGTCGCTGTCTTAGCTTAAGTTACAATAGCCTTGTTTTATAGCCAAGCAGAAAATACCTACTACAGCACTGAAGCTGAGCCTGCACTATCTCTAAAACTCATTGTATGTAGTATCCGACTGTTAGAAACTCAAGATCACGCTGATCGGTCATCCTTAGCCTTATGGCGGCTTGTAGGAAGATGATTTATGCAGCGCAGAGGCGCTGATCAGTACTTTTTACATAAGCAAGGCAACCCTGGTTGAGGCTTCCTAACTAACGTAATTATTACAGTGTTACGTACGCCACAGGAGCGAGAAGGCTAAGCATATGGCTTGCAGACTGTGGCTCATACTAACTGTGGCTGACAACGACTGTGGCTATGAGCTGGCACCGGCTGTGTATTTCACACTCAGCACATAGCTTCGCCGATAATTTATCGTAGATCTAGTCAAGGCGGTTTCCTGCACGTCTACAAGGTTCTGACTACTGACATGTCACCAGATAAAAACAACAAAACAAACAGTGCTTGTAGTGAACATGACATTGAGCTCAAGGGCGTTGAGTGCGACGGCGAGGCCCAAATTCCTGATACGATACGTAGTGCCCGCGCGAGGGCGCGTAACATGCTAGTAGCGAGCACAGCAGCAAGCACTATGACAACAAATAATTACAGCAAAACCATAATCACCAGAACAGACGATACAGTTGCTAGCGAAATCGGGCGCACCACCGAGAGATCGATAGCTTATCTGCCAAAACGTGCTATTGGAAATCTTTTCCTTACATGGCTACTGTCGGATCATGAGTATCAGTAGGTACGTCGGCTGCCCAACACTGCCCAACGAGCCGACGCGATCCTACTTCGGCTCTACTCGTCTCAGATCATGTACACCTCCATAGCACCCTCACGTAGCAATCAGAACTAAGTCAACCATCATCGAACAGAATGCATTCATAGTCATCGTTATTTCCTTTCACTAGTGAGCCTTCCAACAGCTACGGTAGAATTTCTCGATCCTTCTGGAGGTGACGTCCTGACTTAGTACAAACTTGTAAGGGGTCAGGCTGAAGACAGCAGGAAGGTTAGGTTGAACAGAGATGAATTCGATGAAGACTATCCAGAGCCAGAGAACAGGCTGTCTAAATAGGCAGACTGCTGGTTTCTGGAAGTTTCTACATACATTGGCATACGTCATCATTTGTAATCTTCATGATGTTCCATGCTCTTCCGTGATGTTCCATGCTGTTCTATTGAACCGAAGTGACCACTGAGGATAGTAGAGGTCTAACCTCATACAAAACTACGTTAGATCAAGAACTTTGTGGAAAAACTATTTGTCCTGCTTATGAGACACTATTAGTAAGTGGCTTTTTGCCACTAAGAACAGTAGTGTACAAGAGGGATGCATGAATCGATGGGTAGTGGAGCTTAGGCGCCCGGGCCATGGAATTGCATCGAACGTTCTTTACTCCAATAGAAAGTTGTATATATTTCATAAATCAGCCATGACAAAGGATGTAATGGCTCTATATCGTCGTCTCACATACAGCGAACGCGCCCCGCATCCACACCCTCCGCTACACTACTGGCTGGCCATTCTGAGCCATGCAGCTAGTCACAATTTGTAAGTAAAATACACTGTATTTGTGACAAGTTCGACGTGATTCCATGGCCCGGGCGCCTAAGCTCCACTACCCATCGATTCATGCATCCCTCTTGTATAAATTGGCGTGCACTTACCAGGTGGTGGGTGGGGAGGAGGTTATGAATATACTAAGTTACAGATCTCAAAATCAATATTTGACCAGAAGAATACCCAAACCCAACAACATTATCACAAGTAGCAACTATACTTGTGCGATACTCTGAAGGAATCCAAAGAACCTTTTTCCTATTCCTACAAATCCAATCATCCTCAACACTTAGCAACGTCGGAGAAGTTGATTGAGGCCAGAGCAAGTTGAGCGAATCCGGATGGCCCTTGAGCGTCTGCAGCGCCTTCCCTGAGCCGGCGTCCCACAGCTTCACCGTCTGGTCATCGGATCCCGACGCCAGCGTCTTGCCGTCTG